>JAQQAC010023241.1:9696441-9914056 GCA_029783875.1 Phataginus tricuspis
CAGCTTCTGAGAGTAACCCGTGCTCCCCCCATTCAAGCACCTGCATCCCAGCTTCTGAGTGGCCTGGCCAGGACCAGGACCACAGTGGCTCAGACAGGGGACCCAGGGCTCACAGCCAGTGACACCACTACCTGGCTCACCTCCAAGGACCGGTGGACCACTGTTAACTCCCCTCACAGCCATTCTGTTTATAAACCACCTAGCTAGCAGCATTCCTTTCTCTAAGAAGCCTGCAGTAAAATACATCACAACAATAACAGCAAAACCTCCCAAATTCAAAAATGTCTAACTTTGGTTAATGTATCATGGGACCCTGCTTCTCACCCCGAATCTGAAATACCTTCAGAAAATAATTCATTCACCCACTATCAGATATCAAAGGACTTGGGGAATTAGAAATTAGAAAAACTAAAATCAAATTTCAATCACCAAGCAAATGGGCAGTTGTTGTCAGCATTTCCCCAAGTACAAATAAAATAAAGATGCTTCTTGCTATGAGAGACCCCAGGAAAATGCCTTGAATGGAGCTGACCACAGCTGGAAAGTGAGATCCCTCTCCTGGAGACAGATGGGCAATAGACTGTTCCCCTGTCCTTCAGCAAGGCGCCCTGAGACCTCTATGTGTTCTCGGAAAGGAAAATGATCTATGAATCTGCTCTGACGGAGGAGGGCATATATGTTCCATCTCAAGCAGCTGTTTGAAAACCACTTTCTTCAAAAAGCCTCTTGTTTTGTTTATGGGCCAGTTTGAATGAGTTATATATAATAAAGACATACATAATTCCTTTTTAAATTTATGCTTGCTTACTCCTTAGATACAGGCCTTAAATAAATTGCGGGGAAATTTTGTCTCTTTATGCCCCAAGTAGGGTTAAGGAAATGTTTTATAACAGTCACCACGGACCCACAATTTTGCTCTAGAGAAGACGATAGAAGTCAGAACACTCCCCACCTTTTGCTGAAATAGCTGCCCATCAGACCTTGGAGGAGCTTGGTTGAGACCACAAGAAAACCCACCAGGATCCCACCCCACTCCATTGCCAAGCATGCACCATGAGGTCTACAGACCAGGGTCAGGTGGGTCGTCTCTTAACCCCAGCGGTCCCTGCAGACAATACCCACATGCTGTGTGGTACTGAACACAGCTGGGCATAAAGGAGAAGTGAAACCTCACACTGCACTCAGCCTCTGCATGGCCTGCTACCCATGTCAGGGAGAACAACGGATCAAAGTACGGTCTAGCCTGGAGAGGGGACACAGTCCGGGTCTTTGCAGGTCCTTACGCTCCCACTGTGTGCCAGGGGCTTTACAGATGTTAACTCACTAAATCCTCAGGAAACCGAAAATCAGTAACTTGCCCACACACCAGCAAGTTGTGGATCCTGAATTCTAATCCAGGTCTTCTAACTCTGATGATTCAGATTTCTTAGTTCTTCTTAGAAAGAGGTCAGCGCCTAACCCTGAAGTGACCCAGACATTGCAGGACATTTTGACCTGGCCATTTTAACTCCAGAGACATTTTGGCCAAATTGCCTGGGGTTGGGGAGTGGAGGGGGGGGAGAATCTGTTAAAAATAGTGAAAACAAAGTGAAATAAGCAAAACAACATAGATAAAGACTGTATTGACTAAAGAAATTGATGAATTAATAGTACTAACAATGACCCCTAAAGAAACCTTAGAGAGGAAGAAGTTATATTGGTGAAATATGGATTTGCAAAGCCCAATGGATAAATCAAATCTTCACTGAGAAATTTACAAGGAAAAGAATTTATCCCAGTGAAGATACTTGCAGTGAAATAAACATTAAAACCCAGGGCCGGAAGGATAGACTTGTAATTGACACATCAGAGGGACAGCATGTCATTCTCAAGAGTAACCAGACAGTGGCAGCAAAGACCAGTGATGGAAATCACCCTGGCCAGACGTCTTCAAAGCGTGGCCTCTGAACCAAGCAGCCTGTTGGAGTGGCAAGGGGTGGGTGTCGGGGGGGGGGGGGATAAAATAACTTCAGGCAAGGGTGAACAAAGCCCTACCGGGAATTTGTTAAAAACGCAACAGCCAACTCCACTGAATAAGAAACTGCTGGTGGTGGGGCCCAGTACGTTGCCCTTTAACAAGCCCTCCAGTGACTCTGGACACCCTACAGCCAAGCATCCGTCAGTTTTCTCCAAAAGGAGCAGTCAGCAGCTGGCTCCGTGTCGGAAGCAGCGTCCTGTGTTTTAAACCTTGTCTCCACTCTGAAACAGAGACAGGCGGGTCAGAGCCCTGTGTCTGCCGGAACGTTCCCAGGCTGGTCACGTTCAGCCGCGTGGTCCCCGCGGCCTGGGCGCACGGCTGCCCCCTCTCCTCCCTTGATGCCTTTCATACTGCTGACCTGGAGGTGGCATTTTCCCCATTTGTCCCGTTTCTCCTCTTGGGGAGGAAGGCATGATTAACCCCAGGGAACCGCATCCACAGTTCTGAGTCCCGGCCCCACCCCAGCCTTGGCCCTGGAGGGCAGGCGTCACACACCACTGACCTCTCTCTCTCTCTCTCTCTCTCCAAAGTTCCCCACTGGGAAATTAGAGGAAAGTCCACACCTGGGCCTCATGTTCCACCACCAGCTCTAGCTGGTCTCTCCTGCGAAAGCCCGGGCTGAGCCCTCAGTCACACCCCATAAGGGTGTCCTTCCAGCAGTGCGTGGAGGGAGGTGGTTGGATGAAGTGATGTGGTCCATGGAGCTTAGAAGAAGGTCTCAGCACAGCAGCTGAGTGAGCACAGGCTCCAGAGACAGCCCTGTCTCGGAAACTCCACTTCCGCCGGGTTTGCGCGACTTGCCAAGCCTCGCCACGCCTCAATTGCTACATCTGTAAAATGGAGCTAAACCCACATGTTTCACAGGTTCACAGAATTATCAAGCATGGCCTTGTCCAGCACAGTGCGTGGTACCTAGTAGGCTCTCAGCACGTGGAGAAAGGCGGCACATGCTTCCCCACGGAAGCAGTGGCCTTCCTGCGCCTGGCAGCATGTGAGCACGTTGTCATCCACTTTGTCAGAGACACTGTGAAGCAGACACCACCAGCTTGCCTACAGGATGCCGGAAGTGAACAGAAATGAGCGTAGTGGCCAGATGTGCCTGCAAGAGGCTAGAGACAGAGTGCCCTACCTAAAGGAGGAAGCTGCCAGTGGAAAAGAGGGCCCTGAGTCATCAGACCTCATTGTTTTTCAAGTGAAATTGGCAGTATAGATGTGTCTGTGAAGCGCAGGCTATGACCTGCCCCTCGGGGACTGCAGCAGAGGGGGGAACGTGCCCCAGGTCACCCACAGCTGTGACAGCTGAAACCATCACCCTTGGGCACCTTCCAGGGAAGCCGGCAGGGGAGAAGAGCCCAGTCCCTACACAGCAGACCTGCCTTTACATCTTGGCTCCGGCCCTCACTAACCGTGAGCCCTTGCACACCAGCATGACCAGCCAAGCCTCTTCTTCTCCACCTATACAATGGAGCTAGTAATAACACCCATCCTGCCAGTCTCTCCTGGGGTTCAGGGAAATGGCATGTGTGAAAGGGCTGGACATTTGACTGTGATGTGTTCCTGTTACTCAGTGGTGACAAAGCTCATCTGATGAAGACCGTGGGGGCAGGGGGCACACCTTTATAACCCAACATAGTTGGGTTTGTTAACTTGCTGCGACAAGGGACACTGCACACCCAGAGAACCATGGACATCCTGCCTAAGGAGCAACGGCCACGGTAGGACTTGAGCAAGGGTAGAGCAGAGGAACACATTAGATGAAGCAGTGTTTGACCCAGTCAAGACATAGCAAGGCTGTATGTAAAGGGTTCTGTTCTGAGAGGTGGACCTGGGTCCCATTTCCTTAGGTGCAGAGTTCCAGGTAAGGGGTCTTCCTGGAACTCTGCACCTGAGTTGGAGATGGGGACTGGGTCTGTGAGTCACCATGAGCCCATGGCTTGGGTCCATGTGTGACTACAATGTCCCATTTTTATTCATGATTCCAAACAGCCAAGTTTCCAGCCATCTGTGATTTTAGAGAGCAGCTTTCTCAGCAGTACATCCTTGATGTCATTACAAATGAGGTGTCATGACAACAATCGGTGCCCTCAGAGCCGCACAGGGTAAGAGCCTGAAGGCTGGCCCTGGGCCCCCGTTCTGCCACTTCCGAGCTCTGCAACCTTTGCTTACCACTTACCTTTCAGAACCTCGGCCTGGGGATGAACACAGACCCACAGTCCCTAGTCTGCAATTTCAAAACGTGAAGAGCACCAAAAACAATAAGAATTTTTGTAACTCGCGTGACAGGCCAGCCCTTCTCCACCTAAGGCATTTGGTCGCCAGAGCTGCCTGCCTGCCTGACATGAGTCTATTTGTAGTCCTATTGGTCAGACGAAGTATGGATATTCATACATTTCTCTGCAGGAAACTGTGGCATATTTGAGTATAGGTTGCTCCCCTAGACGCAGTTGGAAAGTTATGAAAGATACAGCAGATGCACCATATCGTTTCCTAAAATATGAAAAATGTTCAATTCCAAAAGCCATTAAGGCCCAAGGGTTTCAGAGAAGGATTTGCAGATCTTTGGTAACCAGCTTGCAAGGCGATTGGATGAAAACGCGATGCCGAGGGGAAGGAGGTTCACGCAGAGGTTCAGGCAAGTGCCCAGCAAGGCTGCCCTGAGGATGGGCCACATGCTGCTGCTGCCCTTCACCCACCCCCAGGCCCTCTTGCCCAGGACGCGGCGCCTTCCTCAGGGCCTGTGCCCTTCCCTCGACCTTGGGACCTCCTCTGGCATTGTCAGTCTGTGACAGTCCTCCCAGGGTGAGCCCCCTTTCCGGGACGCACCCTCCACCAGGACAGCCCGACCCCGACCTGCATTCCACCGTCAGCTCTCAGCCTGGCCACCACACTCTGGAGCCAGGCAGACCTACTGTCTGTTTAGCGGTTTCCCCCATCCCACTCCATCTCTCCGCACCCCATTCCTGATGCTGAGGGGCTCACAGAAGCAGGACCTCACACGGGATTCGAAGGGTCCCCGTCTCCCATCAGACAGCAGCTGGACCTACTTGGCCATTGCATGGAAACTGAGGCCTGGTTTCCAGAACATTAGGAGACATGGAGGCTTCTCCGGGTTGTCTCCTGGGGTTTCTAAGCCCCCTGCAAAGCCATCCCAAGGCCTCAGTGCCTCCTTCCCTCCCCGCGCCCCCCACCCTGTGTGGCTGCTGGAGGACACGGCCTTGCCAAGTGACTGAAGTGGGGCCAAAGCCTCCCTTCAGACAGCTTGGGGCGGACTGTGTGGTGGTCCGCACAAGATGTGGTCTCTGATTTCCACCCAGGCAGAGCCCGCCCAGGCTTCACACACCGGCAGCTTTCCATTCCACTGGGGCCAGACGCCGACCAGCTCCCTTCTAAGGGCCTGTGCCCGGCTCTCTGCTGACCCAGCCTTCTGTCCCGCTGGTCTGGGCACGGTGGACAGCACTCAGGAATCAAGGCGGGAGAGCCACAGGCCCTGGGAAAGAAGGGTAAAAAGCCTCCAGGCAGATGGCCCTGGGGACAATCTCAGTGACAGCTTTACTGAGCCCCTCGCCAGGCTGCAGCAAGGTGGCAAAGGGCAGAGACGATGGAGCCAGAAGTCAGTCTCCCTGGGCTGAGCTCACAGCTTAGGTCCCTGCATTATGTCTTGGCGCATTCACAGTCCCAGCAGAGGGTATGTGCCATTAACCCTCCCACTCCTGTTTACCTTCTCAAGTCGCACGTCATCAGCTCAGCTGACCTCTTCCCCACCACCTAGTTCTATGGACAGTAATTACCCACTTCCCTCAAATACCCCCTCCACCTCTGGGATTCCCTGAATCCTGTTTTTCTCCAGGGACACCATCTCTCTCTCACCCTCCCTCTAGGTTAATTCAGCAGCTCCCAAAAGGCCTTGGAGCACCAACCCCTGCCACCTCCGGTTCCCCTTCCCCACAGCCCCTCGGGACTCCCATCAAGGGACCATCTGTCCAGCCTTTGCTGCTTGTCATGGACTGTCACCCAAACTGCAGAGTGGCAGAGAACTGCCCACAGGAGTCCAGTGGTAAGTGAGGTCCCCCCTTCCCAGCCCCCCACCGAAGGCAGCAGAGTGGTGAGACACCAGGAAGCCCCCGGCTCTTTCCCGTCCCCTGGGCAGCACCCTCAGCCCCTCTGCCCACTGCAGCGAAGCAGCCAGGGCCCGGCCCCTGGGAGGCTGGCGGCTCCCCTCGCCCTAGCTGATCTCCAGCCCTGCACCCACCCCTTGTTCCCCTTTCCAGGTGCCCTGCTGGGGCGGCCATTCCGGGAAGGGGAGACACAATAATCTGTAAACTATACATGTGGGGACTCACTCCCTGGAAAAAATTAAGCAACCAGTGGGGATAAGAATTGTGGGGGTGCAATTTTAGGCAAGGTGGTCTAGGAAGGCATGGTCAACAAGTGCAAACGGAGGGAGATGGGAGAGTGAGATGGGCAGATGGAGAACGCGAGCAAAGACCCCAGGGTGGGCCAAGCAGGCGTGCTGAGGACCTGGCCGGCAGTGAGGGGGAGGGAGGGGTCTAGACCGGGGCCTGGAGGCCGCTCTCAGGACATGACGCTGACTGCTAAACATCAAAGGGCAATAATTAAACACAGGACATGGTTCCCCTGTTAGCTTATTGGCTTTTAAGGGAGAAACTCTGAGTGGAGGGAGGCACCTTCAGAGTTAGTGGGAATGGAATCTGAAATCATGCTTTTGGCTTAATGCATTAGGAGATATAAAAGTGGTCCTACCATTTGGACCAGTCTTTCCACATTTAGAACTAGTGTCCTGAGGGAAAACCCCAACCCAGGGACGCCTATATTGTTCCTTTCAATTAGCCGTGGGAAGCTAGCTGGTTCCTGGGCCCTGGCACATCGCCCGTCCTGTCCCAGGGCTTTGTCCCGCAGGGCCTCACCCCCACCCTTGTCCCCCTGGTGAGCCTCCCGCATGGAGCACCTGCCTCAGGGTGTGACCTCCATCTTCTCCAGATGGCATGGGTCAGGGAGCACCTCTCGCCCCTGACCTCTGGTCTGGGACAGCCCTGCTGGGGTCCATCCTCCTCTCAGGAAAGAGTCCTCTTCTTCTAGCTTAAAAATATGCCCAGGACTGACCCTATGCCAGGTGCCTCTCTCCATCCCTCCTACTCGGGTTTGAAGGTGTGCCTATCAGATGGGGCAAGGAGGACAGGCTGGGCCTGTTTCTTGCTCCCGCCACAGGTAGAGGGTCTTATCAGCTGGTCCTTCACATGGGGTACAACCTGGGCCCTTCCTGACACCCCTGGGAGTGCTCGGTGGGTCCCACCCCTCACTGAGAATGGCTGAGGGGGGCTACTTGGGACAAGGCCTGGCCCTACTGGTCTCCCTCCTTCTGGCCACTAGGGGGACCACAGAGGCCTTCTGAGCCCACGCACAGCGCAAACTAACTCACAGGGAGGCTGGAATGTGCGCATTATCTGGGGTCAGATGGGAAAAACGTTCCATGTAGTCTGCTACCAGATGGCATCCGAGAAGTTCAAATAAGGAAATGGCAACTGTCCACTGGTCACTTGTTCATTTGCAAACTCTTGGACTGTCCACTCTGCGCCAGCCTGGCCAGGCATGGAGCCCACCGAAGGTCAAGCACCCCACTGGGCAGGGACTAGGGGTGTCATTTTCCTGTAGTTTGCTGTTCGCTCCCAGCCCTCCCCGACACTTCTGCCATGTCCGGTCCCAGCCATGCCCCTGATGTCCCCTCCAGGCAGTCACCCCGAAGTACAGTTCCACCTGGGGGAGGGGTGGATGCTTCCGGCTATTTATTTCCCAAGGATGAGTGCGGGGCTGGGAGCCATCTCTGCAGCAGGCTCCGTGTGGCCTCCTGTTCTGCCATGTCACCCAGACCCTCAAGTCCTGCTCCCACATCAGAGTCGCATTTGTAACGGTCGGGGGCACGGGCTCCGGGGCCGCCTGCCTGGGGCCAAAGCCTGGCTCTGTCGCTTCCTCTCTTATCTCTGTCTCATTAAATACAAAATGGGAAATAATAGTATCAACATGGTAAGTTGTTGTGCGGAATAAACGAGACAGCGCCAAGCTTTTCAAGTGACAGGTCACCAACTATTTGTTGGTTACAAAACCAAGCTAGTGGGTTGTGACCGGCATTGAACATAAACAGGGTGAAAACAAGAGTGTGCCTCGCTCAGGAGGGCTCAGAATACACACCTACATACACAAACCACTCGGCCCGTGAGTCCCACTGTGGGCTTGGGGGGGGGTGAGATGTATTAAATACAGGCCGAGATGGGGAGAAGACACGCAGTCAAACCCAAGAATCCCTTTTGGTGGTGCCCGGGTAGAGGTATGTGTGCGTGGGCCAGGGTGCCCTCCGTGGGGAGTAACCCACTCGGCTGGGAAAGAGAACGTGGACGACAGTGGCACCGGGTGTGGAGGACCCAGGCGGCCGAGAGCGTGCGGCAGAGAGTGCTAGAAGGAGCAGCGCGGGAGGAGCTGGGCCTTGAAAGCTGGGGCTAGTTTGTGGACTTGACCAGAGGCAATGGGAATTTAAAGCAGGAGGGTGACCCATTAAACAAACATCTATTAAGTTCCTCCTCTGGGGAAGATTTTTGTTTTAAAAAGTTGACTGTGAGATCAGGGTAGGGTGTTAGGAGCTGTGGCAACACCAGAAGCAGGGGATCTACCAAGAGGCTGCTGCAATAGTCCTAGCAAGACATAGTAAGGACAGAGGTCAGAATATCTGAAGAAGGAGGAAATAGGTGCAGCCTCTGCACCTGGGGCTGGCAGGTCCCCAACACCGGGGGAGGGTGGCAGCCATTATCCTGCACACAGGTCGGGAGGACAAAGCAAGGCTTGGCGGGCTGCAGAGGACTTCCCCAGGCCCCCAAAGCACAGAAGCCACAAGGCCAAGTGGATAAACCCATGGGCATGAATCAGACAGCCAGGTGACCTTGGCGCATTACTCAATCCCCTGCACTGCCAATTTATAAAATGGGGCCCAGAAGAGGACTTAGCTCATAGCTCTATAAGATTGAAAGCTAATAACAGTAAAAGCCTTTCACTGTCTGGCACAGAGCCAGGGCCCGCACTAGGACTGCTCGCTGACCTCCCCCTCACAGCACAGACACATCTGGGGAAGGCGCTGGCAGGCAGCCTGGGAAAGGACCAACTTCCAGCCACCGAGACGCAAGCCAGGGAAACTGGGCTGACTTTGTATTGCCCCTGCCGCCTCCAGACCCAGGCTCACTGCTCAGACCCTTCCATCCGCAATGGCTTGGAGCCCTGGGGTGGTAAGTACAGCAGGCCCTGCAAGGTCAGCCTTCTAACCAAGTGGGGTCTCCTCCTTGCACCTCCACTGTCTGCACCTGGAGCCATTTTCAGAGGCTTCAAGACAGATGACCTTGTACCCGTGGACACATTACCAAGCATACACAGTTTCCTTGGTTCTCGGTGAAAATGGTCGCTACATACTCATTCAGAAAAATTTGCTCCCAAACAAGGATCTCCTTTGGATTTTCCCTGAGCCCTTCATTTTTTTTAAATTTTATTTTGGTATCATTAATATACAATCACATGAACAACACTGTGGTTACTAGACTCCCCCCATTATCAACTCCCCACCACAGACCCCATTACAGTCACTGTCCATCAGCGTAGTGAGATGCTATAGAATCACTACTTGTCTTCTCTGTGTTATACTGCCTTCCCTGTGCCGCCCCCCACATTATGTCTGTTAATTGTACTGCCCCTTATTCCCCCTTATCCCTCCCTTCCCACCCATCCTCCCCAGCCCCTTTCCCTTTGGTAACTGTTAGTCCATTCTTGAGTTCTGTGAGTCTGCTACTGTTTTTTCCTTCAGTTTTTGCTTTGTTCTTATGCTCCACAGATGAGTGAAATCATTTGATACTTGTCTTTCTCTGCCTGGCTTATTTCACTGAGCATAATACCCTCTAGCTCCACCCATGTTGTTACAAATGGTAGGATCTGTTTTCTTCTTATGGCTGAGTAATATTCCATTGTGTATATGTACCACATCTTCTTAATCCATTCATCTACTGATGGACACTTAGGTTGCTCCCATTTCTTGGCTATTGTAAATAGTGCTGCGATAAACATAGGGGTGCATATGTCTTTTTGAAACTGGGCTGCTGCATTCTTAGGGTAAATTCCTAGGAGTGGAATTCGTGGGTCAAATAGTATTATTACTATTTTTAGTTGTTTGAGGAACCTCCATACTGCTTTCCACAATGGTTGAACTAATTTACATTCCTACCAACAGTGTAGGAGGGTTCCCTTTTCTCCACATCCTCGCCAACATTTGTTGTTGTTTGTGTTTTGGATGTTGGCCATCCTCACTGGTGCAAGGTGATATCTCATTGTGGTTTTAATTTGCATTTCTCTGATGATTAGGGATATGGAGCATCTTTTCATGTGCCTATTGGCTATCTGAATTTCTTCTTTGGAAAAGTGTCTGTTCAGATCCTCTGCCCATTTTTTAATTGGCTTATTTGCTTTTTGTTTGTTGAGGTGTGTAAGCTCTTTGTATATTTTGGATGTCAACCCCTTATCAGATATGTCATTTATGAATATATTCTCCCATACTGTAGGATGTCTTTTTGTTCTACTGATGGTGTCCTTTGCTGTACAGAAGCTTTTTAGCATGATGTAGTCCCATTTGTTCATTTTTACTTTTGTTTCCCTTGCCCATGGAAATGTGTTCATGAAGAAGTTATTCATGTTTATATTCAAGAGAGTTTTGCCTATGTTTTCTTCTAAGAGTTTTATGGTTTCATGACTTGCATTCAGGTCTTTGATCCATTTCGAGTAGCTGTCCAGTTTTGCCAACACCAGCTGTTGAAGAGTCTATCATTTCTCCATTGTATATCCATGGCTCCTCTATCATACATTAATTGACCATATATGCTTGGGTTAATATCTGGACTCTCTATTCTGTTCCACTGGTCTATGGGTCTGTTCTTGTGCCAGTACAAAATTGTCTTGATTACTGTAGCTTTGTAGTAGAATTTGAAGTTGGGAAGCGAGATTCCCCCTGCTTTATTCTTCCTTCTCAGGATTGCTTTGGCTATTCGGGGTCTTTTGTGGTTCTATATGAATTTTAGAACTATTTGTTCCAGTTTGTTGAAGAATGCTGTTGGTACTTTGATAGGGATTGCATTGAATCTGTAGATTGCTTTAGGCAGGATGGCAATTTTGACAATATTAATTCTTCCTACCCAAGAGCATGGGATGTATTTCCATTATTAGTGTCCTCTTTAATTTCTCTTAAGAGTGTCTTGTAGTTTTCAGGGTATAGGTCTTTCACCTCCTTGGTTAGGTTTATTCCTAGGTTTTTTATTCTTTTTGATGCAATTGTGAATGGAATGGTTTTCCTGATTTCTCTTGCTGCTAGTTCATCATTAGTGTCCTGAACCCTTCTATGTGCAGAGTGTGCTGGGTGCCATGGATATACTGATGTGTGCGCATGCTGTGGCCCAGGGCAGCACACATCTGCAGAAACATCCTCCCAAGATAGTCCTCTCCCCTCCCTCTGTGCCCACCTCTGATATTTCCCTGCCCCAAACACACTTTTTCAAGTCCAAACACAGAAGAGACTCTGACTGATCAGAGCTCACTTTTCTGGTTAAGACAAGTCTCCAAAACCAGGAGGGATGGCTGGCAGCCTTCATCTATCTTCTTGATTTTCCCAACAGAGCCAACCTTGATTGTAAAATACAGTTTCCCTTAAATATATTTTTGCCTATGTGGCTGTTCAATTGGGAGCTTTTCAGTGAGGCTGCAGAGTCCATGTACCTTAGAGCAAATCTACTTCCTGCCTTTCCCCCAAATACATCTCAGGTATTTGCGTTGCTCTAAGTGTCCCTCTGTCCATGCCAGGTTCAACAGAATTTTAGTACAATGAGGAAGTCCTGTTCTTTTCAAAAGTGACAAACGGTAATTCTTCCATTGCACAGTCTACTCGGAATGTTGTGTACCAGGCGCTGTGTGCAACCAGCCACCTGAGACCCCATCTGCAAGAACATGCCCCCTAGTGGAGGAAACAAGTACGTAAACACATCCTAGTAATATAGCTTGACAAATACGGTGATAGACACATGGTCCTGTCACAAAAGAGAGAGAGACCAGTTTTATTTTGTGGGGTGGGACAAAAAGGCTTAATTTGATCACCAAAGAGGAGTAGGAGTCATCTAGGCAGACAGGAGGGGGCATAGTCAACAACAGTGCCAACCTACTTCACCAGGAATCTCCTTCCATCAATACCAGCCCTATGAGGTATTGTCAATGTACCCATTTTATAGATACGTAAGTAGAGTTTGGAGAGGTTAAGTAACCTGCACAAGGTCAGAGAGTTAGAAACTGACAAAGGAGGGACAAGTCTATATGGTTTTTTAAATGACAGAACCTGGATCCAGCGCATTTCAGTAAACATGCTCAAGGCTGGAAAGAGAGAAGGTGATGGACTCAGGAATCGAATCCGTGCATCCCTCATATTCAGACTACGAGGTAGATGGATTATAGAGGCCCTTTGGTATTGAGCTAAAGAATTTGGACTCTCCAGTAATGAAGAGGATATGAAGGGTTTTAATTGGTGTGGCAACTTCACATCCACTGTAATTTCTCCTGCCCAAAATGTATAAACCATCAACTCTGGTAGTGAGGAGGTAACAACAGTTTTCAGCCACACTGGACATGTCCAGGACAAAGATATTTTATTTAATGAAGTTCTATTTCATGATGATACTCTATTTAATGAGAATTCCAGACCCAGGAAGAAATGGGCGGACAGCCCAATAGAAAAAGAGGAAAGAAAGTATTATAGGCAATTTACAAAAAAGAAAACACAAATGGCCAGTAAACATCTGAAAAGGTTACTCAGGCAATTAAAACAATAACGAATACCATTTTCTCCCATCAGATTGACAAAAGGGAAGAACACAGAAAAGAGCAAATGTTGCAAGGGTGTTAGGAACTGTGTACTCTCACACGCTGCTGGTAGGGGTACACATTTACGCAGCCACTTTGGAAATTTCTTGTAAAACTTAAAATGTGCACAGACTGCTGGGATGGGCCAGGTAGTTGGTGTGTCTCCTGGGGAAGCACTCAGCCCAAGCACAAGGAGATTCACTGCAACATCATCACAGCTAAAATTTAGAAATAACCCAAATGGTCATCATTGGGAAATAGCTGCAAACATGGGGGCGTGTTTGTAACAAAAAGTACTAAGCAACAGCTAAGAAAATGGAGCTATTTCTGTATCGACTAAGGTGGATATTGTTGAGTGGAAAAGGAGAGAATGCAGAATGATACAAACAGAATAACATTTATGTTTAAACATACTTATGTAAACCCAAAAGCTGTTTATGTTACATTGTATATGGGTTCATAGATATGTATGGAAAACAGTTTAGAACTGGCTTGGAAAATACACATAAAAAACAGGAATGGTGGTAGTTTCTGAGAGGTGGCAAAGGGGGCCAGGTTTGGGGTCACAAACAAACATTCATAATGTTCTCATTTCTAGCATCTCTATGAGAGCAATTTCTATTTATGTATTACTTATATGAATAATTTTCATTTTAATAAATGTAGAGATGGATTTTAAAAGTCCCTGATGCATCCGTTCCTGTGCAAACTGCTATGGCTGGGGCTCTGCAGAACTCATGACAAGCAAAGGCATGTCATTCGACGCACACAGGCAGACCTTGCCCTCAAGGGGCTCTCGGGCTGGTGTCGGGAAACAGGTCCAACACCGTGTGAGATGAGGTCCCGGGGAGGAACAGAACAAGCAGTAGGTTCATGGTGGGGAGGAAAGGTTGTTTATAGTATTCCAGGTATCAGGGAAGCATTTATGACAACCAAGGAGAGGCAAAGCTGGGCAGGGGCCAAGAGAATGTCAGGTTCAAAGGTGCAGAGGTCGGATGAATGGATAAAGAGGATGTGGTACATATACACAATGGAATATTATTCAGCCATGAGAAGAAAACAAATCCCACCATTTGCAACAACATGGATGGAGCTAGAGGGTATTATGCTCAGTGAAATAAGCCAGATGGAGAAAGACAAGTATCAAATGATTTCACTCATCTGTGGAGCATAAGAACAAAGCAAAAACTGAAGGAACAAAACAGCAGCAGACACACAGAACCCAAGAACGGACTAACAGTTGCCAAAGGGACAGGGACTTGGTGGGGGGTGGGGGGTGGGAAGGGAGGGACAAAGGGAATAAGGGGCATTACGATTAGCAGACATAATGTAGTGGGCGGGGGGGAAGGGGGAGACACGGGGAAGGCAGTATAGCACAGAGAAGACAAGTAGTGATTCTATAGCATCTCACTATGCTGATGGACAGTGACTGTAAAGGGGTATGTGGGGGGGACTTGATAATAGGGGGAGTCTAGTAACCACAATGTTGCTCATGTGATTTTATATTAATGATACAAAAATTAAAAATAAATATATAAAAAGCAACAACAACAAAAAGTGCAGAGGTGAGAGCTCCTGGGGCCTGTTAGGGAAGACGAGGAGGACAGAAATGATGTGGGCACGTCGTGGAAAGCCCCGATGCTGGGAGAAGCAGCGGGACTGCGGGCCCAGGCCGCAGGGAGCCCTGTGTGGGAAGTTGTCTGAAACTCCCCAGGACAAAGAAGTTGGGCATCTGTGCAGGGATGGGTTGGCCAGATGAGGAGGCAAGGACAAGTTAGGAAGGGACTGCCTATCCCCGTGCTGGGGACGGTCAGGTTAGGGTCTGGGCTAGGGGCCGCTGGTCTCAGCAGAGCAAAGAGATGAACCTGAGAGAATCGTTGGACCGGGATGGGGAGCGGAAGGAGCAGAAACCAAGGGGGGTTGAGGCCCTGCTTCACCCAGTGACTCACGGGGATCAGAAGGAAAGCAGGTAGGGGCAGCCCCTTCTCTGGGAGCTGTACAGAGGGGCTCCAAGTCCCGCCACCAGGCAGCAGCTGCAGTCCCCCAGTTTTCCCACGGGAGCCCAGCTTTGCAGCTATACTGTACGCAAGGCAGGTCCGGGCCCCGGGGATGGGCTGGCCAAGGGCAGACAGACAGGTACATAGTCCTTGTGGCTTCCAGCCATCACACTCACAGGCTTCCTGGAGAGGCTGACAGGGGCCGCTCTGCTCCTTTGAATGTGAGAATATGTGACTGGGGAATCCTAAGCTAATTCGATGATGCTGAGGCCCTGAGGCCCTCCCGAGGAAGTGCTTGGGGGGAGGAAATGAGGCCAGGGCGGACGGACCCCCTTCCCCACTGTTGGAATCCTGGTCTCCTGAGCCTCCTTGGCACTAAGCCTGCACTTAAGTGCTTCCACGGAGACAAAGAAATAATAAATCAGGAGCAGATGCCCCACCCGCACGCTACCACCACCAACCTCCGCAGCTTCTCCACAGAAACATGGTCATTTCACATCTCTGGGACCAGAGGTCTCAGTGAAGCAACGAAGGCAAGGCCCTGGAATGGACCTGGCCCGTGACCCTCTTGAGAAGAGTCCAGGAAGGGCTGGTGCCGTCCTCCAAAGCAGCACCCCCCTTCCCAACTCTCCCTGGACACCCCCAAACACATACACACAAAGCAGACCTCACCAGGGTTCAGATGCAGGAAGACCATCCCTCCACCCCCTCCCCAAGATCCCATACACCAGGGATCCCCGAGTCCACATCGAGCTCCACTAAGGCACCCGTCCAGGTGTGGAAAGGACCTGTTCTAGCAGACTGAGGACACAGCTATAGCCAATGGGGCAAATGAGGAGAATGCTTGCCAGCCAGAAACCACCCAGCTGTCTCTGTCCATAAAAAGCAATACCAATAAAGCACCTACTGTCGGGCATTGAGCTATATACTTTTAAGGAAACCATCTCATAATTTTCAGCCATCCGGGAGTAGGACAGCATAATGGCTGAGAGCTGGGTGCTGGAGTTAGCCTGCATTTGAACCCCGTCTCCACTGCCTTGAGCTCTCTGGCCATGGATAAATTACCATACCTCAGTGTCCTTGCCTGTAAGAAAGTAATATGAAGGTTGGTAAGAGGATTAAATGAGTTACTTTCTGTGCTTAGAGCAGTCCCAGACACATTCTTTCCTTCATTCGACTTCCATTGAGTGCCTGATATGTACTCTGAAGCAACAGTTCTGATATCCGGTTGACAAAGGAGAAAAAATGCAATGCTTCCATTCTCTCTGACAGGATTACATGGGACGTTCGCTTTTGCCTGTAGGTTACGCTCACATAAAGGATTTCCAAAAGGAATTCACCAGGAGTGCTGTTGAGGAGGAAGCCGCAGTTGCAGGAAGACCAAGGGGCGGGGCCTTTGCCGGAGGCTGGTTGGCAGGCGGCAGGGCCAGGACCCTGGACAGCTCCCCGCAGCCCTGGCTGGAAAGGGGACTGACTGTTCTCAAAAACCGCCAAGGCTCGGTCCTAGCCTTTTGCTGAAGCAGGGGGTCATCTCTTCCCTGTGACGCCTGCTCCCTAGTCTTTGGGGCTGCTGATGGGCAGGGGCGGGGTCTGCCTTCTGAGCTGGAATCTGGAGGATCAGGGAGTTTAGGGTCCCCGAGGCCTCTTTAGGGAGCAAGCCCAGGACCTTCTTTCTCCCTTAGGTCTTCATGGGCCCCTCTCCCTTGCACTGCCAGAGTGCAGCCACCTGGCAGATAAAGCAGCAGAGGCACAACGAGGTACAGGCGACAGGCTGGCAGTGTGAGGACCACGAGACAGGTCCCGCAGCCAGCATTTAAATCCAGGCAGGACTACTGGCATCTCCTGCAAGTGACCCAGCTTCTGTGTGCCCAGCTTCCTCAGCAGTAAGAGGGGGAACAGCACCTAGGCTGCCCCGGGACTGAGTGCTGGTTAAATAAAACTGCACACATAACAACCCTGGCATAGGGTGTCTAATAAATGAGTCTATTTCCTGACATTGGGGAATGAAGACTGGAGAGTGAGGCGTGAGCCTAGATAAGGTGGCTGGATGCTCAAAAACAGCTGGCCAGAGGACTGGGAAAAGGGGTCTGCACCCTGAAGGCCCTGGGAAAATTTCCATTTTCTAAGATTCCACCAAGGCCTAATTAGGCTCTTCAGCCACTAGATAGAATAAAGTCTGCCTTAAACCCCCTTAGCCCCCACTTTTTTAATCACACAGGATGTGATATAATGAGTCATAGAAAGACATATTTGGTCATTCAGATGACCAAATATATATTTCCCAGGTATATTCTGTCTTTACCCACAGTTCCTGAAAACACTGCAGTCTTAAAGGTGAAATGGGTGTCTTGTCATGTTAATGAGGGACTTTTGGATGCCACACAACGACAGGGGCTGGAGGTTGAATCCACTGATGGCCATTGATTTATTCAATCATGGCTATGCAATGAAGCCCTCACAAAAACCCATGAGAGGAGCATATCTGTCTCTTGGACCCTGCTTCTCTGTCAGAGAGCGCTTCCATGCTTGGGGAGCCAGAACACCTCCATGTGCCGCCAAGCCAGGCCCCAAACTCCACAAAGATAGAAGCTCCTTTGTTTGGGACCTTCCCCTATATATCTCTTTATCTGGCTGTTAACTTGTATATGTTACAGTATCCTTCATTAAACTGGTAAACGTCAGTGATTTCGTGAGTTCTGTGAGCCGCTCTAGCAAATTAATCGAATCTAAGGGAGAGGTTATTGGAACCTCCAATCCGTAGCCAGTAGGTCAGAAGCACAGGTAACTGTCTGGGGCTTACAACCAACATCTGGAGTTGGGGGTGGAGGGCAATCTTGGAGAAGGGAGCCCTTAACCTGGGGAATCTGATGCCATCTCTGGGCAGATAGCCCCAAAATAGAGCTTAGTTCTTGGACACCCTGCCGGTGTTCGAGAATTGCTTGGTACGTGTGTGGGAAGACACCTCTCACACGCACTGGAATCGGTTCCAGGAGCCCAAAAGGAGCTGTACTATTACTGTTGTGTATACTATTGTTGTGAAGGAGAAAAAAACACATTTGGGGCCAGGGTACTGGGATGTGCTAGAAGGGCCCAGGCTCATGGAAATGTGCGATTTTTGAAGAGAAAGAATGAAAGAGAAGATGATAAGAAAGCTTTAATGCTTAGATGGCCACCAGTCACCCTTGATATGAAGGAGCAGCTGCACTGCCATCAGTTACTAAAGGGAAAATTATGTCTGAGCGCCAGGAAGCACCTCTAAGACCTCTCGTCACCAAGTAGGTGGCTGATGTACGAGGAGGCAGAAACCAGGACGTGTGAAACAGGGGGTTCAGGGTACAGGCCCGGGCTCATCGTGGGGATCGGCATCCCCAGCTTCCCGAAGAACCTTTAGTAAAGTGCACTGTGCGCGTCCCCAGTTTGGGGGCTGTGTCTGGTTTGAACGCCTCGGCGTGGAGGAGCAGGTTTGGGCTGCTGCAGGGCCCTCCACTCCCTCTTGGACAGTCCTAGAGGGCCTTACGTGAGCCAGACACACAGAAGGTTATTCCCGAGGGGAACAGCCAGCCTGGCGGACTGGACGAGAGCCCCTGTGAGGTCTGTTCATCCTGAGAAGGGGCACTGCCCAGCTGCCCCTGTAAATGCACATGCAACCCCCCAGAAGAAACAGCAGATGGGCTTCATGTGCAAGCCCTGTGGGATTGGCTTTAGGATGACCAAGCTGTTCCCCCACTAAATATTCCTGTTACACAGGTTATGGTGATGCTGTGATTAAGGGGGCCCCTGTTACGTGGGCGCCCCCATAACTCTACTGCTACAAAAGTTGTTAGAGGAGCCTCGTCCCGTTTGTTATCTCAGCTTTCCTACTTGAGTCTTATTGATAAAAAGAACATTGAAGTAATTAAGAAAATGGGGAAAGACAAAGGGGAGAGTCAAGAGACTTGACCCAACAGAATGGAAGTCTTCAGATGGTTATTAAAAAATGAGATGAATAAAGCAGGTGTTGCAGTACTTGTATCAGACAAAATGACTTCAAAACAAAGAAAGTAGCAAGAGATAAAGAAGGACATTACATAATGATAGGGGCCAGTCCAACAAGAGGATATAACCATTATAAATATATATGCACCCAACACAGGAGCGCCGGCATATGTGAAACAAATACTAACAGAATTAAAGGAGGAAACAGAAAGCAATGCATTCATTTTAGGAGACTTCAACACACCACTCACTCCAAAGGACAGATTAACCAGACAGAAAATAAGTAAAGACACAGAGGCACTAGAACAGAAGGACCTAACAGACATTTACAGAACTCTACAACCAAAAGCAGCAGGATACACATTCTTCTCAAGTGCACATGGAACATTTTCCAGAATAGACCACATACTAGGCCACTTTTTAAAAGAACTTCAGTACATTCAAAGATATTGAAATTCTACCAACCAACTTCTCAGACACAGAGGTATAAAACTAGAAATAAATTGTACAAAGAAAACAAAAAGGCTCACAAACACATGGAGGCTTAACAAGATGCTCCTAAATAATCAATGGATCAACGACCAAATTAAAACAGAGATCAAACAATATATGGAGACAAATGACAACAACAGCACAAAGCCCCAACTTCTGTGGGACCCAGAGAAGGCAGTTCTAAGAGGAAAGTATATTGTAATCCAGGCCTATTTAAAGAAGGAAGAACAATCCCAAATGAATAGTCTAAAGTCACAATTATTGAAATTGGAGAAAGAAGAACAAATTCACCAGAAGGAGGGACATAATAAAGATCAGAGAATAAATAAATAAAATTGAGAAGAATAAAACAATAGAAAAAAATCAATGAAACCAAGAGTTGGTTCTTTTTTTTTTCTTCAAGAGTTGGTTCTTTGAAAAAATAAACAAAATACATAAATCCCAAGCCAGACTTATTAAGAGAAAAAGAGAATCTGCACACATAAACAGAATCAGAAATGAGAAAGGAAAAATAACGATGGTCCCCACAGAAACACAAAGAATTATAAGAGAGTATTATGAGAATCTATATGCTAACAAGCTGGAAAACATAGAAGAAATGGACAACTTCTTAGAAAAATACAACCTTCCAAGACTGACCAAGCAAGAAACAGAAAACCTAAACAGACCAATTACCAGCAACGAAATTGAAATGGTAATCAAAAAACTACCCAAGAACAAAACTCCCAGACCAGATGAATTCACTGCTAAATTTTATCAGACATATAGAGAAGAAATAATACCCATTCTCCTTAAAGATTTCCAAAATATAAAAAAGGAGGGAATACTTCCAAACTCATTCTATGAAGCCAGCATAACTCTAATATCAAAACCAGGCAAAGACCCCACCAAAAAAGAAAATTACAGACCAATATCCCTGATGAACATAGATGCAAAAATACTCAACAAAATATTAGCAAACCAAATTCCAAAATACATCAAGAGGATCAAACACCATGAGCAAGTGGGATTCATCCCAGGGATACAAGGATGGTACAACATTTGAAAATCCATCAACATCATCCACCACATTAACAAAAAGAACAACAAAAACCACATGATCATCTCCATAGATGCTGACAAACCATTTGACAAAATTCAACATCCATTCATGATAAAAACTCTTAACAAAATGGGTATAGAGGGCAAGTACGTCAACATAATAAAGGCCATGTATGACAAACCCACAGCCAACATCATACTTAACAGCGAGAAGCTGAAAGCTTTTCATCTAAGATCGGGAACAAGACAGGGATGCCCACTCTCCCCACTGTTATTCAACATAGTACTGGAGGTCCTAGCCACAGCAATCAGACAAAACAAAGACATACAAGGCATCCAGATTGGTAAAGAAGAAGTCAAACGGTCACTATTTGCAGATGACATGATACTGTACATAAAAAACCCTAAAGACTCCACTCCAAAACTATGAAAACTAATATCTGAATTCAGGAAAGTTGCAGGATACAAAATTAATACACATAAATCTGTTGCTTTCCTATACACTAATGATGAGCTAACAGAAAGAGAAATCAGGAAAACAATTCCATTCACAATTGCATTGAAAAGAATAAAATACCTAGGAATAAACCAAACCAAGGAAGTGAAAGACCTATACCCTGAAAACTACAAGACACTCCTAAGAGAAATTAAAGAGGACACTAAGAAATGGAAATGTATCCCATGCTCTTGGCTAGGAAGAATAAATATTGTTAAAATGGCTATACTACCTAAAGCAATCTACAGATTCAATGCAATCCCTATCAAAATACCAACAACATTCTTCAATGAACTGGAACAAATAGTTCTAAAATTCATATGGAACCACAAAAGACCCCAAACAGCCAAAGCAACCCTGAGAAGGAAGAATAAAACAGGGGAAATTACACTCCCTGACTTCAAGCTCTACTACAAAGCCACAGTAATCAAGACAATTTGGTACTGGCACAAGAACAGACCCACAGACCAGTGGAACAGAATAGAGAGTCCAGATATTAACCCAAATATATAAGGTCAATTAATATATGATAAAGTAGCCATGGACATACAATGGGGAAATGACAGCCTCTTCAACAGCTGGTGTTGGCAAAACTGGACAGCTACATGTAAGAGAATGAAACTGGATTACTGTCTAACCCCATACACAAAAGTAAATTCAAAATGGATCAAAGACCTGAATGCAAGTCATTAAACCATAAAACTCTTAGAAAAAAACATAGGCAAAAATCTCTTGGAATAAACATGAGCAACTTCTTCATGAACATATCTCCCCAGGCAAGGGAAACAAAAGTAAAAATGAACAAATGGGACTACATCATGCTAAAAAGCTTCTGTACAGCAAAGGACACCATCAGTAGAACAAAAAGACATCCTACAGTATGGGAGAATATATTCATAAATGACATATCTAATAAGGGGTTGACATCGAAAATATACAAAGAGCTTACACACCTCAACAAACAAAAAGCAAATAAGCCAATTAAAAAATGGGCAGAGGATCTGAACAGACACTTTTCCAAAGAAGAAATTCAGATAGCCAACAGGCACATGAAAAGATGTTCCACATCCCTAATCAGAGAAATGCAAATTAAAGTCACAGTGAAATATCACCTCACACCAGTAAGGATGACCACCATCCAAAAGACAAACAACAACAAATGTTGGTGAGGATGTGGAGAAAGGGGAACACTCCTACACTGCTGGTGGGACTGTAAATTAGTTCAACCACTGTGGAAAGCAGTATGGAGGTTTCTCAAAAAACTAAAAATAGTAATACCATTTGACCCACGAATTCCACTCCTAGGAATTTATCCTAAGAATGCAGCAGCCCAGTTTCAAAAAGACAGATGCCCCCCTATGTTTATTGCAGCACTATTTACAATAGCCAAGAAATGGGAGCAACCTAAGTGTCCATCAGTAGATGAATGGATAAAGAAGATGTGGTACATATACACAATGGAATATTATTCAGCCATAGAAGAAAACAAATCCAGATATTTGTAACAACATGGATGGAGCTAGAGGGTATTATGCTCAGTGAAATAAGCCAGGCAGAAAAAGACAAGTATCAGATGATTTCACTCATATGTGCAGCATAAGAACAAATAAAAAAACTGAAGGAACAAAACAGCAGCAGACCCACAGAACCCAAGAATGGACTAACAGTTACCAAAGGGAAAGGGACTGGGGAGGGACAAGGGGGTAAAAGGGGCATTACGATTAGCAGACATAATGTTGGGGGGGCACGGGGAGGGCTGTACAACTCAGAAAAGACAAGTAGTGACTCTATAGCATCTCACTACGCTGATGGACAGTGACTGTAATGGGGTATGTGGGGGGGACTTGATGATGGGGGGAGTCTAGTAACCATAATGTTGCACATGTAATTGTAGATTAATGGTACCAAAATATTTTTTTTAATGACATGAATAAAGAAGACATTGATGGGGTTGAAACAAAGGTGTTAATGCAGCACTACCAGAGACTGTATGGGCCAGTGGGAGCCCCTGTTGTCCCCCCAACGTTGCAGAGGCCTAGAAAAGTCTGCTTCATTTACCCTGGTTTGGAGGAATTTAAAAAGCCTGAAGGCCAAGATAATAATGAGAAAACTGTTCTGGAATCCCTTGGGCAGTGGTCAGATAGGATAACCAAGTTAACAGACTGACAAATGGGCCAGGGTCTTCTGGCCACACCACCAACCGGGGACCCTAGGCTATTTGCACATATGTGGATAAAAAGGCCTGGGGGAGGAGAAGAAACTTGCCTGGGACTATAGGAGCCCAGTGCACTGTGATTCCAAAACCTGTTGGTGAAGTCTTATCGGGGGCTAAGGTCAGGATGGGAGGATATGAAGACGTGATGGTTGACGGGATTGAGGTGAAAGTCTGGATGAAAATTGGAGTATTTGAGCAGATGTTGTGTGAGGTGGTTGTATCCCTTTTATGTGAATGTATTAATTGGGGGGGGGATATTATGTCTGACTGGGGATTGCTTCCCCTGCTTAATACAGTAAAACAAAGGGCATGTAAGCCCGCCCTCTGGCCAGTTTTAATTGGGCCTGCTAAATGGGAACAGCTAGAACTGTCTGAGCCACGCAGGTGGTTAACCTGAAGCAGCGCAGAATACCTGGTGGACACAAAGAGCTCACCACTTTAGTGAGTGACCTGCTGGGAGCTGGGTGCTGGGCCCGTGAGCTCACTGTACAGTGCTCCCACGCAGCCTGTGCAAAGGGGGCTGGCTTGTGGAGACTACCAGTAGGCGGTCAAGGCTTACGTGAGGCTGTACGGCCCACAGCCTCTGCAGTCCCAGACATGGTCTCAGCCACACAGAACGTGCAGCAGGCTGAAGGAGGCTGGGACTCAGTGACGGGCCTTGCAAATGCCTTCTTCTCCGTCTGGATCTCTGAAAAGAGTCAACCAGGGTTTGCCGTCCGGTGGGAAGGACCCCAGTTTACTTCTGCCCTGCTGCCACAGGGTTACCTGGACTCACCAGCTACGGTCACCACTTGGTCAGGAGGGATTTGGACCTGGGCAGGGCTTGAGTGTAATAATACCCTATGTGATGACATTATGACAATGTCAGAAACAGAAGAGCAGGCTAGAACTGACTTGAATTCAATAGTGACACATATGACCAACCAGGGCTGGTTAATAAATCCAGAAAAGGTCCAAGGTCCTGCTCAGACAGTGAAATTCTTGGGAATAATGTGGCCAGGAGCCACCCAAGATATTCCATAAGTGACTAAAAATAAACTTCTGTCACTACCCACCCCTAGGATGAAACAAGAAGCCGTGTTTGGTTGGTTTATTTGGATTTTGGAGGACTCATATTCCACACCTGCGAGTATTGCCAGCTCCCGTCTATGGGACTACAAAAAAGCTGTATTTGAGTGGGGACCCGAACAAAAAGAGGTTGTGTCTGACTTGCAAAATGGAGTTGCATTCTCAACACCTTTGGGCCCTCATGACCCCCTCTCAGACATGATTTTGGAGGTGTCTGCCCCCCAGTCCCCTGCACGCTGGAGCTGGTGGCCAAAGCCCATGAGCGCCTCCCAGCAGCGACTATTGAGATTTTGGACCAGAACAATCCCAGATGCTGCTGCCAGGTAAAAGCCATCTGAGAGACAATTACTAGCATGCTCTTGGGCCTTAACTGAGGCTGCCTCAATGATTGAAGGACATAAAATAATCTTGAAACCTGAGATACCCATAATGTCATGGATAATGTCAGATAAACACCCTAATAGGGAAGGCAGCACCCAGAAGAGTTCCATAATAAAACAGAAGCAGTTTGTGCAGGAGCAGGCTGCCCGCGGATGCTAGGAGGCCCACACGACACCCAGGAGCAGGTAGCGTCTCCTTGAAGACGGACCCTGGAGCCCCGATGAGCTGCTGGAACCCACCGCTGCATGGGCTGCGCCCTGGGAACAGCTCTAGGCTGAACGACAAAGAGCTGCTTGGTTTTGCAGGTGGCGGTCCCAGGAGCAATGGACAATACCATTTGGAAAGCTGCTGCATTAAGACCAGCAGATGGCAGGACTCTGGTCAAAGAACTAAGAGCAAATCAGTTCAGTGGACTAATCTGCATGCTGTTTTCCTGGTAGTGATGGAAGAACTGAACAATGATAAAAGTGTTTGGATATTTATGGACTCGTGGGCTGTAGCCAATGGCCTGACTGTATGGTCAGATATATGAGCAATGGAAAACTGGACTATGAAAGGAATGCCCTTGTGGGGCACAGCCCTATGGAATCACTCTGGGAATTTAAGAGGCACATTAAAGTAGGACATGTTGATGCCCATCAGAAGACACCCTTCTAGGATAAGGTGACTGGAGCCACCAGGTGGACCTGCTGGTACACTACCTTGAGGTGGCCACCTGGGTCCATGAAATGAGTGGACATGGGGGAGCTGCAGCAGCGTAAAGATAGGCTTAATCTGAACATATTCCTTGCACCCTGTGAGGCACAGAATGCCAACAAGAACTGTTCCATCTGTCAACAAGAGAGACAAAGACTGCAGTTGGCTATGGGGGAAATTCCCCAGGGGAAGGCCCTGCGCCTAGCTGGCAAGTGGATTACATTGAGCCAATGTCAGTAGCCCCTGGAGGCTATAATCGGGTCCTAACTGGAATAGACACTTATTCTGGACCGGGTTTTGCATACCCAGTGCTAGATGCAAATGCTCTAAATATCATTAATGGATTGGAACAGAAGGCACTGTACCAATTTCAGCCACCACGGTATATCTCTTCAGATGAAGGGACACACTTTACAGCCCATGGTGTTCCATGCTGGGCAAAGGGACGTCCCATAAGATGGACGTACCACATTGCATGGTTTAATAGGAAATTGGAATGGACAGTTGAAACATTTGCTGTCTAAAACTGGGGGATAAAGCTATGAGGGGGGCTAAGGGAGGATCCTCACTAGATAGATTCCTCTGCTTTTCTGGGGCATGTGGGGAAGAGGTGGGGGGAGGATGGTAGTGCGACTATTCAGTTCTTCCCCACATCACTGCAACTTTTTTTCCTACCTGATGCAGGGGTCCCAGGACCAGGGCTGCATCTCTGGGTGCCAGAAGCAGGGAAGATTACTAAGCAAGAAACTGTAACCTTACCCTTAACCCTTTGTGTCAGGATTCCTAAGGGCCTGATGGGATGGACTTTGCCTTCATCCCATCTGGCCAAGTTGGGGCTGACAGTGAGCACAGCTGTGCTGCCTAGTGGCCGGGACAGCTGGCTGGATCTGCACCTGGGTAACCCTACCTTACTTGAGTGGGAGTGAACTGAGGGGAGGCACTTGCTGCCAGCAATCTGGACCAGCATAGTAGGCAAACCTAATGTCCCTTCCACAGGGGGAAAAGTCTGGGTAAAGATAAGGGAAGGAGAAATTATAGCTGAGGTTGAAGGGATGAATAAGTGGCTTACACAATGGGGGAAATCCAACATTTTGTTAATATTTCGAGGGGCTCAGAGCAAGATAATAATATCTCTTAGGAAAAGCATGCCAGATGCCCAGAAGGGTGAAGCCAAGACCACCTCTATTTTTGGAACCTGACAAGGTTTAATGACAGCCTGCAAACTGGAGTTACATTGCTCTGGGAGAAACGCTGGTCATTAAGATGTATTGACAAACTGGACCAATATAGAAACATTTGTGATGACTTTATAGGACAAATGAGTTGTCTTATTAAATCTGTCCCCACCCCGCACTGGCTTCTCCAAATGTCAGGCCTATTTGCATGGTACTATTATTTTATCTCATGTATAAATGCCATATTAGATGGGCTGTGACAGGTATGATTGTTTTGCTGTTAAGGAATCTGTGTTTGAAGACCAGGGGGTGGACTGTGACAAAACGAATCATAAGAAATACATATTTGGTCATTCAGATAACCAAATATATTTCCCAGGTATATCTGGTCTTACAGTTCCTGAAAACACTGCAGTCTTAAAGCTGAAATGGGTGTTTTGTCATGTTAATGAGGGACCTGTGGACCCCACTCAGGGGCTGGAAGTTGAATCAGCCAATGCCCAAGGATTTAGTCCACCATGGCTATGCCCTGAAGCCCTCACAAAAACCCATGAGAGGAGCATATCTGTCTCTTGGATCCTGCTTCCCTGTCAGAGAGAGCTTCCACGCTTGGGGAACCAGAATGCATCCACGTGCCACCGAGCCAGGCCCCAAACTCCACAAGGATAGAAGCTCCTTTATTTGGGGACCTTGCCTTATGTATCTCTTTATCTGGCTATTAACTTGTATACTTTACAGTATCCTTCATTAAACTGGTAAATGTCAGTGATTTCCTGAGTTCTGTGAGCCACTCTAGCACATTAATCGAACCTAATGGTAAGGTCAGTGAAACCTCCAATCTGTAGTCTGTAGGTCAGAAGCACAGGGAACTGCCTGGGGCTTGTGACCGGCATCTGGAGTGGGGGGTGGAGGACAGTCTTGTAGGACAGAGCCCTTAACCAGGGGAATCTGGTGCTGTCTCTGGGCAGAGGCCAGATAACATCAGAACTGAGTTGATGTTCGAGAATTGCTTGGTGTTGTGTGTGAGGGAAGACCCAGCTCACACACACACACACACACACACACACACACACACACACACTGGAATCTGGTCCAGGGACCCAAAAAGAGTTGCACTATGACTGCTATATACGATTACTGCTATGTATACTATTGTTGTGAAGGCAAAAAAAACACAAGGTAAACAATATATGCATAAGCAATCGCTCTGCTGGCTGGAAGACTGACCCTTTAAAGCCTCATAATAAATTAGAAGAGGCTAGAGATCTGTGTTGGGAAGCCAGAGCAGGGGTACTGAGTTAAGAACATGCAGAGTATAACCTGCTGAATAAGGAGGCACAAGTCCTCCACATGGGAGAGGCGGGGAGGCCCTCAGCATCCCAGCTCCCACTCTGGGGTCATTTTGACCAAAGGCACATTTCACTACACCCGCACAAAAAAAGTCGAGTCACAGATTTATTACTTACAGGCGGGGGTGAGGGAGGTGCACACTGAGGCGTGGGAAAGACAGACCTCTGTCCCAGGTCATGAGTGAGCAGGAGATGTGTCAGGGTAGCAAGCAACTATTACTTACAAGGCAGTCAGGGCAGAGGTCACTAACTCTTTGTTGGCTTAATTCTAGGTGGTTTTTTTAAAAGGTGCCTCAGGAGAAGCAAAGCAAGAACTTGGGGCAGGAATCCTAAACTAAGTCAAGACCCTGCTAAATGTCCAGACTCTGGATGTGAGCAAGGTTGTCATAATACAAAATGCATAGAAGCACTTCAGAAAAGCAAAAGTTGTTTTTCTCATCACAAGGTCTCAAACTCAAATGACTGGAGCAGCAGGTGACATAAAAATGCAAAGTGGACTAGAGGGAGACTTCAAGGAGCTGGACAGGGTATATGTAGTGACTAAAGGCCCTCAAATAAAATAATTCTCTCACCCAACAAAGCCCTTCAATAGTATCCATTTCTGCCCAAGGGCTGCAGTGAGTGAGCTGGCCCCTCACACCTTACTTAACAGAGACTGACCGGGCTTGTAGCCCAGAGACAGGCTGTGACTTGCCCACGGTCATCCAGAGCCGGGGGGGCCTGTCCCGTACTGAGCTCTGTCCCTCCCTCAGGCAGAGGGCGTCAGGCCACCACAGAGCAGGTGCTGGAGCTCCTTAAGTGGAGGGGCTTCTCCTCTTTCCCTGGGTGCTTGGTGGCGGAGGGAGCAAGCCCGCTGCCTACGCCCTGATGCCCTGGTCCCCAGCACCTTATCCCACAGCTTTCTCAGGGACAGAAGCCTCCAATGCCCTCGGGCCTCCCACCAGCCAGGATTGAGCCCAGAATCAAAATGCTCCCCTGACTAGACGGACTAGCCAGGAAGCCAGGGTGCACCTGTACCATTCATCTGCTCTTCACATGACTTACTACTGGGAAATGAAGATAAAACAGCACATTTTAAGGTGATAATAACAAAAGCAACCACTTTCATGGCTCTTACTATGTGCTGGGCAGGTGAGCGAGTGGGCATTATCACACCGTTTTAAGCATAAAGAAACCAAGGGACCAGGAGGTGAAACAATTCCCTGGCCCTCTGACTAGTAATTGGCAGTGCGGGGAGCCACCTCGGGGGTCTGCCTCCGGAGCCCTAGTTCTTTGCACTGCATTTCAGGGTGCAGAGCACAGCAGGGGAAGGAGCGGGGTCTAAGGCTAGTTTCCATTTGAGGCCACAAGGAAAATCCTCTCTTACTCTGGAAGAGAGAGACAGACTGCAGTCTCAACACAGGTCTCCCTACCTCAGCCGCCTCGGAGACACACTCCTGCCAGCAGCCCACGGGCAGAACGCGGACTCCAAGTGCCATCCAGTGCCATCCAGGCTCAATACTCTTTGGGGGACACATTAGGCCCAGCTCACAGCCTGCGACTCAGCCTGTCTGCTGGAACCTGGAGTCTCAGCGGGTTCCAGCCCCTCAGCAGGTGAGCCTCCCTTGAGCGTCTGATGGAGCAAAGCTGCTGGACCCTGCCCGGGGAGCTGGGAGCTGGGGAGCAGGCGCGGTGCCCACGCGGGCTTTCTACAGCTCCAAGAGAGGGCCCAGGACACATCCTGCCCCAGGACTTAGAGGCAGGCAGCTCGGGAGATTGGAGGCAATACAATAGAGGGAGTTTTGGGGTGCGAGTGGGGCGGGGCCTCGAAGGAGCACGGGGAGGGCTAGGTCCTGCGCCAGGAGGGTCTGGGAGGAATTAGAGTGGGGAGGGTGCCAGGAGGGAAGAAAGAGGCGGAGCTGGGGGACCGGGCGGCTAAGGCGTAAGGGGGAGTACAGGCTGGGAAAGGGTGGAGAGGTGGTGAGGCGGTGAGGGAGAGTGGGAGAGGCAGAGCTGGGTGGGAGTAGGGCGACTTCTCCCCTCAATCCCCTGAGTCAAGAATCCTCTGCTGTGACGTTCGCCGGAAGGGCCGATGGGTCGGAACCCGGCCCAGCAGGCTCGGCGCCTCCTCCTCCTCCTCTGGGGTGCAAGGGGCCGGAGGCGGGGCCAGAGAGAGGCTGGGGGACCCGCACCAGGCGCCGCTCCAGGGGCCGCCCGCCTTCCAGCCGCGAGAACAGAGGCACACAGTCGCGGCTCACCTCGGGGGCTCCCTGCCCGCTGTAACCGGGATCCAGGCTGAGGCGGAGATCTGGAGTCCCCGACGTCCCCCTCTCCCGTGGGGCCGGGGGTAAGAGGCGTCGCGCGCCCCCTCCAGGGCTGGGCAAGGGAAGAGCCGGCGCGGACCCCGAGAACCTGGGGTCCTGCCTGTGGGGGTGCCGGGCTCGCTCCTCGTGAGGCGCACCCACCCGCAGGGGCTCGCCGGGACTCCCTCTGCAGCAAGACCTCTTCCCACGGCTTCCAGCCCCGGCGCATCTGAGGAGGGGACCCCCGCGCGGCCGCGCTCCGCCTCCTGCCCCCGCCCCGCCGACGTCGCATTAGCATGAACGACGCAAGTGGCCCGGGCACCACTCGGGGGCCGAGACTCACCGCGTCACAGCCCCGAGTGGAAAGGAAAAAAGAGGAGGCGGCGGAGGAGGAGGCAAGAGCCGCCGCGCGGGGCGGGTAGAGCCGCGGTGGGCTGGCGAGCCGGCGGGCGGGAGGCAGCCGCACGCTCCTCGGCCCCCGCGAGCAGCCGCTCGGCTCCACGGGAACAGCCCTAGGCTCCTGAGGCGGAGAGCGCTCAGCCTCCGGCCCCGGCCTCTCCGCGCTCTCGCCTTCTCGGACCGGCCCTGAGCCCGGCGGCCGCGCGGCCCGTGAGCGTCCGAACAGCGGCGGCACCCAGCCGGCACAGGGTCCTGCCGCTCCCATGAGCCCCACGGCCACCTGAGGCACTGGGGGCGCTGCGCCACGCGGACCGCGCCCCCGACGTTCTGCGCCCTGGTCTCTGCACTGCAGGGCGCCCAAGCCCAGCTCCGGCGAAGGGTCGCCGGAAAATCGGCGGGGTGGGGGCAATGGAACAGGAGGCGACAGCGGGCCAGACCCGGGCGGCAGCCTCCAAGCTGTCGGAGGCGATGGGCGCGGCGCTGCAGGAACCCCGGCGGCAGCGGCGCCTGGTGCTGGTCATCGTGTGCGTGGCGCTGTTCCTGGACAACATGCTGTACATGGTCATCGTACCCATCGTGCCCGACTACATCGCCCACATGCGTGGGGACAACGAGAGACCCACCCAGGCCCCCGCAGTGTGGGCGTCCACGCTGTCGCCGCCTATCCCAACCAATGCCAGTGTCGGCGCCCCCAACATCTCAGAATCTCCCACGACGGCCACGAAGCCAGCTAGGTCTGCCCTGCGGCCCCGCTATCCCACGGAAAGCGAGGACGTGAAGATCGGGGTGCTGTTTGCCTCCAAGGCCATCCTGCAGCTGCTGGTGAACCCCCTGAGCGGCCCTTTCATCGACCGCATGAGCTACGATGTGCCGCTGCTTATCGGCCTGGGCGTCATGTTCGCCTCCACCGTGCTGTTCGCCTTCGCCGAGGACTATGCCACGCTCTTTGCGGCGCGCAGCCTGCAGGGCCTGGGCTCGGCCTTCGCAGACACGTCGGGCATTGCCATGATAGCCGACAAGTACCCCGAGGAGCCGGAGCGCAGTCGCGCGTTGGGCGTGGCTCTGGCCTTCATCAGTTTCGGAAGTCTGGTGGCGCCGCCCTTCGGGGGCGTCCTTTACGAGTTCGCAGGCAAGTGCGTCCCCTTTTTGGTGCTGGCCGCCATTTCGCTGCTGGACGCTCTGCTGCTGCTGGCGGTGGCCAAGCCCTTCTCGGCCGCGGCACGGGCCAGGGCCAACCTGCCGGTGGGCACGCCCATCCACCGCCTCATGCTGGACCCCTACATCGCCGTGGTGGCCGGCGCGCTCACCACCTGCAACATCCCGCTCGCCTTCCTTGAGCCCACTATCGCCACGTGGATGAAGCGCACTATGGCGGCGTCCGAGTGGGAGATGGGCTTGGCCTGGCTGCCCGCCTTTGTGCCGCACGTGCTGGGCGTCTACCTCACCGTGCGCTTAGCGGCGCGCTACCCTCACCTGCAGTGGCTGTACGGGGCGCTAGGACTGGCGGTGATCGGCGTCAGCTCGTGTGTGGTGCCCGCCTGCCGCTCCTTCCCACCACTAGCGATATCCCTCTGCGGCCTTTGCTTCGGCATTGCGCTGGTGGACACAGCGCTGCTGCCCACGCTCGCCTTTCTCGTGGATGTGCGCCACGTCTCGGTCTATGGCAGCGTCTACGCCATCGCTGACATCTCCTATTCCGTGGCCTACGCGCTCGGGCCCATAGTGGCGGGCCACATCGTGCACTCGCTCGGCTTTGCGCAGCTTAGCCTTGGCATGGGCCTGGCCAACCTGCTCTATGCGCCCATCCTGCTGCTGCTGCGCAACGTGGGCCTCTTGACGCGCTCCCGTTCTGAGCGCGACGTCCTGCTGGATGAGCCCCCTCAGGGTCTGTATGATGCCATGCGCCTGCGTGACCGCCCAGCGTCCGACCCGGATGGGGCACCTTGCAGCCCGCCTGGCCCCTTTGATGAGTGCGAGGACGACTACAATGACTCGTACACCCGCAGCTAGCAGCCCGGCTCCTCCTCTAGGCAACCTACCCACTCTGCATCTTCCAGGTCAAGGTGGCTGCTGTGCGAGTGCACTGGCCCGCTCAGGCTCCAGGCCTGGCCCCTCCAGTGAGCACTCCAGTGCCTCCCCTGCCCAAGTTCCCTTTTCATGACCCTCTCCCTTTCTCCAATGGGGCATGGAGCACCGAGGCATGCCAAGTAATGCGCTCCTGACACAGATGAAGAGGTGCGTGGGCCCCACCTTGGGGCTCCCCTCTCTAGACAGCCATGCTCTATCTGTCTGTCCTACTTTCTGTTCCTCCCAGTGCCAACTTGGCCCACTGCACCGCGGTGCCTCTAGCCCGAATCAATAAACCATATCTGTCTGACCCCGAGTCTCTTTACTGATGGTGGGTGGGCAGCCCGGCACAAGGCCAGGACCCAGGGGAAGGTAATTGGTCTAGGCCCAGTTTAGGGTTGAGCACAGGGTGCTCACAGGGAGCCTGTGGCTCTTGGCTACCTGGAAAAAGAGATGCTAAAGAAGCAAACCCAACAAAGGCTCTCAGCCACAGACACGCTGTGGTGCACACGCACCCCCTCCAAGCTCCGCCTTCCCAGGCCCAGCACAGCACCCAGGGCACCGCCCCAGGGAGCCTGAGGACCTGCTGCCTCACAGTCTGTTAGGTCCAGACCCTTGAGGACACACCCTGCATCAGCCGGAACTCAGAGACTGTGCCGCCCTACAAGCCTGGCATCCTGCCCTTCCAGACCACAAAGAAGAGTAGCGACCGAGGTGTCCCTGGCAGAGGTCCGATCTCTGAAAACGCTCTGTGTGACGTGTGTGCTCGTCAGCGAGGTTCTATCCAGGACGATTGGGGAACAGCTGTCTGTGTGTCTGCTGTGTCTGGGCAATGTGGGACTGAGTTGGAACTGGGAGGGTGCGAGTGTGGGAGCTGGTGTCAATACCCCACCCCTACAATACCCCAACTCCATCCTGAATGGAAGCCGCCACTCAGGGCTGTCAGAGAAATCTCCCCACCTGAGTGTGGGTCCCAGAGCCTGAAGCCGGCATTTGTGCACCCCTCTAATTCTTGCAGTCTGTGGCCTGCTGAAGGCCCAGAATCCTCAGATTCTGGTGTGGAGAGGCCGCGGGGATGGGATTCCCTGTGTATTTATTACACGGTGCTTGTGAGGTCTGCACTCACGGTGTGTGCACCCCGGCCCTCTGCGTGCGTGGCTGTGTGTGTGTGTCTGTCTGGGCAGGGCTGTCTTGGGGGTCTGTGTGTGTGTTCTTGCAGGAAGGATCTATAACTGGGGGGCGGGTGCAGAGGAAGCGCTTTGTCTGGGAGGAGAGTCTCTCTGGCCTGGGTCTCTAAGCATCCCCAGGTCTGTACCTCCCCCACCTCCTAATGCCAGCAGGGATGGAGCTGGAATAGAAAAAGGGGGAGGGCTCTCAGTGATCATCAAACAGGTTTTATTAATAATAATAACAATAATTTTGAAAGCAGTTGCAGCCAGGTTTGAACCTCACCTAGACAGTGGGCAGGGCACAAATTTCCCCCGACCCAGCCCTCTCCAGGGATCTGCGGCTGCAGGGCGGCTGGAATAATGGGGTTGGGGAGCACGGGGACCGGGGGCATGGGCATGGGCGGGGCAATGTTTTGCACGCCCTTCTCAGGCCTGGATCCCACTGCTCTTGCCCAGACTCGTCCGAGAAGCGGTCCGAGCTGGGGCAGGGGGCTGGGAGGTGGTATCGCCCGAGGCGGCGGCGCGGGAGGGCGTGGGGACGGAGAACTGCCGGAGGGAGAAACAGAGACAGGGGTGGGGCTGAGGGAGGAAGGGAAAAGGAGAGGGGAGGGAGGAGGCACAGGAGGCAGGAGAGGACAGGCGCGGCCGGCTTGCCTGTAGCCAGTCGGGCGGCTGCGGGGACTCGGAAACGTCGGAGACTCCACCACCGACAGGGGCGGCGGCCCCCACTCCGGTACTACTGACGCGCCCCCGGATCCCCCGCGTCCCGCATTCGCGCCGCAGTCCTGCTGGCGCGGGGGGCCGGCGGTCAGGCAGCCGAGCGGAGGAGAGCAGGTGAGAAGGGCGCGCGGAGCGCGGCCCGAGGAGGGGGGCGCAGGGAGCAGAGCGCGGCCCCGGAGGCTCCATCTAGGGGCCTCGCTGGGGCGGAGAGGCCGCGGGACCCACGGAGTCCTGCGAGTCCCGAGCAGCAGCGGCCGTCGGGGGACCGCCAGGCGACTGCGGGATTCCCTGGCTCTGATGCCTCCCCACCCAAAGTCGGGGCAGGGGCACCGGGGGCTGAAGGATGAGAAGTTAGGGGAAAGGCCTCGGAGAGGCTTGACGGCCGGGCTCCGCGGCTGCACGTGCGGGGCCTCACTTCTCTTGGACCCCCATATGCTAAGTACCAAGGTCTGCGCCTTCTGGGCCCAGTGGGGAATCAGCAGGTCTCACCCTACCCGACCACGCCGAGGTGCGGGCACGCACCCTCCCCTCTCTGACTCTCCCGGAGGCGGCCTGTGGGAAAAGGAGTTCCTACAGGGCCGAGCTGGAGTTGGGTCTCCGGGGCAGAGCAGAGACCCCTCCTGGCAGCCTTCCGGAGCCCAGCCAGTGGCAGCATGGGCTGCAGGGCACCACCAGACGGGGACACATACACACACCCATCCTCTTAGCGGCGGCCCAAGGGCCAAGGAGGAAGGGCAGCTAGCCTGCCAGGTCCAGGTCCTCCTCTTTGGCCCCCAAGAGAGGAGAGGAGACTCACCTGCCTTTCCAAGATATGGCGGGGGTGCGGGTGGTCTCAGCCACAATCCCTAGGGCTCTACCAACCTGATTTTGCCCTCCCCTCCCCCTCAGCCCTCCGCAGCACTGGGGTGGACCCTAACCTGCGGTCCCTCGAGGGCAGCCTTTGCTCCACAGCGCTGAAGGTTCTGGGCACCACCTGTTCTGGAAAACCCAAGTGGGTGCTGGTGTTGTACACGAGGGCTCTGCATTCCCTGCCCAGCTCAGCCGGACAACCCCAGGTCCCTCCATCCCTGCACCCAGCACACCCAGGTTTTTGGAGGCTGTGTGCTTGGGTCCCCCGTGCCTGTGCGCAGCCCCTTCCGGAGCGGTGCTTGCCTGGTGGTGGGGATGGGGTGGCATGGGCTGAGCATCTGTTCTGGGTCCTTGTAAGAGAGCAGGGGGTGGACGACTGGAATCATGATGTGTGGCTCTGAGGCTTTTGCTTAGGGGGATCTCTGAGGGTCGAGGTTGGCCCTACAAGCCTTATAAATGGGCCTTTGCCCCTCCTGACCTGGCTCCCTTCTACTGCACCTTCAAATTAATCCACCTATCTCCAAGCTGAGTCAGGTGGCCCCCTGGGGCCTGGGCTGTCCAGCGTCTCTGCACCACCTCCCTCAGCATTCCCGTGCCACCTATGCTAGGAGCCCGCAGGTCCAAGAGGCCCCGAGTTGCAGCCCTCCCGGCAGGACCCAGGGTTCTCCTGCCTGGGCCACGGGCCAGGCCCCACTCAGCCCGAAGTGCCTCATGGAGACCAGAGCCTCGGAGGGCCATGAATTCACTCATACATTCGTGCATGCATTTGTTTAGTCAGCTACTAAACACTGAACCTGCTTCATGCCAGGAACCCGGCTAGGTCCCAGAGAGGAAACACTGAACACACGTGACAGGTATGGTCTTGCCCTGGAGAAGCTCACAGTTTAGCAGGAAAGAGAGATTTTAATCAGCAAAGCACAGATCTACTGGATCCCAGCAGGAATAAGACAAGTACTCTGCAAATGACCCTTCATGGGTTTGGGGTGGGCAAGCCCCACTGTTCCCCCTCCCACACCCCCTGGGTAGCCGGGGGACCTGCATGACAGCAGTCTTGTGGAGCAGGTACCAGCTGGAGGCTCCTTTCAGGTGTCACTCTTTGCAGTTTGGGGACTCAGAGAGGATGCTGTCATTGGGGAATCTGGTCTGGAGGTCAGGAGATTGGGGCCAAGCCTACAATGATGCCCCCATGTACACTGGGCCCATGTCCAGCCTGGCCTCCTCCCAGGGCTGGGATGGAGTGTCAGCCTGTGGGAAGTGAGGGGTCCATGGCAGCTCTATGTGGCTACTGTGTTGATGACCCCCTGTTTCTTGGTCCCCAGGTCTGCACCTCAGCTTCCCCAACCAGGAGTCACCAGGATGCCCATTCTGGAAAAAGCCCCCCGTAAGATGGCAGCAACAAGTCCCAGCAGTGAGGAGGAAACCGTGAGTGAATTTTGGAGGCCTCTCTTTCATCCCTGCTCGCTCCACTTACGTGCCATTGCTTGTAACAAATCCAGAATCTTCTGAGTGGGACTGTCCCCAGCACTTACCTGGTCCCCAGTTCTGCACTCTCATGGGCAAAAGGCCCAGCCCTGCTCCAGGCCTGCTGAAGAGCCTGGGAAAGCCTAGAGCAGCTGGGAATGGCTTCAGGGGGTGCAGAGGGAATGCAGCCACCCTTCCTAATCCCCAAAGCCACAAAGAGCTCTAGACCTGGCCCAGGTACTCTCTTCTCCCAGGGCTTTGCCCCATCCAAAGTTCCACCTCCAATGGCTTTGAGCCCAGTGGAGTTGCCTTAGGGGAAGGCTGGATGCCATACTCCAAGCCTTGTCACACTCCAGCCCCAGCTGCTGTCACGAGGTAGGCACTGGAACCTCAGGCACTCACCATCTTCCCCACTGGCTTGAGACACTGCCACCCCTCCCTGGGCAGCCATACTCCCTTCCCACTCCAGCCAACCTGCCAGAGCGATAGACGAACACATCTGATCGTCACATGTTGAAATGATGGTCCTTCTGCCACCTTTGTCTTCTGGCCACCGCCTTACACCCAGCCCCACATTCCAGGACTTATTTAAAACCCTAATCAGAACTTCTGGGCTTGTCCCATGAAGTTGCTCACTACATGGTCCTGACCTCTGCAGCTGACAAGCACTGTTGTGGCATCTGGACCATGGCGTATCCCACCCATTGGCCTGTGGCTTCCTTGAGAATAGGCCCTGCCTCTCCATCCTCCTTGAGTCCAGCCCAGGGCCTGGCTCACATAACTGCCCAGAAAATGTGTATTGACCTGCGATGCCAGGGTCCAGAGACCTTCCTTGATAAAAGTGAGCTAGTGGCCAGTGAGAGCCCAGGGAGGAGCCCCACGTAGCCCCATTCCTGTTTACCCATGGTGACCCAAGCCGTGGAACAGGTACCAGCTGGAGGCATGCAAAGCCCCAAAGAAGGGTGGCCTGTTGCTAGCAGGACCCCCAGCCAGGCCTGCTGGCACTCTGGGCAAGGCCACCAGCTGAGCTGGGTTTTCTGCGGTTGCTTGCCCACTGAACAACCGCCCAGATCCCTGGACCCCAAGAGAAGGGAGAGGGGTCCAAAGCAGCTGGGTGGGGAGCCCGAACCTGACTCCTTGGAGTGGGCCGGGCAATCTGGAATGCTTCCCAGACCCACTCTCAAGTATTTCCCAGGGCAGCAACCCATAGTCGGCACTGACACCCTTCTCCCTCCCCACTAGGGCAGTGAACTCTAGAGACAGGATCTGGCAGGTGGAGGACCCCCATTCACTCATCAACGCGCTCACCCCGTCCCTGTCTGCCCCAGGCTGCTGGGGTAAGAGGGCCCCCGCCCCAGCAGCACAGAGGCAAGCTTTCCACTGGCCCCTTCACTCTGCAGCCCACCCCCCACAGCCCAACAGGGGACAAAGCCCTGAAAGAAGGTAACTCACTACCACCAACTCTGTAAGTGTTCATTAATAATATGAAAAGTCCTGTTTTCCAATTGTGACCAGCTCAGTGAGGAATAGGGACAAGGAATGGAAAAGGGAGCTCAGGAGAAAGGAGGGGCGCGCTAGGAGGAAGGGGCAGACAGATGTGGGACACAGACTGATTCCAGGTCTCAGCTCTGCCGCCAAATTGCCGGGCGGCCTTGGACTAGCGTCTCTACTCCCTGGACCTCAGTTTCCTCATCTGTAAATGCACACCCTTTCCTGCCCAGGCCAAGCCATGAAATGGAGAACCACGCATGAGATCCCTGGGTGAACACCGCAGCAGGCACAGAGCCTGGATAGGGAGCACGCGGCTCTACCCAGGCTCTCTCCACACTTTGGAAGCCCCCGGAGGTTATGGGTTTCCTCTTAGGAATAAGGAGAGTAAGGACATCACGTCATTTATGATGCACCTATTTGGAGCCAGGTGTTTCTCTTGCTTAGGTCTCTCTACCCCGCCCCACTGTAGGTAGGAATTGTTATTCAAGTCCCGTGGGGGGGGCAGCTGAGGATGGAGAGGCCAAGAGAGGAAGAACGCCCAGCACTGCACCCTCCCCGCCAAACCCCTTCCCCAAGCCCGCGTGGAGCAGGGCACCCCTCCAGGGTTTCACGACCGGAGGGATTTACTAAGGAGCCAGGGCATGAGTCACCTTCCCAGGAAATATCTTTCAGAATCCTGTCACTCAGGCAAGCGGTGAACTTGCCTCCTTCTGTCTCTCACCTGTCCACATCTCCCCCGTGAAAGTCACACCCTTTGGGTCCAGAGATAGTTGGATTCTGGAGCTCCAGCCGAAAACAATTCCTAAATTAAGAGTGACCAGCAGCCAGTATCAATAATGGGACTAGTTCATCTTAGACCCATTCTTTATGGTTTCTAAGCACTCACATCCATGACCTGTGTGATTCTCTAAGTAGGGGTTATTACCTCCACTTTATAGGGGAGGAAACTGAGGCAGAGACATAGGGGTGACCTGCTTAAGATGACACAGCTGGTCGCAGCAGGGCCAGAGCATGAACACAGATCTGTCTGGTGCCTACATAAGGTCTTTTCCTCTGCACTCTCTCCCCTCCTGTGGGCAGGGTTGGGGCACCACAAAAAGCAGACAGAAGCTTCCAAAGTTCATAAACCTGCTGAGCTGAGCCCTTAGACAGAGAAGACCCAGGAGAGGGAATAAGGATAGAGGCGGGTGGGGACAGACATGGCATTCACCTGGGACAGGCTTGGACCACACTTGAGGAGGGGCACAGCAAGTGCCAAAGGATCCTCTCTTCCAGGGGCTTCCCAAACTCCCAGTGCCCCCGCTGCAGCAGACCCTAGCCACCTACCTGCGGTGCATGCAGCACCTGGTGCCTGAAGAGCAGTTCAGGAAGAGCCAGGCCGTCGTGCAGCGCTTTGGGGCCCCTGGCGGCCTTGGGGAGACCCTGCAGCAGAAGCTCCTAGAGCGGCAGGAGAAGACAGCCAACTGGGTAAGAGTTGCTGGGAAGAGGAAGACTGGGGGGCAGACAATGGACCCACAGGACAGGGGGCAGGAAGCAGACAAGGAGGCAGAGGGATTTGAACAAGGGGCAGGTAGGTGACAAAGATGGGGGGAGATGAGGACAGCAGGGAGCAAGTATAGAGGGCAGACGAGCTGGAGGATGGGGCATAAGGGTGGGTGCTGAGAGGGGCGGATGGGGCCAAGGCGGGGCAACAGAAAGGCATGGTGTAGAGATGGAGGACAGACAGGGGCCAGGGATGGGGGCCAGTGGGGAACGGGGATAGGGACCGGTGGGGACAAGGACGGGGACCAGAAATGGGGCGGCAGGAAATAGAGGTGAGGTCAGGGAACCAGGGAGGGTGAAAGGCAGGAACAGGACACACATACAGATGGGCAGGGGACAGGGACGAGGCACCAATCGGACGGAAGAAAGGAGATGGCATGGGGCAAAGGTGGAGGAGAGTCATGGTGGGCTGGGGCACACCCAGGTCCCGGCACATAACCGGGGCCCGAGTGTGTTTGTGGAATGAATGAATGAATGCATGAAACAAGTCCATGGCCCGGTGCAGTGTCCCAGTTGTCCCTTGGGGCTGCCAGTATGGAACCAGTGCTCTCGTGGGAAAGGTGCTCTTGTTGGGGGGTGGGGGCACTGCAGCTAAGGGGCCCCTCCCTCCTCCCCTGGCAGGTGTCCGAGTACTGGCTGAATGACATGTATCTCAATAACCGCCTGGCCCTGCCTGTCAACTGCAGCCCAGCTGTGATCTTTGCCCGACAGCACTTCCAAGACACCAGTGACCAGCTGAGGTGAGGCCACTGTGCTCCTGGGTTGGCAGCTGGGGTGTCCCCCGGGGGGAGGGGGCCTGGCCACAGCACCAGCATTCAACGGCCAAAGTTTGTGCCCTGGCTGAGCTTTTTGAGGCCAAATGCCCCTTAAAATATGGCCTCCAGGTCAGGAGGCCAGCGGGGAGATTAGGCAAGGCTGCATGTGAGTAACGAACACAAAGTGTTCCTCAGAATGCACTTATTTGGGGTGGGGAGCATTGAGAGGTCATGGCCCCCATGTGTCCGCATGGCAGTCCTGACCTGGCCCAGGCCCTGGGAGGAGGCCTGTACCCTCCTACCCCATCAGGACATGAGGCTGGGCCTTGGTCCTGGGACACGCTGCCCAGGCTATGTGACTGGGCCTCGGCTCCCCTCGGCCCCCAGCTCTAAACGGGCTCTGAGCGGGTAGAAATGGTTCCTTCCTGCCAGCTGCCGCCAGAACTGTGCCATCTGCTGCAATTTCAGAGCCCACTGAGCTGCTGGAATGGCCTGTGGGCCAGTGATGCCGATAGAGGCAATAGAGGGACCGCCTCCCCGGGGCGGTGGGGGGGGAGGGTCTCCCTGCAGGAGCCTCTCAGAGCCACTGAGTCTCTGGTCTCAGGACCCAATGTGGGGACAGTTCAGAGGGAGGGCAGAAACCAGAGGCAGGGCTCAGCCGTGCTAGGGACACCCCCCCCCCCATTTCTTCCCCACTGAGATCAGCCCAGCCAACCTGCTAGCCTGCTGGCTGGGACAGCCATCCCCTCTCCCCTGCAGCCTGGGTCCCCCTGGGCAGAGGAAGCGTACAGATGGATGAATGGCTTCCAAAAACAGTTCCTAAAATTGCATCCAAGGGGGCATTTTCCTCCTGATGCAATCAAGCCGGGCTCATCACGCACGGACAGTTAGGACGACACGGTCCCATGGCACAATTCTCTGGTGCCTTTTTCCTCCCACACCTGTTTTCCCTTTCATTAGCACTCAAGGGGCCTAATAATTTACTGTTCCCTGGAGATGGGTTTTCAGAACCCTGTGGTCCTGGCCCCGTCCAGCCCCACGCAGCAAGGGCCTTGGCGAGGAAGACCCCCATCCCTGGGCGTCCGGCCCTCTCCTCTCCCATCTGCTGCGTGGCCTCCCCTGGCTTCCTCTCCCTCTTTTTCCTCCTCATTCAGCTTCAGGTCTCCTCTCCTCCCCCCATCCCCCCAGGTTGTCCCCACAGGACCATTTCCAATCCAAGGCCAGCGGTGGGCCGACAGCATGGGGGGCACGGCAGGCAGCCCCTCTGATGAGCTGCCCCCACGGCCTGAGCCTGCCGGGGGTTGGATGGCCTGGGAGAGGCAGAGGGAGGAAGGGACAAGCGCTTGGAGGGAGGCAGTGAGCCTGGGCCTAGACGGAAGCCAAGGCCTCATCTCTCTCTGCAGGTTTGCAGCCAACCTCATCTCTGGTGTGCTCGGCTACAAGGCCCTGCTGGACAGGTAGGGTGGGCCCAGCCTGGAGAGGGGGCCCCTGTTCTGGGACAGCCTGTTGACCCATGAGTCTCCCTGCCACACTCAACGAGGGGCTCCCAGAGGGCAGGGACCTTGTCATCTCTTCCCGGCCCTGTGCTTGTGGCTCCTGTCACCGAGCAGGGGGACCCCCCCTGCTTCCTGCCCTGTCAGTTCGGGAGGCTGGGCCTTGATACTGGGACACGCTGGTACTGGGGATGCCTCACCCCAGCGTCAGGATGGTCTTCACCCCCGCTGGCCCCGCCATGAGCGGTTCCTTTCCCTGGGCTGAGCACTGTCCTTCCTTGTCTCTTCAAATGCGCCCTCCCTCCAGACCTTCTGTGCGCACACACAGCGTTTGTCAGGGATCTAGAGGACACACGAGAAGGTGGAGAAGGAGGCGGTGTGGAGGGGAGCTGCAGCACTCACCTTTGCTACTTGCTCCTGAGGGGAGCGGCCCCCCCATTCTGAGCCCGCTTCCTGGGCTTCAGCCCCTCTGGCTTCCTTTCCTCCCTGGACCGCTGTTCCTCAAGGGATCTGGGGTGAAACAGCAATATAGTTTTTAATTTTATAAAGTATTTGTAAAACACTACAAAAGTGAATTAGTAGAAAAATGGCACAAAGGCACAAACTATGAGACTGCGTGTTTTATCATTAGGTCCAACAGACATAAAATTCCTCTGTCAAGTCGCCACATAAGTTTCTGAAAGCTCCCTGTGGGCTCCCACGCCCGCCCGGTCGCGGGTGGGTCCTGACGGTTCAGGGAGACTGTGGTTGCCCTCGGAGCGGCCTGGATGCGGTGCCTACTGCGCCTCAGCTCTTCCCATGGCTGTTCTTACCCTCAGGGCTCAGCCCACACATCTGGTCCTCAGTGACGCGGTCCCGGCACTCCTCCTCGTCACCTGTCCCACTGCCTCAAAGCCTCCCACTTACCAGTGTGCTGTCGGTGGTCTGTGCCCCACCTACACACCCCGGGGCCTTCCCCCATTAGACTGGAAACACATGGCCTGTTTGCCTCTGGATCCCCTGATCCCAGAATGGTGTCTGGCACAGAGGAGAGCTCAGGGGCGTTTGTTGGCGGAAGGAACAAAGCAAGGAAGGCAGGGAGGAAGGGAGGAAGGGAGGATGGAAGGGAGGATGGGGAGGAAGGGAGGGAGGAGGGAAAGAAGGAAGGAGGGAGAAAGAGGCAGGGGGAGGGAGGGAGGGAAGGGGAAGACAGAGAACAAACTGAGACCACAGGAGAAAGAGGACGTTTTGAACTCCCAGGAGGTTTCTAGAAGAGGTGATGAGGAAGTAGGCTCTTGAAAGGAGTGGAAGGAGTTTTCTAAACAACTGAGGGGAGCGCAGAGGCGGGGGAAGGCCTGCCTTGCAAAGAGCAGCTCCGGCAGGGGCACAAAGGCTAAGATGGCGAGAGCTGCGCCTGCCCCTTGGTGCGGGCCTGCGGCAGGGGTGAGGGGGACCAGCAGAGGGGCTGGGGAAAACCCCGAGGGTTTCCGTGGGCCATGGGAGTGGGGTGCTCCACTACTGTAAAAAGTGGGGAACGGAGCTCCCTGAGGGCCACTGATATTCAGTCCTGGGTTTTGTGCCCTGCTTTGCCCAGTCACGTTACAGAAGGATCCATTCCGATTCCCTGCTCCCCGCTCTCCCCCTCCAGCCACGCCATCCCCACCGACTGTGCCAAGGGCCAGCTGTCAGGCCAGCCGCTCTGCATGAAGCAGTACTATGGGCTCTTCTCCTCCTACCGGCTTCCTGGTCACACCCAGGACACGTTGGTGGCTCAGAAGAGCAGCGTCATGCCTGAACCGGAGCATGTCATCGTGGCCTGCTGCAACCAGGTAGGCGCCCCTTGCTGCTACAGCCTCTCCGGCTCCGGGAGGGCTGCCCACCTCCTCGGCCCTTCCTGCCTCTCTGAGCGTGCTCAGCCCCGCCCAGGGCCACACAGCGAGCTGGGGCAGGGGGGACCCAAAAGGGGATCTCCTGACTCCTGGTCAGTCCCATTTCCTCCACGGGTTGGGTTTTAGGAACAGGGAGAGTCATCCACATAGAATGCCTTCAGTGAGCCCCCATTTCAGCCCTGACCGGCCAGGGCAGTTGGAGGGGCATTAATGAGACCCCGCATGGCCTCAGCCCCTCCACATGCAGTCCCCCAAACAGCAGCCTTCCTGGAGACCACGCATAGACAGACAGCACCATGGACTGACTGTCAGGACCTCCGTGTCCAGGCACTAGGCTTCGCACTTACTCCCATTCATCCCACCTGATCCTGCAGTGGCCCCGCACAGTGGGCCGTGGAATCTTCACCTGATGGGTGAGGAAATGAAACTTAGACGGGGTAAGGGCTCTCCCAAGGGCGAGAAGGAATCCTAGGTCCGGCCCGTGCCACAGCCCATACTCCATCCCCGGCAGCTCAGGTCTTCAGGCCGGGTTCCAGGGAGCCAAGAGGGGCCCATGGGAGTCTGGGGACAGGCTGGGTGTGAGGGCTCCTGACGCCCCGCCAGTGCCCACCAGACCAAGTATTCTGTAGACTGCGGCTGCACACAAATATTTCATCTGACAAAAAGCTGTTTTGTGTTCTTTTGAACTAAAACCCAAGTTTGACACCCACCCCAGGGACTGCCCTGGTGTTTGTCCTACAATATTTTCTTCCTGGGTTCCTCTGACATTTGCAGTCTAAGCGGGGACCTCCGTGAAAGCCTGCCATCTGAGGGTGGCTGTTCCCAGGTTCGAAGCCCACCTGACACCCTGGATGGCCATAAAATGAGAATCTTTCTCCATCTTCATTCGAAAGTCAAACCCAGCATTTCCCAGCCTCCACACCCTGCAGTAACCATTCCTCCCAAAAATGCTCTCAGGGCTGCTGCTCTGGACCAGGCTGCATGCGCACCGCCCAGAGCATGGGACCCGGCCCTCATGTCAACCAGCTGAAAGGGATCTTGACATGGGCCTGGAATAAGATGCTTTATAAAGCCTGAAGCTCTGGCTTCAAAGCTACTGAATAACAGCTCTCAGGCCTTACATACAAAGCACATGCAGGTACACATATTCTGTGTATACACACGCACAGCGTATTTTGCGTGTTGGTTTTCCACCTTAATCTTCCTCTGCATGTTATTTGCTGACTTGCTTTTTTTCTCTGCTCGCCAGTGCGTTTGAGCTCTATCCCTGTAGCTGATTCTGGAGCTAGTACATTCCTTTTACTGCTGGATAGCCATGCACTGGATAAGTATACTGCATCTTACCCAGCTGTTCCCCTACCAGAGACCATTTGGTCTCTTTACCATCTGCTCTTGCAAACAAGGCTCTATGCACATTCCTTTGTATGTCTTCTGGGCCGTGAGGGTACATGTTCCGTAAGCCATGGGCTGAAGTATGTATTTATAAAAGCAGTTGCTGAATCATAGCACATGCACATTTTTAGTTTTGCTAGACAACTGTCTTCCCCCAGCAGTTGTACCAGTTTATACTCAATTCGGCACAAACATCATGGTTTAATGTGAACCAGGAACCACAGAAAGCTTTCTTGTAGCTAAGTTTAACCTGGCCTTCTTTGATTTGGGGCAGTGTAGGGTCCAGCACAGCCAAAAGCACTGGGTCGGTCCCCCCACAGTGACTCTTCAGAACCATTACATCCCTCCAGGACCTTGAGCCCGAACATGCCCCGCCCGTGCTCAGGTGTGAAGCCTTGTGAATCCTGACGCCCTGGGCGGGCTGCCACGAGTGACGTGTTTGACCTGTTTCCCCCACAGTTCTTTGTCTTGGATGTTGTCATTAATTTCCGCCGTCTCAGTGAGGGGGATCTGTTCACTCAGTTGAGAAAAATAGTCAGAATGGCTTCCAACGAGGATGAATGCTTGCCTCCGATCGGCCTGCTGACGTCAGAAGGGAGGAGCGAGTGGGCCGAGGCCAGGACGGTCCTCGTGAAAGGTTAGCAGCAGTGCCCGGCACGTCTCCACGCTCATCTCACCCTCATGCCCATTGGCTTTCCTCCCTCCAGGGCTGGGCGCCGTGCGTCATCCTCATTCGCCACAGCGCGGGGAGCTCAGGCCCCCTTCAGATCGGGGCCTGGCCGCAGGTCCTGCTGTCGGCCGAGGCACCTTCAAACTAGAGACACCTTTTGTACCCTTGTATTTCATCTGGCGGTAGCCCAGCTTTCTGGGTGAGGCTGCCCAGCGCTGCAACCCTGGGATGTCTGGGAATATTTGGGGAGGGAAAATTCTGAGCTGCAGGAAGCCTGGCCACACTTAAGCAGTTGTGTTTTACTGGTAGGCAGGAGTGGTGCCCATTTTCAGGGTCTGAGTCACTGGGAGAGCCGTCAGAATGGGATCTGGGATGGAGCCCACCTCTAGGAGGGTGTCCGGCTGCCTCCTTCGTGTGGTCTCTCGATCCCAGAATTTTTCATCTTCAGGCTGACCTTCTTCTTCTGGCTGGCTGCTGTTCTGATGGACGTTTCCAAGCAATTTCCATAATAAAGCTGGTAGGAGTCTCAAAATTTTTAAAACATCCTTCTGGAAACTTCTTTGCAAACCCAAAGCCTATTCCCAGGAGCTGCATAGAGTGCCTTCCTTTCTTGACTATACTGGAAATTCTGGGATGAGAGACAAGACTTCCATTTGGCCAGGTGTCCATTCAGGCTCCCTGAGTGTCTGTCAGCTGAAGGCCTGGGGAGCATGAGAGGCAGAGGGGATGAAGTCCCTGCCCCTGGGAACTCACTGGATAGGAGCAGGGGAAGGGAGGCAGAGGGAGGCAGACTCAAATACGCAGTAACACAGATGTCCACCCATGTAAGGCAATAGGGCAGCGGGTTGCAAAGAAGTTCTCCAGGCTTTTCAGAAAGGGGAGGGAGCCCTTCCAATTGAGAGGCTTTTGAAACACCTTTGGAAGAAGTGGGAATTGTGCAAAGCCCTGTGACCTGAAAAAGGGGTAGGAGAGAAGGCTAGCACCAGGCAGGCCTACCCACCATGGCCAACGCCTATAGCCCAGCAGGGACAGGTGGGCCCATCCTGCTCCGTACAGAGAGGCACCCAGCTGGCAAAGATGGTCACTCTGGGTGCACTGGGAAGATGAGAAGAGGGTGGGGCCTGGCTCTCTGAAGACAGGCACTTGCATTTTCTGGTCCCTCTGCCTAGAAAGTTCTTCCCCCGGGGCTGGCTGGCTGCACCCTCCAGAGCTTAGCTCAGGTGTGATGGCCTCAACCTCCCTTTAAGCCCCGTCCCTGCCCCCAGCACATTCTCTCACCTTATTCTATTTTCTCTGTGGTTGCATTGCTCAGTCTCTGAAGCCAGGTTTTCATTTGCTTGATGGGTGCTGGTGTTCTGCCTCCCTTCCGTGTCTATAAGGCCCAAGAGAACAGGGCCTTATCTGTTTGGTTTAACTGCTGAATCTGCTGTGTCAAACACAGCAGGGCCCCTATTGTATTTCCTAAATGAAGCAATGAAGCGTTACTAATGAGACTGGGCCCCAGACTCATTTCCCACCTACCAATTAATTATTCTTTCATTCAATTATTGGGCCCCCGCGGAATGCTCAGTCCTAACTCACGGGCTGCACAGGACACGGAGGTGCGGGAGCTCACCCCGTTCTCACAGACCTAACCGCCAAGTTGGGAAGCCACTAACTTACAATCTGAAAGTGAGTTCATTCCCTCAGGAGACCATGGTGTAATCAAATCCCACTCTCGTCCCCTCTGGGGACAGAGACAGGCACCAAAATAATCGCCTCTGCTTCTAGTACGGTTTCCACTTTATTAGCAACCCAGGCCCGAGCAGTCTCCCTGCACGGCTGGCGGGGTTTGCCTGGAGGTCTAAGTACTTGGGCTGTGCGCATCGGAATTAATTCGTTAATGGCCCTTGATCTGGCTTTCTGAATGGAAGTGCTGTTTCTGAGGGAAGTGTGACAGGGAAAAGGGGCACGCGCCTTCCATCGGAAATCCAATTACTCTAGTTAGCACTGCCCTCTGCACAGCAGGAAACCAGTCCTGCACAGAGCCCCCTCCCTGACTGGCCGCAGACCACGGAAGGGAGCAGGGAAACCATTCAGGACATGGTTTCAGAAAGAGTACGGCAACCGGGGCTAGAGTTGAGAACCAAGATGTAAAGACATGGGTGGGGTCCCGATATCTTAGAGAAAGGAAAAGAAAAGTGAGGACAATTCCTAGGCTTCGATCTGATCAGTTGACGAGGTGGTGGTACTGTTCCCTGACATGGGAACCAGGTAGGGGAAGGGGCTGCCGAATGGGGCAGGGTTAGGTTGGAGATGCCTTGAGTCATCTAAATGGAGATGTCAAATTAGATCTATGTGTCTGCCACTGAAGAGAGAGGTCGGTACAGAGACATAAATTTGAGAGCCATCAGCATATACGTGATACTTAAAGTCATGGACCTGGGTGAGATCATCTGGAAACAAAAGAACGGGGCATTGGAGGTCAGGTAGAGAAAAATGCAAAGGGGATTGAGAAAGCCACGAAGTCAAGAGCAAACCAGGAGATGAGTCATGAAGAGCCAAGAGGGAAGGAGGGAACTGCCAACCGGGTGGAAGGCGGCTGGGAGCGCAGGGAAGAGCAGGACAGGGAGGAGACTCTGGGCTTGGCAAGCCTCAGGGACTGGTGACCTTCACAAAGGTCAGACCGGAGCAGGAGGAAGAAGGAGTGGAAGCCATCCAGCAGCATGAAGAAATGGCTGATGAGGCGGCCAGTGAGTAGAATCGGTAAGTGTGGATGACTCTTGTTAGACATTTTGGTCTGAAAAGGAGCAGAAAAACGGGGAGTTGCTGGAAAAGGATAGGGGTCAAGGGAAGTGGTTTAGGAGGAAAAGCAAGCGCATGGTTATATGTGGACAAGTGCGTGGAAGTAATCCAGTAAGAGAAACTGTGAATGAGGAGAAAGGAGATAATTATGGAGGGGTGGGGGGAAATTTTGCAAAGGCAAAAGGAGATGGAACCCAGAGAATAAGAGGTCTTTGGCTGGGACAGGGAAAACGGAAAACAGAAACCTGGGCCTGAGGTCTATGGGACTTGGGGCCATGGTGGTGGGGGTATGAGAAGGTTCCCGACAGGTGGCTGCTGGCCTCAGATCTGCAGGGCCGTGGCCATGAGCTTCAAGAGGCAGGGGTGGGACTGTGAAGACAAAGAGATCAGATGAAATAGCCTCTTGGAAAATGGGAAAGAAAACTAACGCAGGAAACTTGCTAAGATTTATGGGCTTGGCTGAGCTCACATTTGAAGGCTTGGGATCACACATTTTAGAAGAAACTAATTAGCATATTTTTGCCCCCCTCACACACACACCACGTGCAGCTACTCAGGTTCAGGCAGGGAGAAGGTGGGTCACCACGTTCAGCCAAGGTTGGTGAATATAACCAAGGGAGAGAGGGGGAGTTATAATGCTGGAACCTGAACTGAGTAGGTTAGTATAGGAGTCTGCTAGGGCTGCCATAACAAAGCGCCAGAGACTGAGCAGCTTAAACAACAGACATTTGTTGTCCCCCAGTTCTGGAGGCCCAAGGCCAAGATCAAGGTGCCAGCAGGGCTGGTTTCTTCTGAGACGCCCTCCTTGGCTTGCAGATGCCGTCTTCTCCCTTCGTCCTCGCACGGTCTCCCTGGGTGTGTGTCTGTGTCCTAATCTCCTCTTCTATAAAGACACCAGTCATGTTGGATTAGGGCCAAACCTATGACCTCATTTTACCTTAACTACCTCAGTAAAGACCCCACCTCCAAATACAGTCTCATTCTGAGGTACTGGAGGGCAGGGCTTCAGTTTAGTAATTTCAGGAGCACACGATTCATTGCACAACAGGAGGGAAGCGAAAGACAGAGGTGAGTGGAAATAGGAAGCAGCCAATGTGTTTGGAGGAGTCGTGGGGTGGGGTGACACATTTTACAGTCAGTAACAGAGCATGAGTCAGAGAGTCAAGAGTGTGCTGGACACTTGAAACTGAGGCTTCAGAGGGGTCAGTGCCTGGGAGCGATGAGTTCCAGGCGTGACTGTGCACATGGGAGCTGAGGTTGGGCTGCCAAAGATGGGAGGCTGAGGGGCTGAGAGAGGAGGCGGTGGGCCGGGTCGTCCACACGGCCCTTCAAGCTGCCAGCACGGTGACTGGAGTCAGGATGGGGAGGAAGAAGGGGAGCCAGACCTGCGTGATGGGGAGCTGAGGGGGTCCGTGCAGCACAGCAAGAAGGGGGGTTATGATGGGAGAGGTCAGTGTCTAACAGCTGTGGCTGCAAAGGGAAAGGGCAGAGGAGTCATTTAGGAGTGGAAACAGGGGAAAGGAAGCCTCCTACCTGACCTGGCTCTGGGTGTGTGAGTGTGAAGGAAAACCACGGCCCCCTGTGTGTGGGTACAGGGAAGGGCACCCCTCAGGGTACCGCCTCCTGCTGTGGCAGAGATGAACGGAACACTTTCAGAAGAGGTTCATGAGACGGGGTACCAGTGTCACTAGTCAGGAGACATGAAGGGTGCAGAAAGGCAGAAAGGAGAGGGCTGAGGGCTGAGTCCGCACAGGGACACTGGAGCAGGGGCATGGGAGTGCCAGTGAGGGACCCGGGGACGGTGGTCATCATTGTAAACAGGGCTTCCGAATCCTCCAGCTCTGGGAAGCCACTCTTTCCTGGTTGCAGGTGGGGCTACCTGGCTGTGGTTGAGAGGCCGGGGGTCCTCGTGGCCCATTGCAGCATCACCACACCATGGAGCAGGTGAGCTTTCCAGAGCATCTCAGTTGAAGTCCCAAGTCTCCACTTTCCTTCCTGGGACCAGGACAAAGAACAAGGCCGTGGGCTCTGGGGCCAGGCAGGCGCTGTCCCACAGGCTGAGTGGAGCCCCTCTTGTCCCGGCGGAGGTCTGAGCTGAGACACCTGAGCTCAAACACCTGCCTCCGAATTTTCATAGGGTCAACTGAGGCCCCGCAGGGCAACTGATTTCAGGAGCCCTCTCTGCCCTCCAGCCAGGACGGCTCCCTCTGTGAGCTCCCAGACTCCTCAGCCCAACCCTTGGCCATGACATCGAGAGGCTGGAGCTGAGGGATGCCCAGTAAGAGCCTGCGTGGCCCGGCCCGTGAGTGGTAGAGCCAGCTGTCCCCCTCAAAGCCCGTCCCTCTGTGCCCTGGTTCCCCACATCTGTAGCCCTCACGCTGGGCTTCTCGCCCAGCGCTCACTGGGAGGCGGGGCGGGACTCTGTCGGCCTCACGCGCCGCAGCCGGGGCAGAGCACCCTTCTGAGGTCCCGGTATTGTGCGGAGACTAGAATGAGCAGAAGGGTTAGGACGAGAGTGGACAGGATAAAACCAGACGAGTGTGTCAGAAGGAGTCCGTCACAGCCCAGGAGGCGTCCCTCTGCCAAGGAGGACTCGAAGCCAAGCCAGGTGCGTTAAGATCAGTGTGATGGGCTGGCCGAGGACCTCAGGGTCACCTCAAGAGCTCCTTTAAAAATACCCAAACTATCGCAGCCCCGGCTGGGCCTGCTTATCCAGGTACTAGTGGCCGCTGTGGTTAAAGGTCCCTCTCAAGGTGGGGCCCTGCTTGGTGCGCTTTCTGTCCCGTGGCTTTAAGTCTTCATTAGAGCCTGAGAGGTGGGGAGGGGGCTGTGTGTCCCGCAGGTTGAGGAGGTCCCCACATTTGGAGGTGGGGGGTGGTGGAGCTGTGTCCTACCCCAGGGGAATCTGTCTCCCAAGCCTGAGATCTGCAAGGGTGGGACTCAGGGGACCGCCCTCCCTGCCGAGCCGCCAAGCTGTGGCCTTCCTGAACCCAGGAAGGGCCAACACCGTTATTCTGGCCTGGAATTTAATTAGATATTCGGCCCTGAGTCTGGAAGACTACAGCACTTGTCAATTTGTAGGAAAAGGATAGCCGGCTCACAGAGCCCCGCCTCCCGGGCCCACTGGCTTTCCTGGGTGCTCCATGGAAATCCTGTGAACAGATTTCTGAAGCAGATGCCGCCGTTTACACAGTCCTGTAAATATTTATTCCCAGCAGCCAATTAGAGCTGAACCACTGCTTTCAAGAGGGGACTGACAGAAGGCGGCTGCAGAAGGCCTCGGTCATGGTTTACAAGAGCCACTCGGGATGGGCATTTTGCTATTAAGTGTTGTCATCCAGAGAGAGGCAAGTCTGCTGGTTTTAAAACCAATTACACATTAGCAATAATTATTAGCCTCTCTGATTTAATTGGCCTAGAAATACCTGCTGGACTCTCTGGGCTGAAAGCTGTTTTCTTTCTCGGGCTGAGGTGGGTGTTGGGAGATGGGGCAATTCCTCCCTCCCACAGTGGAAGTATGAAGGCTTTTAGAGATGAGACAGGGAGGAGCATGGTCCAGGGCAAGAGGCCTGGGCTTGACCTGGCCCTCCCTGCTGCTCCCAGAGCCCGGCTTCCAGCTAGGCTATAGACAGAGCAGCCCTGTGCCGAGGAGAGGACCGAGGGGACTCAGCAGGGCTGTAAAGCAGGCAATCTGGTGCCTGGGCACAGAGGATGCTTACTAAATGATAACTCATATTGTATTTGAGGAAACACTCTGGGGAAGCTTTGTCCAAGGCTCACAATCTCTCTGGAAGAATCTGGTGAACTGAAAATGGGCATCTGTTGAATGGGCACTGCCCATGCGGTCAGTGACAGTGACCCTTGGCACCAGACTCAATGGCCTGTACTCCTTGTGTGGAACCCTAACCCTGATTAACTTCGGGGTGCTCTCTCGTGTTCCCCTGGGATCCCCACATGCCACACTCTGTGTGCACACACTCCAGACACGTCTCTTCTTCCGTGCCCCCCCCCCCAGTGCCATCGCTCTGGCCCACACTTTCCATTTCACGGACAGCATGATGATATTTGGGGTACCAGGTAGCTGGCAGCTGGGAGGGCTTCTTTGTACCATCCTCCATTTGCCACCCCTCCCCTAATTCTGGAAGTACGGGAGCTCTTTAATTCTGCCTTTGTGAAAAGGGTGGTCAGACCCCAGAGGAAAGAGCAATTCTTGCCTCCTGAGTTCTATTTTTTTAAATGAAACTTACTTGGGGATGATTACAGATCCTCACGCACTTGTAAGAAATCATCTTGCCTGTACTCTTTCTTCCCCCCAATGCTAACATCTTGCAAAACTATAGTACAAAGTCACATACAGAATATTGACATTGATACAGTCAAGACACAGGACAGTTCCATCCCTATGAGGACCTGTCATGCTCTTCTTTATAGCCAGACTCCTCCCTTCCACGCCCATCCAAGAAACCCTGGCAACTACAAATCTGTTCTCCATTTCTATGATGTTATTGTTTCAAGAACATGATATGAATGGAATCACACGATATGTAACCTTCTGAGATTGGCTTTTCTTCACTGGGCATAATTCTTGCAAGTTGTTGCAGGTTTCAATAGTTCATTCCTTTTGATGTATTTCATGGTATGAATGTATCACAGTGGGGGGGTGTAACCATTCTTTGCCTAGCCCTAGATCCCAGAGATTTTCTTCTCTATTGTTTTTTAGAAGTTTTGCAAAATTATATAGTACATTTAAGTTGACAATCCGTTTTGAATTAAAATGTTTTTTATAAGGTGTAAAATATATGTCCAGGATTTTAATTTTTTTGGCAGGGTGTCCAATTGTTCCATCAACATTTGTTGGAAAAGGCATCCTTTTCCCATTGAATTACTCTTGCACCTTTGTTAAAATCATCTGGCCATGTTTACGTGGGCCTGGTTTTGGTTTTTCTATTCTCTTCTATTGATCTTTGTGTCCCCTCTCTGTCAATACCATGCATTCTTAGTTATGTGGCTATATAATAAGTCTCGGAATTAGATAGACTGATTCCTCCAGCTTTATTCTTTTTCAAAGTTGTTTTAACTATTCCAGTTTCTTTGCCTTTTCATATAGATTTTAGGATCATCTTGTCTATGTCTACAAAATGTCTTGCAAAAAGGGATTTTGATGGAAAGAGCTGTGCTAAACCTGTATATCAATTTGGGGAGAACTGACATCTTCACTATGTTGAGTTTTCTGATGCATGAATATGACATCTCTCTCCATTTACTTAGATCTCTGATTTTTTTCCATTAGTGTTTTGTAGTTTCAGCATACAAGTTACGTACATTTTTGTTGGATTTATACTGAAGTATATCCTTTGTTTTGCATGATTATAAATGGTATTGTATTTTTTATTTTGGTATTCATATGTTTGTCATTGGTATACGGAAGTACAGTTGTCTTTTGTATGTTTATCTTGTATCCTGCAAACTTGTTGAACTCATTTATAAGTTCTAGGAGGTTTGGGATTTTTTCTTGTAGATTCTTTAGGATTTTCTAACTAAATAATCACGTCGTGTGGAAGTAGGGATTTCTTTTTCTCTCTGATCTGTATTCTTTTTATTACCTTTACTTGCCTTATTGCGCTGGCTAGAACTTTGGTACTATGTTGAAGAGCAGTGGTAAGAGTGGGTATCTTTTCTTGTTCCTGATCTCAGGAGCATAGCATGCAGTCTTTCACTTTTAGCTATAGGCCTTTCTGTAGATGCTCTGTATGAAGTTGGGGAAGTTCCCTTCTATTCCTACTTTCCTGAGATTTTATCATGAATAGATGTTGAACTCTGTCAAATACTTTCACAGCATCAACGGCATAATCATATGATTTTTCCATACTCTGTTAATATGGTGTGTTACATTGCTTGATTTTCAAATATTCAACCAGCCTTGCATCACTGAAATAAGCCCCACCTAGGCATGGTACATAATTCTTTTTATATGTTGTTTAATTCTGTTTGCTTATATATTGTTCAGTATTTTTGTATCCATATTCATGAGGGTTATTGGTCTATAATTGGTTGGGTTTTTTTGTGGGCTTTATTTTTTTGTATTGTCTTTGTTTTGGTGTCAGGGTTTTACGAACACTGGGTTCATGACATGAATTGGGAAGTGTTCCCTCCTCATATTAATAGGAAGAAATTGTGTAGATTGGTCTTAATTCTTCCTTAAATGTTTCAGAGAATTCTCCAGTGAAAGCATCTATGCCTGGAGATTTCTTTTTTGGGAGTTTTAAACTTAACAATTTAAATTTTCTTAGTAGTTATAGGGATATTCACATGATCTATTTCATATTGGTTCCTTGTGATAGTTTACACTTTTCAAGGGCTTGGTCCATCTCGTCTAAGTTGTCAAATGTACGTCTGTAGAGTTGTCCATAGTATTTTCTTATTATCCTTTTGATGTCTTTAGGATGTATAGAGCTATTTCTATTTTATTCCTCATACTGTGTCTTTCTTTCATTTGGTTTTCTTTGTCTTGTCAGAGCTTCAATTGATCTTTCCAGATTTTTTTGTTGATTTTCTTTTTCTTTTTTTCTGCTTTCAATTTCATTGCTTACTGCTCTTTATTTTCTTCCTCCTGATTGCTTTGGGTTTATTTTGCTTTTCTTTTTCTAGATTCTTGAGTTAAGAGCTTACATTATTCACTGAAGACTTTTCCTCTTTTCTAACGTCAGTATTTGTGCTATGCATTTCCCTCTCAATAATGCTTTAGCTGTGTCTCACAAATTTTGATACACTATATTTTTATTTTCATTCATATCAATGCTTGTTTTTAAGATTTCCCTTAAGACTTCCTCTTTGACCCATGGATTATTTGGAAAAGGGTAGTTTAGGTTCCAAGTGTTTGGAACTTTTCCTGTTTTTTTCTGTTGTTTATTTTTTCTTTGAGTCTAGGAGTCAGGGAACACATTTTTTGTTATTTCAATTATTTTCAAATTGTTGAGGGTGTTTTGTGGCCTAGAATATGGTCTAACTTGGCATATATGGTCTGGGAACTTAAAAAGAATGTGCATTTTACTGCTTTTGGGTGGAATGTTCTGTAAATGTCAATTGGATCCTGTTGATTGATAGTATTGTTGAGTTTTTCTATATGCTTGCTGACTTTCTGTGTAGTTGTTTTATCAATTCTCAAGGGAGGGGTTGAAGTCTCCAAATACAATTGTGGATTTATCTATTTCTCCTTCAGTTCTGTCAGTTTTTGTTTCACATATTTTGTGGTATGTTTGATGCATACACACTTGGGATTGCTATGTTTTCTTGGGAGAATGATCTTTCTGTTTTATGTACTGTTCCTCAATGTCTCTGGTAATTTTCTTTGCTCTGAAGTTTACTAGAAACCACTAGAAAAAGCTATACAAACAGATATACTAAAAACACTACAGATAAACCAAATTGGAATTCTAAAAAATGTTTAAGTAACCCATAGGAAGGCAGGAAAACGAAAGCAAGATTTGAAAAACAGGAAACAAAAAATAATATGGCAGAGTTAAAACCCAGCATAACAATAATTGACAGAGTAGATTAAAAAACATGAACCAGCTATATGCTAGCTACAAAACACATCACAGATCGCAAAGTAGCCTGCTTGAACATAAAAGCAAGCAAAAATATATATTGAGCAAATATCAATTAAAAGAAAGCAGTCGTGGCTATATTAATATCAGATTAGGCAAACTTCAGAGCAAAGAAAATTACCAGAGACATTGAGGAACAGTACATAAAACAAAAGCATCATTCTCCCAAGAAAACATAGCAATCCCAAGGGTGTGTGCATCAAACATACCACAAAATATGTGAAGCAAAAACTGACAGAACTGAAGGGAGAAATAGATAAATCCACAATTGTATTTGGAGACTTCAACCCCTCCCTTGAGAATTGATAAAACAACGACACAGAAAGTCAGCAAGGATATAGAACTCAACAACCCCAGCAGTGAACAGGATCTATACATAATTTCTCACTGTCTATTGGTGTTGAAATTTTGTTGGTTCTAGTGAAGTGTAGGACATTTAACATTCTCTACATCCCTTTACACTCCTTGATTTATAATTATCTTAAATACTTCCTCTAACATAAATTTAGAACCACATCAGGCAATGTTGCAATTTTTGCTTTAGCAGTGAAACTGAATTTTAAAAACTCAAAAAGAGAATGAAAATTTATTTACTAAGATGTTTACCCTTTCTGTTGTTCTTCCTTCTTGGTGTCCCAATGTTGCTTTCTTTATGTTATTTCCTTTCTTTGTGGGGTAATTTCTTTGGTCATTCTTTTAGGGTAGCTCTGCTAGAGATGAATTCTCTCAATTTTTCCCCATCTGAGAATGTTTTGATTCTCCCCTTCACTCCTGAAGGATATTTTGCAGATATAGAATTCTGGGTTGACAGTTCTTTTCTTTCAGCACTTGAAAAAGTTTGTGCCACTTCCTACCAGCCTTCCTAGTTTCTGATGATAAATATGCTATAATTTGAGGGGTATTTTTTCCCCTATAAGTTAAGTATCATTTTTCTCTGTTTTCAAGATTTTTTCTTTGCCTTTAGTTTTCAGAAGTTCAACTATGATGTATCTTGGTATGAATTTCTTGAAATTTATGATATTTGGGGTAAACCGAGTTTCTTGAATCTTTAGGTTTGTGTCTTTCGCTAAATTTGGAAAGTTGTCAGCCTTAATTATTTCTCTGAGCCCTTTCCATCTGTGCTCTTTCTCCTCTCCTTCTGGAACTCCAAAAACATGATTGAGATATTTTATCCCACAGATCCTTTCAGCTGTTTTTTTTTTTTTCTTAAGTCTATTTTCTCTTTGTTAAGATTGGGTCATTTCTATTGTTTTTTCTTCAAGTTTACTGATTCTTTTCTCTGACCCCCTACATTCTCCTGTTGAACCCATTCATTGAACTCTTTATATTAGTTATTACGTTTTTCAGTTCTAAAATGTCCAATTGTCTTTCTTTATATCTTTTATTTCTTTGCTGGGATTTCTTTCTTTTTTCATTTTTTTCAAATGTGTTCATCATTGCCTGTTGAAGTATTTCCATGACAACAGATTTAAAGATATTAGTGACATAATTCTAACATTTCAGTCATATCAGTGTCGGCATCCGCTGACTGTCTTTTTCAGTCAAGCTGAGATCCCCCGGGTCCTTGGTATGACAGGTGGTTTTCTATTGAAACCTGGATGTAGTTATGTGACTGAATCCCATTTGAGCTTCTGTTTTAGCTGGTTGCCTCTGACACTGCCCCCAGCAGGGGGAGAGGGTGGGTGCTTTCTCGTTACAGCCAGGCAGGTGTAGAAGTACAGGTTCCTCGTGTGACCTGTACTGACACCCCAGGAGACAATACTCCTTATTACCGGGCTGGGGGGTGGGAATTCAGGCTTCCTACATGGTTTCTACTGATGCTACGTGTGGGACAACTGGGGTGGTGGTTACTGCCCAGCGGAGATGGAAGTCCCAGCTTCCATCTGAGACCATGCCTTCCCTGACACTATCAGAGGTTGCGATGTCTCACTGCAGACTAGTGGCGGTAGAAGTCTAGGCTCCCCACTCAGCCTTTGCTGGCATGGCAGTTGGTGGGGATAAGGGAAGGTCAATATCTAAAACTTTTTCTCTTGCCTCTTACCTGGACCTTTGGCTAAAGAGAGCAGGCTTTGTTGGACAGTTTTGGTCTACCTTTGTGTTTTTATATTGCTGGCTTCTGCAGCAACAAGTCTGGGATATTTTAGGTAAAACAGAAAACCCAGTGAACTCGTTTGTGAGGGCTGCCATAACAAAATGCCACCGAGTGGCTTAAACAGCAGACATTTATTTCTCATCTTTTCGGAGACTAGAAGCTCAAGACCAAGACATTGGTGGGGCCGCTCCTCCTGAGGCCTCTCTCCCTGACGTGCAGTGACCGCCACCTCACGGCGTCCCCGCGGGGCCTTTTCTCTGTGCACGTGCATCACTGGTGTCCCCTCTCCTTACGGGGACAGCAGTCATGTTGGTCTGGGACCCCATCCGTATGACCTCATTTAACCTTGACTACCTTTTTAGAGGCCCCATCTCTAAATACAGTCACAGGGGCTTAGGGCTCAATAGATGAATTTGAGAGAGCGGCGAGGGACACAGTCCAATTCAGAACAACCAGAGAACCAGCATCATGTCATTCCTTGAGTCCTGGGCTTCCCAGCTTCTCTGCCTTCCTCTCTCCAGCTTTCAGCTTTCTTACATTTGTTTTAATATAATGTCCAGGACTTTTAGTAGGTGGAATAGGGAAAACTCCACTTGATCTTCCCAGAAGTCTCTCTTTCTCTTTCTCTCTCTCTCTCTCCCTCTCTCTCTCTCTCTCTCGGTCTTCAGAGAGGCTTTTATAACTCAAGTCAAGGCAATTCTGATTTGCAAGAGCCAGGTTTCATTGGGCAAGAGGCACTCTGGAGCCCTCATAGCCTCTGGGGACCGGAGGCATAAAGATTACCTCTGGGATGTGTGATGGCAGATTTCCCTCTCCAAAGGAGATAGGATCCCTTCATTTTGGGAGGAAAGATACTCAGATGGGATTGACAAAGGTTTCGAGGCTCTGAGCCTCTAAAGGTTAGAAGCTCTGAGAAAGAGCCCAGTGCCTCCAACTAGACGTTGTGGGGCGGGACAGTAGAAGTCTGACTCAAGCCAACCTCCCAGGGCGTAGAGCAGAGAAGTCAAACATCCCAAAGAGGGCTCTGACTGCGTGTGTGCGGGCAGAGGCGGGTGTGTTGGGGGCCGGAGCAGCACCTGAGAGTTAGGCAGCACCCCAAAGACAGAGGAGCTGGGTTTATTTTATCTCTGCTCACCTTAGTCACAGTCCGCAAGCCTTCAGCCTCTAACAGAACAACAGAAGCCCAGGGCCCTTCAAAGCCTGGTGGCCTCTGGAATTTCTGCATTCCCAAAGCTGTCAGCTCCCCAGCGTGGGTGGCAGAGCACGCTCCTATTACTCAATTCTGACTTCTCACTATTAAGCAGGGGCTCCTTGAGGAAGATTGATTGAGCACATTAAATGAGCCTGCCTGCACTCCATGAGAATGTCACAAGACAAACAGCTCCTGCTGCGTGCTTCCAGCCCACCGCCCTGTGTTTCCATTACATTTGAGCCAAAGTCATGGTGGATGAGTTTGGGTGTAGTTATTTTCTGCCTTACACGATAAACTTGTCAGCACTTGACCGATCAGCTACTTGTTTGCAGGGAGTTTATTTGCAAGGCCACCTGGCATCCTAGCTGTCCTGCTGTCCTGTCTCCATTTCACTCTGTCTAATGAGCCAGGACCTGGTTCCTGCGGATTGGTGCTGAGCTCCGGGCCTGTGCACGACCTGCATGAGGCGGGGATGTCTCCGCACCCGCCTCGGGTCCTCTCTCCTGCCTGGCAGTGGCTGGGGTGCTAGTGCCTGAGGAGCTCCCCTTTTATGTTGCCCGTCTCCAGTTGCCCATCAGGGAAGGGGTGTGCCAAGCCTCCACTCTCCTGCCCAGAGGCTACATCAGGCCTGCTTCCCAGCCTCCTGGCTGGACGGTCTGCCGTGGGCTTCCTGGGGAGCTGCGGCCTGCCCATTCCACACTGGCTTGGGGCTGTTTCTAAGGAAAACTTGGTGTAGGCAGAAACCAAGCCTGGGTCCTCAGCGCTTAATGACAGATGGCCAACAGGGCCCAGATGGGCAGCTCTGGGGCTGCCCGTGGCCCATGCCCACCCCAAGCTGCTAGGCATCTTTGAGCACATCACCTCTGTCCAAGACCCTCCAGGGACCCCTGGGGTTGCCAGATGAGACCCATATCCCTGAGCCTGCCATTCACAGTCCTTGGTGATCTGCTCCCTGCTTGGGCCTGGGGTTGTATGCCTGAGACCGAGTCCATCTCCTTCCATTTACTGGGTGACTTAGGGCAAGACACTTAGCTTCTCTGCTGTTCCCCTGTGTATGGGGATTATGATAATGCTTATCTCATATTCATTAATAGGAGTGCATAGATAGATGTTTGGCACAAACTATGTGCTCGACAAAGGTTAACTAATAACATCACTTTACTGTGTTCTTCTAGCCTGGCCTAAATCCTGCATGCCTTTGCCCATAAGCTGGGGGGTCAAAATGCAGCCTGAAGTGTCTGCTCACTCACAAGCCTGGCTATCTGCTCCCTGGCCCTCAGAGCCTTTCCCAGTTCCAGGACCGCTATCACCCTCCTGACATGCTTCCCTCCCTTCCCCCATGCCGACTTCAATCCAACCAGACCTGGCCAAAACCTCCCCATGCTCTGAAGTTAGTAGCCAGCCTGGGAGCCAGACAGGAGAGGGGGGGCAGATGACCCAAGGATGGGCTGGCTTGCTGGTCACTCTTCTCCCCAGAGTGGAAAGCATACTATGAGAGACATCTCCTTCTGCACAGGGTTTGCAAGGAGTGGGAAGAAGAAGATGGGTGGGACTGGAGACTGTTTACATGAAGACACGTGTGGACACCTCTTTTGAACTGGAGGAACCACCTGGCAAAGCAGGGAACAGCGTAACTGATCTTAGCATCTGTGAGCCCAGCAGGTGTTGAGGAGACCCAGGAGAGGTCTTAGGGAGCCCTGCTCTAGGCTGACATGGTGAGGGGAGAAGTCACCACATGCCGGAGTGAAGGTAGCACCCAGAATGGCCAGGGTGAGAGGCTAAGAGCAGGGAAGGGCACATAGGACCTCATTGAGGGGCATCCCAGGTCCCTAGCCAGACAGAGGAAAGGACGGGTACATTCCTGATGTGGTCCCCTGCTGGCAGCATGCGGCCAAGTCTACACCCAGCCTCCCACTGACGGGGAGGAAAGGCTACTGTGCCCGGCTTGTGAACAGAGGCTGCGGGGAGTCCCTGAGCCTCAGGGTATGGAAGCCGCACCTGCTCCCCCACATTTCCTGGACTCCAGGAAGGCAGATCCAGACAACTGTGAGAGAGGATGGGCATAACTCTTGGCTTGAGGCTCAAGAAAAGCAGCCTCCAGAGGCAGGGACTCTGAGAGGAGTAGTTCTCACTCAGCAGTCACTGGGACCCAGCGGGAAGGGGCCGGAGCTGGGAGGTAGGAGTGGCCGCGCATGCAGAGGGCTGCAGGCCTGGGCTCAAAACCCAGGGAGACAGAGTTGACTAAAGGGGATGGACGGGCCAGCACTCAGGGCCAGGCCACCCACGCGCCGGCCTTGGTGCTGGCATGAGAGGGAGCAGGGAGGGGCCCAGCTGTCCTCTTGGGGGGTCCTTGGCCCTCAGAATGTTCCTCTCTGACGAAGAGACTAGCCTTCTGAACAGGGACCTTGAATTTAAATACCTGCACAGACCACGGGGGTTAAATAAATGAGAGGACTGGCAAAGTAAGGGTGCAGCCTCTCAGCTCCAGCTAATTCCTGCAGAGTGAAAATGTGAATCCAGTATCATCCGATAGTGTACGTTAGGATTAAATTTAGCCAAATGATGGAAAACCCAAAATAATAGTGGCTTTAAAAACAAACAGGTTTCTCTCTCTTGTGTATACCAGAGGTGATCCATTCAGAGCTGACACATGGTGGCAAGGTTCTTCCTTCTCCCTCAAGGGTCTGGCCCTCAACCTCATGGTCCAAACTAGAGGTGGAGCTCCAGCCATCACACATGTGTTCCAGGCGGCAGGATGGAAGAAGGGCAAAAAGCACGTGCTAGTCATCTTTAGGGAGGTTTCTTGGAAACTGTCATACAGTGTTTATAGAGCCTGTTGGCGGAATTTGGACCCATGGTTACCCACAGCTATAAGGGAGGCTCTTTAGTGCTACTGTCCCTATGCCAAGCTAAAAACCCAGCATTCCGTGACAGAAGCGAAAGTGGACATCACAGTATGCAGCTGGCAGTTTCTCCACATAATGGCTCTTTGCCTCCCAATACCTTGCACCCCATCTTCCCATGCACAGAACACTCTGGGACTTGGTGGGGCAGTGACCCTGTACCTCACCCTGTTACCGCCTGAGGGAGGTAGAGGAAGCTGTCCAGGGCAGCCCATCTGGCCAGCCCAGTTCTACTCCAGGAGGAACCCCATGCCCAGTGTCCCCTGTGGAGGAGGCGAGCTCCCGTGGCAACATGTGTCCTGCACAACTCAGTGGCTTTTAACCTATTTGTCCTGATGAGTTCTACGTGCCTACGACGGCCCCAGTGAGCTTATGTGGCTATAGGTGTGGGGCAGCCTGGCCCTTCCATATGACCAGTGCATCAAAATAACTGCTGGGGTGGCAGGAGGTGGGGAATGCAACACCCTTACTCCTTTATTTCAGATTTTCTTAGGAAATTGACTAATTTAAAATTCAGTAACTAATGTTTGAAAATCCTAGTTCAGGACAAATAAACAGGCCTATGTGCCAACTGTGGCCCTCGGGTGCCAGAGTCGGGGATCCAGAGCGCCTCCCTAGGTGCTGGCTGGCCTGGGGGTCTAACGCCCATGGTGGAGGCCCCGAATAAGCCTCCTTACCCTGGCAGGCCGGCCCAGTGACCACACATCTGGAGGCACAAGTGACTGAGGCTGGAGTGTGGGACACTTGCAGGGACGCGAGGGTGAGCTGGCCCCTGGGGTTGGCCCAGAGCATTGGGACAGTCCGGCTGATTTCACGACCCACCCACTGGCATGGTGGGAGAGGTCAGGGCTGCCTCAAGATCTGGGGGTCGGTGTGGGTGTCTTCCGGTGGTGTGTGGGGCTCTGGAGAGGGGACCCCGTGCTCGGGGCAGGGCGTGTGTTAAGGCCTTGCTCTCCTGACCTGCAGACTCCACCAACCGGGACTCGCTGGACATGATCGAGCGGTGCATCTGCCTGGTGTGCCTGGACGTCCCCGGAGGTGTGGAGCTCAGCGACACCCACAGGGCGCTCCAGCTCCTTCACGGGGGCGGCTGCGGCAGGAACGGGGCGAACCGCTGGTATGACAAGTCCCTGCAGGTAAACGCCCCGCACAGCGTGGCCTGCGGGCTGAGGCTCACTCACTGGCCTCCGAAGGGCTGGGATGCGGCTCGGGTGTCAGCCGCTGCACAGGCCAGAGCCCTTCCCGGGAGCAGGGGGCCGAGCACATCTCAGACTCCCTGACCTGCGGCCTGCGCCAGGCCTGTGGGGGCTCTGAGTCAGACCTGGGCTCGCTTCCCATCTCCCGGCACACACTGTGGGGGGGGGTGGGGCATGCCAGGGGCTCCACCGAGCAAATCCTCACACGTTGAGCAAGAGTCATTCGGCCACCCAGACACAGCGGCTTTTCTGAATCTCCATCACCCAGGCCGGGCCACTTCAACACACCTCCCTCTAGGCCTCAGAGGTAGGGCAGCCCAGCCTCTCCGCAGAAGAAAAGTCATCAAATGAAACAGAGCAACTCATGTATTTTACATTCTCATGACATGAGCCCAGAAACAAGGCATTCACTCTGGCCTGGAGAAAAATACCCACGCAGATGCAATGAAGCCGAGGGTGGGCCATCCATTCCTGTTCCCCCGTCCTCTTCCCCCCACTCTGCCCATCCTGAATCTAATCTTGTTTATTTTGAAAGCCACCACACTTAGTAATAAATAGCAACCTACTGTCTCTACACTCTGGGTTGGTATCGTTCACAATGATAAACATTCCTAGGCAACATGTCATTTTTCTGCCCCCTACGTTCCGCAGGTCACCCTTTTTTTTGGTTCGCACCTCGATTCTGCTCTTTCTAATGAGCCCTCTTGCTGCGGCGCTAGCCGTCTGCGCCTCCACCGGTGGCGCTAATGGCTTGTAATCTTTCACGGAGCAGCTGCGGGAATGAAATTATATAATGGATGGCCAGGACGTGAGACAGGGAACTTTAGGAGTAGTTTTTAAAAGGCACTGTTGTCCCCCTTTTCCTTTAGTGATAGGGCAGAAAAGCCTTCATACACGAGTGGGTGCCGCCCGCCCTCCCCCAGGCAGGGGTGACCATGCCCTGCTCCGGGCTCTTCTTGAAGCCATGATCAGGTGAGCTAGAGAAGCTCAACAGGCTCCATGGATTTGAGTGGAAAGGACTGAGAGCTAGTTTCGGGACAGAAAGGCCGGGGACACTGAACAAGAGAGGAGAGAGAATGAGTTTTGAAACTGCTGGAAGTTTATTTGAAGAAAGGGAGTAAAGATGCAGGCAACTGCTGTAGCGTGAGAGGTGGGGGAAAACGCGGGGAGAGTCGGCTCGATGTGTGTTCCGTGTTACGATGCCCTGGAAGAGTCTCAGCAAAGACGTCAACGGTTTGCTTATCTGCTTGTTTGCTTATTTGTTTGTTTACGGATGGTGTACTAGTGTCTCTCGAGTGCGATGCTGTGCTGAGACAGGCCACCAGGCAGCCCCACTCCGTGTGGGTTGCACTTGAAGATTCAAATCTTATTCCACTCATTATTTTCTCCCAGTACTTTTATAGAGACTGAGCACATCTCTTTTCCAAGTCAGCTAAACATAGCCTTGGAAAAGCATAGGAAATCCTAAGTAATCTTTACAGTTCCTGTGGACCTTCCATATACCTTCCTTCTCACCCTCACATCCATCCTGTGAACCGGTCCTTATTGGATCCATCTTAGCTGAGAGTAAACCGAAGCCAGAGAGGCGAAGTGTCTTGCCAAAGCTCTCCCAGCTGGCAGGTGGCCTGACTGGACTCCACGTCCTTGACTCAAGACTCGGGAAGCAGTTCAACCTCTCACTGCACTTTTCCTTCACTCCCATCGAGGGATATTTCATTTCTCCCCGAGAATCTCCACACCATCCAAACTGGATCACCATCTTTCATTCTCTTGCTCAACAAAATTAGTAGCACCTGCTGTGGGGTGGACACTGGTCTAGATCTTGGGAATAAAATCAGTGATCAAAGACACAGGGTTGTTAGACACTTAATCATATAAAGCAGGACAGGTGGCGGCCCTGACACTCACCACGAAGGGGAAATGCAGATAACAGAAGCCAAAGGAACTTGCTTGAGGGGAGTGTGTACAGCTTCAGCCAGAGACCTTCTAGGCACTGTCCAGAGCATTTCTGGGAAGGAGGTCACACCGCTTAGAGCTGCCCTGAGGCTTCCATATTCTCAGGCCATGGCAAGTGGGTGCAGCATTTTTTCCAGAGATTAACGTGCTTTGATGTCCTTGGAGGAGAGGTCACCCTGAGAGGCTGGGGTGGGGGCAGGGGGGCACTGGCTTGCAGTCAAGGGGCTGGTTTAAAAGGCTGGCTCTACCAGCGGTCCACTCACCTCCCTTTCTTAATACAGTTCGTGGTGGGCCGAGACGGCACCTGCGGTGTGGTGTGCGAACACTCTCCGTTTGACGGCATTGTCCTGGTGCAGTGCGCGGAGCACCTGCTGAAGCACGTGTGAGTCTGAGGGCAGGGCCCCTCCAGAGGGGCCCTGGGAGGCAAAGCCAGACAGCTGAGCACCAACTGAAAACCCAAACTAACCTATTTTATATATTTTTTTTTAATTGAAGAGTGAAGTGTAAAGTATAGTTCACATACAATATTATATCAATTTCAAGTATACAGCACAGTGATTTCACAGTTATCTATGTTATAAAATCCTCACCCCACTAGTGTAGTTACTGTCAATATAGAAATATATTCCAGAGCTATTGACTATATTCTCTGTGCTGTACTTTCATCTCCATGACTAATTCATATTATGATTGAGACTTTGTGCCTCTTTATCCCGCCACTTATTTCACCCACCCACGCCAACCCCTCCCTTACGGTAACCACCTGCCACTTCTCAGTGCCTATGAGTCTACTGCTGTTTGTTCGTTTTGTTTTGCTTTTATATTCCACATATAAGTGAAATCATATGGTACTTGTCTTTCTCCACCTGACTTTTTTCACTTAGCATAGTACCCTCTAGGTCCGTCCATGTTGTCACAAATGACAGGATTTCTTTCTTTTTATAGCTGAACAATATTCCATTGTGTATTTGTACAACCTTTTATGCACTCTTGTTGGCAGACGCTTGAGTTGCTTCTATATCTTGGCTATTTTAATAATGTGGCAATAAACATAGGGATTCATATACCTTTTCAAATCAGAGATTTTGTTTTCTTTGGGTAAATTCCTAGAAGTGGAGTTACTGGGTCGTATCGTATTTCTATTTTTAGTTTTTTTGAGAAACCTCCATATCGCTTTCCACAGTGGCTGCACCAAGTTCCCTTTTCTCCACATCCTCTCCAACACTTGTTATTTCTTGTCTTTTGGACAGTGGCCCTTCTAACAGGTGGGAGGTGATATCTCACTGTGGTTTTGATTTGCATTCCCCTGATGATTAGTGATGTGGAGCATCTTTTCATGTGCCTGTTGGCCACCTGAATTTCTTCTTTGGAGAACTCTCTCCATATCCTCTGCCCATTTTTTAATTGGTTTTTTTTTTTTTGGTTTGAGTCATATAAATTCCTTATATATTTTGAATATTAACCCCTTATTGATAAATCATTTGTGAATATATCCTCCCATACTGTAGGAGGCCCTTTTGTTCTGTTGATGGTGTCCTTTGCTGTACAGAAGCTTTTTAATTTGATGTAGTCCCATTTGTTTATTTTGCTTACTTGCCCAGGTAGACATGTCTAGAAAAAAGTTGCTCATGCTTATATTCAAGAGATTCTTGCCTATGTTTTCTTCTCAGAGTTTTCATGGTTTTATGTCTTAACATTTAGTTCTTTAATCTATTTTGTGTTTACTTTTGTGTATGGTGTTAGGGAGTGATCCAGTTTCATTCTCTTGCATGGCGCTGTCCAGTTTTCCCAACACCGTTTATTGAAGAGATCGTATTTTCCCCATTGTATTTTCATCTTTCCAAGTGTAACATAGTCATGAAAAGAAATACTGGTCTTTGGAGTCAGGCAGACCTAGACGGGAATCTGGTTCTGCTACTCACTAATTTGGGGGGCCTCCCTGAGCCGCAGGGATGCGGGACAGCTCATACCCACTGGAACTCCAACCGCTAAAATGACAGCAGAGAACGAAGAACCATGCCTCCCAGGCCCTCCAGCTCCCAGGGCTGCAGAGGTTGCCTCTTTGCATTGCCTGCAGGATGAAGAACACCAAGAAGCTTGTCCGAGCCGACTCTGTCAGTGAGCTCCCAGCCCCCAGGAGGCTGAGGTGGAAATGCTCCCCAGAAATCCAAGGCCTCTTAGCTTCCTCAGCAGAAAAACTTCAACGGTAAGGAAAAGCCCAAGTCCCCTTCAGGGTGATGCATGGGGGTCACCCCATGCCCACCTGCACCCCCATCCTCTCCTCTTCTGCTGGTGAGGCACCCTAAAAGTTTCCAAAGACCTCAGCTCCTCTGCCTCCCCTCTCCCACCTCTGCTCCTCGCCCCCTCATGGAAAAACAGGCGAACTAAAGGGGAGTCACAACTCTCCGGGAAATAACCTTGCTGAAGTAGCTATCATTTTCATAAAATGCAAACATGGAGTTGTATTTTTTCACAGGTTCCACCTGACTGAGCAGAGTCAAGGTGGGGAAATCATCCCCTGCTTACGGGAGGGATAATAAACAACTGATTTGAATAGATCATTTGAATCCCAACTATATCAATTTGCTTGAATTTACACTGCAACTTGACAAAGGGACCCCTCTTCTTCCCCAGGGGAAGAGAGGCAGTTCAGGCCGTAAGGGGACCCCGGTAGGAGGGCCAGGGTGGGTGTGCCCCCCTCTGGGTGGCCAGTGTTGGAGTAGGGTCAAGGCTGGTAGGAGTCTTGGGCTGGCACCTAGCTCTGGACCTTGGCTGTTCATTCCCTCATGCAGTACGTGAGCATGCGTGCATTCATTCATTCATTCATTCATCAACGTGAAAGAGCTCTAGTGTGTGCCAGGCCTCTGCTAAGGCTCTGAGGACACAAAATATGAGTATGCTCTCCAGGGCCCGCTCTCCACATTTTAGTGGAGGAAGTGGAACCCCAGACCAAAACATGTGTGGCCCGGTACGTGCCGAAACCAGAGAGAGGCATAGAGACCTGTACCCACAGAGGACACGGGAGCTGAATTCTGCCAGGACATTGAGGGAAGGCTTTGTAAAGATGGGCCTTGAGGAATGGATAGGAGTTCGTGGTGCAGGCAGTGGGGAAGAGGCAGAAAGGCAGCTTATTCAAGCTTGTATAGGTTCATAAATGATCCAAGCTATTCAGAACAGGCTGGTTTGGAGACCAGCAAGTGAGAGAATGATCAGAATTGGGGCACTGAAGGGAAGTTAAGGCCACACTGTGAAGAGCTTCACTTATGTTCTGGGGCCTGGAGGCTGTCCTGCAGCAGCGAGGAGTCCCTGGAGGACTGTACACAGCGGGGCTCGGAGAGCCAGTGAGGAGGGTTCAGCAACAGCACGGATGAGCAGGACAGAGTGTGGCTGGGCCTGGAGGGTGGGGAGGTCGGGTTCTGTCTGAGCTGCTGGAGGCTGACTGGCTCCGGCAAGGACACAGGAGAGGCCTCACACTTTCATCTATAAAATGGTGCGGCTATCTTAGCCTTAGGGCGCGGTTCTTGGGATAAACAGGCCATAGGGAGAGTGAGTTGGTGGGGGAGGAAGGTGCCCCCTCACTTTCAGAGAATGGGGCGGGTCCCACATGATCCCAAGGCTCTCTCTCCAGAGGGGAGAGCCAGAGTGGGGTAGCAGGAGCTCAGGCAGCCCCCCAAGCTGCAGGGGAAGGGAGTAGGGTCTGAGTAGGCAGCAAGAGGTTTCCAGATGGCTGTCGTGACCATGAGCTCAGTCCATCTGGGGACAGTGGGTCCGGAGGCTGGACTGAGTAATGATTCCCCCGGGACCCTAGAACCTGGCACGGCCCCACCAAGAGCTGAGCTCACATGAGGCAGGAAGAATAATTCAAGGGATGTCAGGCAGGAACTTTCTGAGTCCTGAGAGAGTGTGTCAGTGGCAGGTCGGGGTGGCCCCCAGGGTTCTGTGCTCACACACGGCTGGTGGACAGATGGTGTGGACCTCGCCAGACACTGCTCCAGCACGCAGTCAGCCTGGACCTCAAACTCGTTGTAAAGAAGGCTGGCCAGTATTGTTGGGGGGAGATCAGTGCTCAGAGATCTTGGTGTAGACCTAGAATCAATCTTCCTGTTACTGTGACATAATTATCGGCACGTCCTGCGTGTGTCGTGGGACGCTCAACAGTAGTTTCTGGGTAACATGGGTTTCAGTCACTGAGGTGGAATTCCCAGCCAAGCAGCCCTTACTGTGCTGACCATGACCAGGGACCAGGCCACAGGTTTTTCTTCTCAAAGCACAGAAGGGGTGAGTCTCGGCGAAGAGACAGGCTTGCAGCCATCGGAGAAGTGGGCTTTTCCCTGAAACAAGAGGGTTTGCTATGTCTGACAGGATGGCCAGGACGCCAAAAGTATCTAGAGGGATGCCAGGCACACTTTCCCTAAAGGGTCAGATAATGGCCTGTTTCTGGCCTACTTCTGTGGGCAGTGGGCCTCTGGGATTCTGTTTGTGGGCAGTGTTCTCCCCACCCATGCAAATGTCTCTTATGCTCCATGCCCCCCCTGCAGCCAGGCCGGCCTCCCCGCCTCCAGAGCAGGGCCACCACCATGCCTGGCCCCCCCCGCAGCCAGGCCCGCCTCCCCACCTCCGGAGCAGGGCCACCACCATGCCTGGCCAAGCCCCATTTTCAGCTCAAAGTGCCCGGTCATTTCCATACGTTAAGGCCCGTCTCTGACACCCCACCACCTTCCTGGTGCCCAGGAACTGTGTTCTCAACTCCCTGAGCACTAGGACATAGACCAGCCTCAAGAAACCTGGTTAGACTCTGTGCATGTGTTCTGTTTTATATGCAAAACTAGCACCATTTCTTTTTCTTCCGCAGAATAGTAAAGAATCTTGACTTCGCTGTTTATAAGTTTGACAACTATGGGAAAACATTCATTAAAAAGCAGAAATGCAGCCCTGATGCCTTCATTCAGGTGGCCCTCCAGCTGGCCTTCTACAGGTGAGCAGAGCTGCTGGCAGAACAGCCCTTGCCCAGGTGGACTGACTCACCAGCCACTCCAGACAAGCGGAGGGAGGGCTGACCTGTGGGCCTCGAGCAGGAGACCAAGGAGCCTGGTTTCAGAGTGTGAATACAACCTCAGGAAGGAGAAGGAAGCCTGTCATAGCGAGGAAGTTGTCCTGAGCACGGCCCAGGGGCAGAGCCCACAGGGCAGGCGGGCAGGGGGCCTCCGTTCCTCTCCTGATCTCAGCCCACCCACATGGGCCCCTGCAGCTGTGACCTGTTCACCCCAGTTTTCTTGATCTAGATAAGGAGATAGAATCAGCATCCTCGCAATGGGTTAAGTCAAAGATTTGGGGCTCGTCCTTGATTTTCCCCCACGCCCCATGTCAGTTCTCCAAGTGTCCGTCAAACCCATCCTCTTCAGTCCCTCTCAAGCCCCCATCACCTCGTGCTTGGCCAACTTCCACATGTTCCCCAGGGGTCTCTGCTTCCACTCTTGCCCCCTGTAATGCTGTCTCATGAAGCACGAACTTTGAAAAGTGCAAATCAGATTCTGCCACTTGCCACTGTGAACCCTCCCAATGGCTTCCCACCACTTAGAACACTAAGTCCAAGCTTAGAAAGTCTTCCTGGGAACTGGCCTCTCCTGGGGTCCTCCCCAAAGCTCTCTCTGCCTCCAGACCTCTGGTCTGGCCGGGCCTCTGTCCACCGGCCTGTCACCACCACTCTTCACATAACAGCTCCCACCCAAGTTCAGGTCTCAGCCAGGTGTCAGCCTTTAGAGGCCTCTCCTGACCCCTCATCTACAGCAGCCTCCTCGGACTCCCTCGTTACCCGCTTCTCTATCATCCCACATCCAGCCTCTGTTCCTCTCATGGCAGTTGTTATTCACGTAAACAACCTTGTTGGTTGGCTTGTTGACTTTTGTTTTCTAGACTGTCTCCCCCAAGCATGCCACTCTGGGCATCTTGCAGGCCTGGCACAGAGTGGGCCTCAGGGACTGAGTCACAGATGGGAGGAGACACTACAGGAGTTTTAGTGGGGGTGGCACAGTCAGGTCTATGGTTGAAAAAAGTCTCTACAGGTAGTGGTAGTTCTGTGTGGGAGGGGTGAAAAATAGGGAGGAAGGGTTGAAAGCAGGGTATGGAGCCTGGCTGGCCTTTTATAGGAGGCAAAAACTGAAATGCAAAGTACATCCTCCCCAGGACAGAGTTCGCTCCTGTCGGCTCCAGCATTCCAGAAGCAAAAGCACGTAAACTGGCATGGCCAGTAAGGTGCTCTACCCCCACTGGGACCTGCTTTCAGCTTGCCACATCCAAGGGGAGCATAAAGTAACCTCTCATAAAGCTGGCACTGGGTCCCATTAATGAGCAGGCAGCCCCCATGTGGACATGGCATCCGAGATCCCAGTGTCCCCCTCGGGGCCGTAACTCACCAGGAAAGGAGTGAAGCTGCTCTGAGCACCCGTCCCGGGAGGACTTCTGGGGGACGGCTGACGTCACCCCATGAGGTCTGTGCGTATTGCCGGGACGGAGACCTTGATGCCATTGAGCTGTGGCAGGACCTGAGAGCAGATACCGGTGCGTGGCTGAAATGGGCCATGAGGTCAGGGTCCCTCTGGGGCCACGACTGGGGCCATCACCCAGAGGGAAATTCAGAGCTTCAGATCCAAAGCTGAGAGGGGCTGCTGGACCTGCACAGAGCACCCCGTCCCCTGCTGCCGTCACTGCACAGGGTCAGGAACGGAAATGGCCTAAGACGCCTGCGCTCACTGAATAGCCAAAATGTGATCTGCTTCCCAAAGAGGATGTTCTTCAGAGTCTGAACCATAACAAAAAGACCCTTTTAAATCTGCACCTAGATTCAGCAGAAAACCTGAAACCTGCCTTAAGTGGGGTTGATCAGTGACCAGCCAGCAATGACATCCACTCTCGTGCCTCGGCCAGGTGTTTGCCTCCAGGGGCCCTAGAGATGCAGCTCCCTGCCAGTCAGTCCTCTTTTGGGGAAACGAGACCTAAGTGTACAAAAGATTTACTCCCCTTCTCGCCAGGCAGTACAGTGCCAAGCACTGTGCAGAATCAGACTCGGCCTTTGCTCCCCGGAGCCCAACCAGGGAGGGAGGGACAAGCCCAGAAAAGCCAAGGTGCAGGGCCCTGACCGGCTTTGACTTTAGGGGTCCACTGCCCCTCAGGGACTTCTGTGTCCCCTCCCCACCTCCAACACCACGGACTTCACTGACTAGTGAGAAAGGTGCGGGAGCCCAGGCCTGCTGGCGGGGCTCACTTGCTCATTTGGCGCCCAAGGAAGAGCCTGGCTGGTGGCAGACGCGCCACTGCTGCTCGGGTAACAGGCATCAGGGAGGAGAGGCGCAGCCGTGGTCCCGTGGGCTTTGGAAGCCCAGCTGCCCCGGGCAGGGGCGCCGATGAAGCGATTCACACCCATGATCGCTCAGCCCCTCCCTGCCTCCATCCATAGGTCACGCTTGAATTACTTTAAATAAAACAGGATTCCCTCAAGGGTGTGGATGATTAATTACACAATTATTCCATTCTGTGCTATTAATCAAACACTCATCAGGCCTTACAGAAAATTTTATGTTTCCCACCAGATCAGGATTTTTTTTTAAAGCAACCAGTCCCTTCTTTATTTTATATTCACGCAAAATCACCAGTGTATGAAAGTAAACATAACTTTTCATATTAGAGCCTCCCTGACGCTCATCCCTGGGAAATCTCCTCCAGAATTCTATTAACATTAAAGTGAAATACAAGGCCGAGTAAAGTCAGGGCTGTACGCATAACGCCTGCTGAGGCTATTCGTCTTTCGGTGTTTACGATTCCCTGGGAATGCCTCACCGTTTGCCATTCTCCCCTGGTCTTCTCCAGGCTCCACGGGAGACTGGTGCCCACCTATGAGAGCGCAACCATCCGCCGATTCCAGGAGGGCCGGGTGGATAACATTCGTTCAGCGACCCCAGAAGCACTGAGCTTTGCGAAAGCCGTCACTGACCACAAGGCTGACATACTGGTAAGTCCTCTGTCCAAGGAGCCCCAGGGAGGCCAGTGGGGCAGCAGTGGGCGGCCCGTCTGCTTGGCTCTGTGACAACCAGCCCCTTTGGCTCATTTGTCGTTACGCAGCCCCTTTAAGCCCTTGTGTTCCATCTCTGGTCTGTTTGCAGGATTCAGATAAGCTGCTGCTCCTGAAGGATGCCATCCGAGCCCAGACGGAGTACACAGTCATGGTGAGTGGTGCAGAGCTGCCTCGCACTGGAGCTCATGACTGTGGGCCATGCCCAGAGCTCTGGCTGCAAGAGCGGGGGGCCATGGCGCAGGCCCTGGGGGACAGCTGGGCCCCAAACTGCCCAGCCACTAGGCAAGGCCACCCCACCTCTCCTTCTTATTTTTAGAACCTGGGTAAAACACCACTCTTGCTTTTTACACAGATTTTACAAGAATACAACAAATCTGGGTAAAACACCAATTATGTATGAGCACTTTACAGTTTATACAGCAAGAGAAGTCAAACGTGAGGGAATGGCGCCAGGCCGGGCAGACTGTGATGGTTTGCGTACCTTGCACGATCATAGGGGAGGCAGTATGTATTCCCACCTAAGGCTGGATTTGCTTTCTTATGTATTTATTTATACTGCCCGTGAATAAAAAGTCTTTGCTGAAAATTAATAGTGAAATCAAAATTGTAAGGGAAATGTTTCCCTAGTTTGGAGAAATAATTTATTTTCTAGCACCGCACAGCCATCATTTGCATTCAAACAACATAGAATAAGCTACTACTTGGGCTGGTGATCAATGCATTAATTATAAATCATTCTGATAGAGTCTTTGAAGGATATATAACCTATGAAAAGGAGTTGATGGAATTTCACTCTCTATACCTGAAAGCGAGTACAAGACATCTGGGTTTTGGAATTAGCCAATGTAGATTTTTTTTTCTAATTCAGTTGCTCTGAGGAGCTAAGTGTTCGTTCTGGTTGGGGAAAATCAAGCACACTATCATTTATTTAATGGGTATTTTTTATTTTCCTGTTTTATGCCAGACAAGGCGCTGGTTGGTAAGAAATTAAAAATGAAGTCCATAGTCCTGTCCTTAGGGAGTTTGTAGTGTAGGTGGGAGGAGAGGCCCTCAAATGCTAAATCTCATTCCGTGTAAAAAGAGCCCACAGGAAGTAGTAGAGAGAATAGCGGACCAAGCTCGTTTCCGTTTGTGAAAGCCAGAGAGACTTCCCAGAAGAAGTGGTGCTTGAAACGAGACTTGAAGGACACAGAAGTACTTTTCATGCGGCCCCAGAAGGGAAGAGCATGTGCAAAAGCAAATAGTCTTGAGAGAATAAGACATTGGAGGAAAAGCAAGTCGTTCAAGGGCGTGCAGCTTGTGAAGGACAGAGTTGCAGAGGAGCTTATGATGCTGGATTACTCTGCCACAAAGATTACTCTGGTGACCAGGTAAAGGAAAGACTGGCTGGAGCTGGGGTGGTCTGTGGAGAGGCAGTAACACTAGTTAGGAACCCTTATAATATTTAGGGAGAACAGACATAAGGACTGAAGTAGAGCAGGGGTAGGGGGAGGTTGTAGAGGAAGACACAGACTTCTGATTAAACATGGTGGGTTGAACGCAGGGTTTCCTATCACTCCCTCTGAAGCCCTCAAAAATATCAGCGAAGAGATGTTTTTTAAACCATAAATACACCAGGGCAAAGAGAATGGGGAAGGAGGTGACAGCAAAGTTTTAGAGCTAAAATGTAGAATAGATGGCAACGGACTTAGCCGAGCAGAGAAAGCTGCAATCCAAGCACACGGGGAGGGAGCCCCGTGAACTGCACTGAAGACCCTCAGAAGGGCTCGGGCATTGGGCCACCCACCAGAAGTAGGCGTGCATGTGGGGCTGAAAAGGAGAGGAGGGGCTGACGATCTATATAAGGAGCAGTTAGAGCCTCTTGCTCTCTGCTAGTTATTTCCCTTCAGCCAATGAACATACAGTTTTTCCTTCTTCACCCTCCTCCTGCCCCCTGACCCTGCAGCGGCTGCCCAAAGCCCTGCTCCTCTCCATCACACTGCAGCTGACAGGTGTGCCCGAGCACGCACAGGTCCCTTCAGTTTCCATTTCCTCTTCTCCCACGGACTCCTCAAAAGCCTCTGAAATTGGGTCTTTGGCCCCTGCAACTTCATGGAAACTGTTCTTTGTCAGGTTACCAATGAGTTTCCTGTGGTCAAGTCCGTTGAAACTTTTCCTTCTCTCTATTGTCCTTTTCTCTGAGCATTTGAAAGTCAGTCACTGTCATTGTCTTGAATCCTTCTCCTTCTCTGACTTTTGTGACACATCTTTGCATCTCGGTGATCTTTCTTCATCATTAGTTTCCTGTTGTTAAGAGGACTTTAAAAATAAAGTTTGAAATCTAGTTCAGATTTGAATGGAAAATGCATGGGAACTGAACTGACCAATTGAAAGTTAATCGTCCCCAAGAAAAACATCATCAAGGTTTTTTTTTTGACTCGACCAACTGATGGCAAAGCTTATATAAAAAATGAACAAACAGGAATAGCCAATGGAAGAATATCTTAAAAAGGGAGAGTCATGAGGTGCAAATAGTGGTACTACCAGATATAAAACATAAAAAGCCTCAAGAGTTTCAGCAGCACGGTATCATTCATGGTGTCAGTGCATTAGCAGAGCAGTGGGTCAGAACAGGGAGTCTGCAACCAAGTGCAAGTGTGCTTAGGAATTCTGGCTATGCTGAGGAGAAGCCCACCCAAAGTCTATTTTCAAACTTTTAACATCTCCTTTCCTATATTTGCTATCTTATCCTGTCTCTTTGCCTCTTTTCCTTGTCCTATAAGTATAGTTGTGTCTTTCATTAAAAATCAGTGAACACTCTCCCTTCCTTCAGGTATCACTTCACCACACTTCGTACTATACTTTGCAGCCAAGTTCTTTTGAAAGAATAATTTTTGCACACTATCTCCACCTCTTCCCTTTGAAAGAAGATTTTAAAGAGTTTTAAGGCTTTTAAGGTTTATATTTAGCTATGAAAAAAGGCAATGCAGCTCCTCTCTAAACCACAAATTGTACAAAAATATAGTTAATTAATACAATTAGCCTTAGAACAGCAACAAGAAAGAAGGCTGAACCAGACTGCAAACAGACCTCATGAACAGAGCAGACCTCATGAAACAGGGTAACATAGGAAAGCCTTAATCTGGCGGGAACCAAGCCCTTCCCCCACCCCAGCTCACCAGCAGGAGGATGAGAAATGGAGCAGGGATGGGGGTGGAAGACTGGGACTGCTGAATACCTAGCCCTGGGGATCTGCTTTGGGAGCAGAATCCTATCGTGTGTGGTGCTCTGGATGTTGGGTAGCTTGGACAGGTGGAGTGCTTGAGAAATTGACATTCTGGCCATTTGAAGAGGAGGGGATCCATACCTGGCCGCTCTGTGTCAGAGGAAAGGCAGGGAGTCTGAGAGGCTTCCTAGCAGTGAAGAGGACTGCTGAAGGGGCAGGGTTTGCACGGAGCTTGCTATGCGGGAGAAGGGAGACCTGGACAAGGTTGCCTGGGTGTGCTCTGCCCAGTTGGTTGGAAACTTTGGGGAGCTTCAGGTGCCCCATCCCGCTGGCTGCCTACTTAGCTCTGAGGTCCCCCACTGTGACACACAGCCTGCCAAGCCTTCCTACTGGCCTGCAGGCACCTGCTCTCAAACCCACATTAACTGCACAGGTGTCAGGCCAGCCAGAGGGAGGCCCCACCTACAACAGCTAGAGACACAAAGCACAGAGGCTTACCCGTGTGTGCTTGGTCCACTGGCTCTGACACTGGAGACAGGCACCGCAGACGGGAAGCAGGAAACAGATCTTTCCTCCCCCCAGGCACCAGCTCCGCTCCCCTACGACCCCCAACCTCACTCTAGGGGCTGAGCAGCTCCAGAGACTGGAGTTTCTGCACACTAGTGGGCACCACACAGAAATATGAAATGACAAAAGAACATGGTTCAGACCAAAATCTCACAAACCCCAGAAAGAGAGCCAAATGAAACCGAATTCACCAATATTCCTGAAAGAGAGTTCAAAATAAAAATTATAAACATGCCTATGGAGGTGCAGAAAAATATTCAAGAACTCAGGAACAAATTTAAGTTGGAAATTCAATCATTAAGAAATTCCATATCTGAAATGAAACATACAATGGAGGAATTTAAAAGCAGATTAGATGTAGTACAAGAGATGGTAATTGGAATAGAAATTAGAGAAGAGGTATACAAAGAAGCTGAGGCACAGAGAGAAAAAAGAATCTGTAAGAATGAAAGAATATTGAGAGAAATGTGTGACCAATCCAAACGGAACAATATTCGCATTATAGGGGTACCAGAAGAAGAAGAGATAGAAAAAGGGATGGAAAGTGTCATTGAGGAGGTAATTGCTGAAAACTTCCCCAATCTGGGGAAGGAGATAGTCTCTCAGGCCATGAAGGTGCACAAATCTCTCAACACAAGGGACCCAAGGAAGACAACATCGAGACATATAATAATTAAAATGGCAAAGATCAAGGATAAAGACAGACTTTTAAAAGCAGCCAGAGAGAGAAAAAAGATCACATACAAAGGAAAACCCATCAGGCTATCATCAGACTTCTCAACAGAAACCTTACAGGCCAGAAGAGAGTGGCATGATATATTTAATGCAATGAAGCAGAAAGCCTCAAACTAAGAATACTTTATCCGGCAAGGTTATCATTTAAATTTGAAGGAGGGATTAAACAATTTTCAGAGAAGCAAAAGCTGAGAGAATTTACCTCCCACAAACCACCTCTATAGTGCATTTGGGAGAGACTCCTATAGATGGAAGTGTTCCTAAGGCTAAAAATATGTCAACCAAGGGAAGACAAAGAGTACAAAATATGATTCATAACATAAAAAGAATGGAGGAGAAAAAAAAAAGAACCTTTAGGTTATGTTTGTAATAGTATACGAAGTAAGTTAAATTAGACTGTTAGATAGTAAGGGAATTACCCTTGAACCTTTGGTAACCACAAATCTAAAGCCTGCAATGGCAATAAGTACATACCTATCGATACTCACCCTAAATGTAAATGGTATGAATGCACCAATCAAAAGACATAGAGATACTGAATGGATAAAAAAAACAAGACCCATCTATATGCTGTCTACAAGAGACTCACTTCAAACCCAAAGACATACACAGACTCAAAGTAAAGGAATGGAAAAAGATATTTTATGCAACTAATAATGAGAAAAAAGCAGGAGTTGCAGTACTTGTATCAGACAAAATAGACTTCAAAACAAACAAAGTCACAAGAGACAAAGAATGACATTACATAATGATGGTCAGTCCAACAAGGGGATATAACCATTATAACTATTTATGCACCCAACACAGGATCACCTACATATGTGAAACAAATACTAACAGAATTAAAGGGGGAAATAGAATGCAATGCATTCACTTTAGGAGACATCAACACACCACTCACTCCAAAGGACAGATCAACCAGACAGAAAATAAGTAAAGAGACAGAGGAACTGAACAACATATTAGAACAGATGGACCTAACAGACATCTACAGAACACTCCATCCAAAAGCAAACAGGATATACATTCTTCTCAAGTGCACATGGAATATTTTCAAGAATTGATCATATATTAGGTCACAAAAAGAACCTCAGTAAATTCAAAAAGATTGAAATTGTACCAACCAGTTTATCAGATCACAAATGTATGAAACAAGAAATAAATTACACAAAGAAAACGAAAAAGCTCACAAACAAATGGAGGCTTAATAACATGCTCCTAAATAATCAATGGACCAATGACCAAATAAAAACAGAGATCAAGCAATATATGGAGACAAATGACAACAAAAATTCAACACCAAAAAATCTGTGGGATGCAGCGAAGGCTGTGCTAAGAGGGAAATATATTGCAATACAGGCCCACCTCAGGAAAGAAGAACAATCCCAAATGAAGAGTCTAAACTCACAATTAATAAAACTAGAAAAGGAAGAACAAATGAAGCCAAAAGTTAGTGGAAGGAGGGACATAATAAAGATTAAAGCAGAAATAAATAAAATTGAGAGGAATAAAACAATAGAAAGAATCAATGAAACCAGGAGCTGGTTCTTGAGAAAATAAATAGATAAACCCCTGGCCGGACTTGTGAAGAAAAAAAGAGTCTACACACATAAACAGTGTCAGAAATGAGAAAAGAAGAATCACTACAGATACCACAGAAATACAAAGAATTATGAGAGAATACTATGAAAAATTATATGCTAACAAACTGGATAACCTTGAAGAAATGGACAACTTTCTAGAAAAATACAACATTCCAAGGCTGACCCAGGAAGAAACAGAAAATCTGAACAGACCAATTACCAGCAAAGAAATTGAACTGGTAATCAAAAAATTACCTAAGAACAAAACACCTGGACCAGATGGTTTCACTGCTGAATTTTATCAAACATTTTAGGAAAGACCTAATACCCATCCTCCTTAAAGTTTTCCAAAAAGTAGAAGAGAGGGAATACTTCCAAACTCATTCTATGAGGCCAGCATCACTCTAATACCAAAAGGAGGCAAAGACACCACAAAAAAAGAAAATTACAGACCAATATCCCTGATGAACACAGATGCAAAAATACTCAACAAAATATTAGCACACCGAATTCAAAAATACATCAAAAAGATAATCCATCACGATCAAGTGGGATTCATCCCAGGGATGCAAGGATGGTACAACATTCAAAAATCCATCAACATCATCCACCACATCAACAAAAAGAAGGACAAAAACCACACAATCATATCCATAGATGCTGAAAAAGCATTCAACAAACTTCAACATCCATTCATGATGAAAAGTCTCAACAAAATGGGTATAGAGGGCAAGTACCTCAACATAATAAAGGCCATATATGACAAACCCACAGCCAACATCATACTTAACAGCGAGAAGCTGAAAGCCTTTCCTTTAAGATTGGGAACAAGACAAGGATGCCCACTATCTCCACTTTTATTCAACATACTCCTGGAGGTCATAGCCATGGCAATCAGACAACACAAAGAAATAAAAGGCATCCAGATTGGCAAGGAAGAACTCAAAACTGTCCCTTTTTGCAAATGACTTGATATTGTACATAAAAAACACTAAAGAATCCACTCCAAAACTATTAGATCTAATATCTGAATTCAGTAAAGTTGCAGGATACAAAATTAAAAGACAGAAATCTGTTGCATTCCTATACACTAATGATGAACTAGCAGAAAGAGAAATCAGGAAAACAATTCCATTCACAATTGCATCAAAAATAATTAAATACCTAGGAATAAACCTAACCAAGGAAGTGAAACACCTATACCCTGAAAACTATAAGACACTCCTAAGAGAAATTAAAGAGGACACTAACAAATGGAAATTCATCCCATGCTCATGGATAGGAAGAATTAATATTGTCAAAATGGCCATCCTGCCTAAAGCAATCTACAGATTCAATGCAATCCCTATCAAAATGCCTACAGCATTCTTCAATGAACTAGAGCAAATAGTTCTAAAATTCATATGGAACCAAAAAGACCCCGAATAGCCAAAGCAATCCTGAGAAGGAAGAATAAAGCAGGGGAAATTATGCTCCCTGACTTCAAGCTCTACTACAAAGCCACAGTAATCAAGACAATTTGGTACTGGCACAATAACAGACCCATAAACAAATGGAACAGACTAGAGAGGCCAGATATAAACCCAAGCATATATGGTTGATTAATATACGATAAAGGAGCCATGGATATACAATGGGGAAATAACAGCCTCTTCAACAGCTGGTGTTGGAAAAACTGGACAGCTACACATAAGAGAATGAAACTGGATTACTGTCTAACCCCATACACAAAAGTAAACTCAAAAATGGATCAAAGACCTGAATGTAAGTCAAGAAACCATAAAACTCTTAGAAAAAAACATAGGTAAAAATCTCTTGGACATAAACATAAGCAACTTCTTCATGAACATATCTCCCCGGGGAAGGGAAACAAAAGCAAAAATGAACAAGTGGGACTATATCAAACTAAAAAGCTTCTGTACAGCAAGGATAGCATCAGTAGAACAAAAAGACATTCTACAGTATGGGAGAATATATTCATAAATGATATATCTGATAAGGGGTTGACATCAAAATTATATAAAGAGCTCACACACCTCAACAAACAAAAAGCAAATAATCCAATTAAAAAATGGGTAGAGGAGCTGAACAGACACTTCTCCAAAGAAGAAATTCAGGTGGCCAACAGGCACATGAAAAGATGCTCCACATCGCTAATCATCAGAGAAATGCAAATTAAAACCACAATGAGATATCACCTCACACCAGTTAGGATGGCCGCCATTCAAAAGACAAAACAACAAATGTTGGCGAGGATGTGGAGAAAGGGGAACACTCCTACACTGCTGGTGGGAATGTAAATTAGTACAACCATTGTGGAAAGCAGTATGGAGGTTCCTCAAAAAACTCAAAATAGAAATGCCATTTGACCCAGGAATTCCACTTCTAGGAATTTATCCTAAGAATGCAGCAGCCCAGTTTGAAAAAGACATATGCACCCCTATGTTCATTGCAGCACTATTACAATAGCCAAGAAATGGAAGCAACCTCCGTGACCATCAGTAGGTGAATGGATAAAGATGTGGTACATGTACACAATGGAATATTATTCAGTCATAAGAAGAAAACAAATCCTTCAATTTGCAACAACATGGATGGAGCTAGAGGATATTATGCTCAGTGAAATAAGCCAAGAGGAGAAAGACAAGTAACAAATCATTTCACTCATCTGTGGAGTGTAAGAACAAAGAAAAACTGAAGGAACAAAACAGCCGGTTCACAGAACCCAAGAATGGACTAACAGTTACCAAAGGGAAAGGGATTGGGGAGGATGGGTGGGGAAAGAGGGATAAGGGGAAAAAAGGAGTATTACAGTTAGCGCACAAAATGTAGCGGGGGTGGGGGTGGAATGGGGGATATGGGGAAGGCAGTATAACACAGAGAAGACAAGTAGTGACTCTGTAGCATCTCACTACACTGATGGACAGTGACTGTAATGGGGTATGTGGTGGGAACTCGATAATGGGGGGAGTCTAGTAACCATCATGTTGTTCATGTAATTGTACATTAATCATAGCAAAACTAAAAAAATTTTTTAAAGGCAATGCAGAAGACTGTGCAATTTAACAACTTTTTGAAATATGAACAGAAAAATGTAATTAATATTTATCTCCAGAATGGAATCATAAGGATATCTTACAGTCTAAATCTATACCACCCACTACTTGACACCACATGTGGCTACTGAGCACTTGAAGTGTGGCTGGTCCAAACTGAGATGTGCTGTGAGATGCACAGTGGATTTCCAAGACTTAGTGGAAAGACAAAGTGTAAAATAAATAACTCTTCAATACCCTTTTCCATTGATTATGCATTGAAATGATAATATTTTGATGTATCATTTTAAATGAAAACTTAAAATTAATTTCGTGTGTTTAAAGAAAAAAAGAAGAAGAAGAAGTAGTTAGACCCTCAGTTTCTCTCCACGACCCCATGCAGTCAGGCTACTCCCATGCCCTTCCCCAGTGGTAGACTAGAAGCTCGTCCTCTAGAGAGGTTGAAGAAGAAGGACTCTAGACCTAGGAATACAAGGTGTACCTGAGGGAGTAGATACTGTACTAAAAACAGGCAGATTAATCAAAGTCTGCATACTCAGCAGGAAATCCTCCAGCCAACAGCTCCAGATCCTGGAAACTATCTTTATTACCATCTCTCTCCAAGCCGGAGATTAGAGGATTTCTCTGCGGTGAGAATGACCTGGCCAAGAGAACAAACTTACAAATACTGACAGCTGGGATCTCTAATAAAAGAGCCCAGCAGCTCACCTACAGTGAAGTCCACCAGTTGACAAGCACATTGTCACACTCATATCTTCTAATTATCTTTTTGGTGCTTTATGCTTAAATATAAACAGCCATAAATCATCAAACACTGAGAAGAGCTGCTAACATAAAACACTAAAACCAGTAAAAACACTCTTGTTTAATTTTTAGATTTCTTTTTTTTTTACTTTAAAGGTTCTTTTTTTTTTTTGGTGGTTAAACTACCCCCTTCATCATCAGCATAGTGAGGTGCTATAGAATCACTACTTGTCTTCTCTGAGTTGTACGGCCCTCCCTGTGCCCCCCCCCCACCTTAATACCCCTTTTACCCTCTTATCCCTCCCTTCCCACCCATCTTCCCCAGTCCCTTTCCCTTTGGTAACTATTAGTCCGTTCTTGGGTTCTGTGAGTCTCCTGCTGTTTTGTTCCTTCAGTTTTTTTCTTTGTTCTTATACTCCACATGAGTGAAATCATTTGATACTTGTCTTTTTCGGCTTGGCTTATTTCACTGAGCATAATACCCTCTAGCTCCGTCCATGTTGTTGCAAATGGTAGGATTTGTTTTCTTCTTATGGCTGAATAATATTCCATTGTGTATATGTACCACATCTTCTTAATCCATTCATCTACTGATGGACACTTAGGTTGCTTCCATTTCTTGGTTATTGTGAATAGTGCTGCAATAAACATAGGGGTGCATCTGTCTTTTTGAAACTGGGCTGCTGCATTCTTAGGGTAAATTCCTAGGAGTGGGATTCCTGGGTCAAATGGCATTTCTATTTTGAGTTTTTTGAGGAACCTCCATACTGCTTTCCACAATGGTTGAACTAATTTGCATTCCCACTAATTTTTAGATTTTTAATGTTTAAAAATAATTTAGAAGAAACTTTAAGGAAATGAAAACAACACAGGAAACAGGAGAACTTTTTTTGAACTATAATTGAAATCCTCTTGAAAGATAAGGGAAATAATTGTATGCATAAATAAGAACAGAAAATGTTTTAAAAAATTTCAGGAAACAAAAATAACTCTTGGTGGAAACATGGTAGAAAAAATACAATGGAAGGATTGAGAGATAAAGCTAAGTAACTCTCCCCAAATACCAACAAAACAAAGAGATATTTTTGTATCAACAAAGAGATGAAATATAGGAAAGAAAAAATTCGGTACAGGAATACCCATATCCCAATTAATAGGGGCTCAGAAAGAGAAAGTGGTGGGTGAGAGGAAAAAGGGCAATCGACAACAAAATAATTCAAGAAAATTTCCTAGAACTGAAAGACATAAGGTTCCATATCGAGAGAGCCACCAGATACCTTGCATAATAGATGAAAACCACTCATACCATGGAAATTTCGCAACACTAAAGTCAAAGAGAAGATCTTAAAATCTCTCTGGAGAAAAAAAAAGTACAAAGATAGGGATTAAAAATGTAATTGGACTTCTCAACATCACTGGAAGGTGGAAGATAGTAAAGCCATGCCTTCAGATTCTGAGGGGAGATTATTTTTCATGCATAACCCATACCTAGCTAAACTATCATAAAGTTCAAAGATAGAATAAAGACATTTTCAGACAGATAGGGTCTCAAAGTTTTACTTATTAAGCTCTCTTTCTTATAAAGCTATTGGAGGATATAGACCATTAAGGTTAAGAGAATAAAACATGAAAGAGGAAATCGTAGGCTACAAAAATCAGAAGACTCAGCAAAAGAAAGAGGTAAAGAGAGAGTCTGATAATAAAGGGAGATCCCAAGCTGACAGATGTCCAGCAGACCTGGGGAGCAATCAGTCCACGCAGGAATAAGAAGTGAGCAGAGCAATGAAACTGACAAATTTGTCTAATGTATTTTAATGGATGAAGGGAAGTGCTACGCTTCTGGATAAGGGTTTCTAAATCAATTCGTTATAGATACCTAGAAAGCTAAGCAAGTGGAAAAATCACAGTTTAATCCTTTAAAAATAGTCCGTTCCAGGGAAAACAAAACACTGAATAAGAAAGGAGATCAGAAGGGTAATACTCAACAGGACTCAGGTGTGAATACCTGCATAATTTAAATGAAGTAAACACTGCATGCTGGTCAAACCACAAAGAGTTAAATGTAACTCTTTTGTGAGGAAAGGAGAATGAAAGTGTATTTGGAGAGTGGGGGTATAAAAGACCAAAGTTTCGTCTTCAATAATAAGAAGATAGCAGTTAAAAACTGAAATACACAGTAATGGCAGTCCAAGCATGTTATTCAAAACTAAGAACATGAATAGCTAAAAGGACTCCAAATGGTTGCCTCTGTGGAGTGGAAACCAGTGCCAGCAAAGGAACATAAGCTTTTGACTTACTTGGGTTTTTGAACTATGTAAATATATAACTTTGATAATAATTTAAATTTTTACGAAAATTTTAGAAAAATATCCTCCACAGCACTGGGTTCTGTTGTGTTAACTATTCTAAGTTGCTGAGAACAACTAAATAAAAGAGATAGAGGATGGGGAAGGAGTGCTCTAAAGATGCTTGTAGGTCAGTCTGGTGCCTGGCTGGCCGCGGAGGGTACGGGACAGGGGAAGGAAGCCAGGCAGCCTCCCGATAGCTGGCAAGTGTGTCTGGCACTGGTCGCAGAGAAAGGAAATTCTAGCAAAGGGGCGGATGGGGTCCAGACCCCCCTTCACATACTCCCACAGTACCTGATGCCTTTCCTTCATAACGCTTTCCTTCGTTTATGATCAGAAGTTTATTTGTACCACTGGTTAATATCTGCCTCCCCCCACACGTGAGTCTATGACTGCCTCGTTCTCTGTCATCGCTCCGGCACCTAGCAGTGCCAGCACATAGTAGGCACTCGAGATTCCCTGAATGAAAGACAGAGACAGAGGGATGAGTCATATTACCCATGACTGTTCGTGGCTCTAATGCAAACAATCTGTTAAATCAACCTCAGCTGCTAAAGTGAGTTCAGAGATGGTGAAAATGGGTGGGTTGGCTGCTGTACAGAGCAGCTGCTTCCGCAGAGCTACACAAATCAGCCATTAAACAGAGGTACCCAGAGAAATGAACAGCGCACTCTGTTTCAGAGATGGTTCTCCGTCTCCTAACGGGACACGTCTAAAGTGAGCTGTGGTTTTCTACATGTCTTTTCAGCCTATAAATAGGTGCCTTTGGAGGGACTGGGCCCTCTGAGTGATCTTTATGCATTTGTTCTCAATGGAAAGAGAACTGCTGTCAAATCCCAAATCATGCCTTGTAAGCCTGAACAGAGTTCATTGTGATGGGAGGTTTCCTCCTATGGGGGGTTTTAACATCTAAGTGGCTATCTTATGTAATTGTGAGACCCCCCCCAACACAAGAATTACTCCCAATTATCCTGAGGTTGAACCAAAGGTTATTGCTACAGGCCAGAGGTGGCCCCCCATGTCTTCATCAGCCCCAATATATTGCCCCAAATGTAATCCAAACAAAACCAACGTGCAGGCTGCACATGCAGCCTCAAGTGGGAAAGATGTAGAATGAGTGTCCCTTGATAAAAGTTCAAATATCTCATGATAAAAAGAGGAAACCTGTCTTCACTCAACAAGCTTTCCCCTTGAAAACATCAGCTGAGCCTCTGCTAAGATGTCTAGTTCCCTTCTCAGAATGATTTCTTATTATAAGTCCAGTTTAGTTTAACTGATTGATTCTAGGCTCATGAAATAGTGGCCAAGATTCGGGAACAGACCTTAATGCCCTCTGTTCCCCATTCCTTGGGCTCCCACTGTCGGTGGTGGAGAGAGTCTGCCCAGCAACAGCCCAGGGCACACTCCCCCTGCTTGGACGAGGCCCTGCAGTCCCTGGGCCCAGCACCCATCCCTCTCTGCAGATTCATCCCCTCCCTGAGGAGGTGCTGGGGACGGCTAGCCCATTCCTTCCACACAAACACCATGCGGTTACACACAGTGCGTGTCAGCAGTGACCGTGCTTAGCGGGGCCCTCAGACTCACTGACCTCTAACTCATGCTAGAACCCAACCTGCTCTACATTCATCCTGGGCTCACAGAAATGCGCAAAGGCCCAAAGAGCAGAGGCCATGTAGTAAAGTGGGCAGCGGTGGGCAGCCACTTGCACACACCGTCTGCAGCAAGCGCTAGGTAAGCGCGGGCTGTGACACTGGAACCGCCATGAGCACGGCGGACTGGAGAGCAGGGGAGTGGGGGTAGGAGCTCACATCTTGGTTCCTGTTCTTTGCCCCCCAACTACCCAGGCCATAACAGGGATGGCCATCGACAACCACCTGCTGGGGCTGCGGGAGCTGGCCCGGGACATGTGCAAGGAGCTGCCCGAGATGTTCACGGACGAAACATACCTGATGAGCAACCGGTTTGTCCTCTCCACCAGCCAGGTACAGCCCCAGTGTGGCCGACACTTCGTGTGACCAGGGAGCTTTCTAAAGAGCTCAGTGACCACCGGCCATCAGTTGGAGTCACGCACTGGTGTCCTATGACCTGTGTGACCTTCTGTAAAAGGACCCAACTGCTCAGAGCAGTGGTTCCCAATCTTATAACTGGAAGTGGTCATGTATGCCACCTTAGCAAAGCTGGGCTGGATGGGATGGGCAACCCTTCTGGTGCCCCAACCACTGTGCTTACCACCTTTCAATCTGTTCCCAAGAGGGGGTGTTCCGCCATGGTGATCAGAGACTCTGGAGCCTGACAGTGAAGTCTTGGCCCAGCGAGATGAGATGAAGTAGGTAGAAAGCTAGTCCAGTGCCTGGCACAGACAGGACCCTCCAAACAGGTCACCGCCATTGTGATAAAGGGCCACGTGACCAACAGCAGGTGGTCAGCTGCCAGCCCAGCATCTCCTAACCAGCGCTACAGGCCGGTCCTGGGGGAGGGCCACTGTCACAAAGACAGAATGAAACCCGTTAGAGAAAGGTGGCAGTTTAGGAGAGAAAATACCTCCGCCCCCCACCACCCAGTCAATTCACTCAAATTCTACCTCATCTGCTGAGGGTTGGATGTGGGTAATAAAAGAGGCTGATAAAGCTGTGTTTGAGAATAAAAGCCCACTCAGTCATTCAGTTCTGTCATCACGACAGTGAGCTTGCAGACATGAATGCATGAGAGCAGAACAGAGCAGCATAAATTCCTCAGGAAACCATCTGTGGGCAAAAAGTGCTTTGAAATGGTTTTATGTCCTTCGGCTATTGCACAGCAAATTTATCTGACAATGAGGGGACTCTATTAGGCAGACTAATGATTTGCTCTGCCCCGTTAAAATGGCCAGTGTGATTTCTGAAGGCCTGAGTACACAGCACCAGAAACCTCGGATTTAAAACAAACCCCACCCTGCACCTGCCCAAGAATGTGTCCTGTTTTCTCCCCTAAGACCAGCTAAGAAAATTAATTTGGAGTGTGGTCGTTTGGGTCTTTTTCAACTGGAAATGAACATTTATTGATGGGTTGAATGCCTTTAGAAACACATTTTCTTGGTTTGTGATCCAGATTACAAAATCTTGGCTCTCTGAATTCAAAACATATTAGGTGCATAACTAAAACTCCAGTGAGGGCAGTCTTTGAAATGCCCAGTGCCGGGTAACCATGCATGGCCACGCCATGGGGGGGTCATCAGAGCAGCTGGGCCACACTGACAGGAATTAAGGATGTGGGAAAAATCGAGAGAAGACAGGACAGATTTCCTCCAGTTCCATAAATTACTCCCTCTGGGAAGCCTTCTAACTGTTGGGTGCCCCCAGGGCGCCATTTAGTAAATTATCCTGATCGCCTGGGTGCCTCAAAGGGCCCCCAGGTGAAGGAGAGGCTCAGCCTGAGACCCAGCCCCAGGTTACTCTGGGAGCTTCTGACTCCACAAGCGGAGCCGATTTCACACCACGGAGGGGCTGACGGCCCCTCTCCAGTTAGATGGGTTTGTTTTTATGACTGGCTGTGGCCGTTCGTGCTGAAGCAATCGGTCGATTTGGTTAGTTCGGTCAAACACCCAGGTGGAAAATAGAGAAGCAGATATCCCGTGGAGGCCCCCGGGTGGTTAGAGCGCCCTGCGCTCTAGCAGGTTCACAGGTTATGTCAGAACGAGCAGCTTCCGGCCTCTCGTCCCCTCCAGGTGCCCACAACCATGGAGATGTTTTGCTGCTACGGTCCTGTGGTGCCCAACGGGTACGGTACCTGCTACAACCCCCAGCCGGAGAGCATCCTTTTCTGTATCTCCAGTTTCCATGACTGCAAAGAGACTTCTTCTGCCAAGTTTGCAAAAGCTGTGGAAGAAAGCCTGCTTGACCTGAGAGACCTCTGCAGTCTGCCGCAGCTGGCCGTGGGCGAGCCCCTGGCCACAAAAGGAAAGGCAACGAGACCCAGCCGACCTTGACTCCTGCCGCCAGCTTTCACCTCCGCAAATCCGGGATTCAGCAGTTGCCAGCCCCTGCGGAGCCCTGCTCCCAGCCCTCGCCCCCACTTTCTGTAGCTCCCCTGTCTTCAGGGCCCAACACACAGACCACCACTGACGCATCACACAAAGCTAGAGAGTTAGGAGGAAAGGGTCCCTCGTTCCACATGGGAATTGTCATTATTTACCGAGGTGCCCTGGGCACTGGGGAGTAAGACCAACCTGGCTCAGGGGCGGCCTGGGTGAGGTGAAGTCCGCACTGACTTCCCTCCAGGGCCTCAGACGCTTAATGTGGGTGTTGGCTTCTCCTGCAGGACGCGGCGTGTCCAGGTGGTGTTTCTGCCCAACGAAAGAACGACCCACCTTACCCCACGCAGTGTACCTAAATGAATCAGGAAGGAAGAGGCTGACCCCACGTCGTTACCTCTTCTCTTCTTGGGAGGAGCAGGGCCTTTGTTTTCAGATTTAAAAAGCAATCTGATCAAGGCATTTCGGGTAGCCTGTACTGAGCCATATAGTCATGTCAGCACCCACCCCTCTACACACACACACATTCATTTAAAATATGATTACCTGCGCCCACAAACACATTTCTTCTTTTGCCTCCCAGGGCAACCTTCCACTGAGTTCAGAAAATAGGGACCAGCTATTCTGAAAGTGAAAAAAAATCGTCTGTCCTTGCCCTGGGGTGGCCGGTGCTCCCTGCTTCCCGGGGGCAGCAGCCAGCAGGCAGAGGGGATGCGGGAGGGGCAGTCCCCGCCCCGGGATCCGGCAGCTTGCCTGTTTTCCCACAGCCCTTCACAGGAAATACGCCCTAATAGGTGACCTGCCTTTTATAGAAGACAGTCGCTCTGGTGGCTGTCCGTTGTTCCTTTGTCTTGTGTTCATTCTTAAGACAAACCACTGTGACATCGATTTCAGAAAATGATCTCAGTCGCCCAAGCAGAGCAGACTTGCACAGTGGGCCCCCTCCGTGGAGGATGTGAACCGAGGATTCGGACTCAAACCCGGGTTGGGAGTGCAGAGCAGGGCACGGGCCTCGGGGCTGGGAGGCAGCTGCAGAGAGCGGGGCGCGAGAAGGGAACGGCCCTGACAGAGGCAGACAGTCACAGAGCCGGAGCCGAGACTGTCCTGAGAGGCTCTGATCACCCAGGCGATGGGAGAGGCACTTCCAGTTGGCGAGAAGTGTTACAGGAAATCTAAAAAGGCAAGGGAGCGGGTAAACCACCAGAAAAATCACAGCTGCAAATAGCTGAGGCTGCTAACTGGCCACTAGCCAGAGGAGGCACCCGGGTCCCCTGCCATCCCTGACAAGGGTGGTGGGGAGTGTTCCTGAAAAAGCCCCCATCCTCCATCCAGCCTACTGTGCTCCGTGTCATTCTAAGCACTGCCCCTGGCCCTGGGACCCTGCACGCGTCCTTCCTTTGGGCCTCCACGCCAGCCCTCTGCACTTTGACCGGTACTGAAGCAGGCAAGGCTGAGAAAAGCTCTTTGAAAACACAAACGGCCTCAAGCAGTGAATTCCTTGAGCTCTGGTTTTAGACTGAGGGTTTCTACTGGGTGTTCTGGAAGGTTCTGGTAGCGCCCTTCAAAGGCATTGGTCTATAGTCTATTCTCCTTCCCTCAGACACCCACCTTCCTGCTCCCCTTAGGAAATTGCAGCCCAAGAGCCCCAGCAATGTCTGGGGAGCTTCTGTCCACCTGCTGTAAGTTGACCCGAAGCCACTGGTCTGTTTTCACCAGATAGCCACAGCGCAGCTCTGAGTTCTCTTGTGGTTTCCACCCATGGGTTTCTGGGAGGCAGAGACATCTGGTTGGGGGGTCAGGCAGCCCTGCTGACCTTGGCCAAGAGACTTAAGCACCCAGCCACTCAATTCCCTCCGTCATCCAATGGGGGTAAGAACAACATCCCGACCTGCAAGGCTGTGAGGACTGTAGGGCATTGCACAAGCAGGTGGGTACCAGTGCCCAGAGACAAGGTGACATTAGCCAGTGGGCACTGTTTAGATGACTTTTGTTTCAAACTTTTTACACTGATTTAACACAACAAATTCTCATTTGCCATCTCTGATCATAGGGAAAGGAAACCGACTCTATTCAGATATCAGCCATGCACTGTGAGGGCTTGAGAAGTGTGGATGGTAGGAGGGAACACCTCCTTTCTCTGAGGAAGGGGCTGGAAGCTGGTCTTCCCCCTCCAGAACAGGTGGGTGCACTGAGTCTTTATGCAAAGGCAATGCTGAGCCATGGCCCTGGGCATCTCCACGGGGACCCCGGTACAGGAGAGTATTCCAAGTGTCCCTGAGAGATGGAAAACGAAGCCTGGAGACAGTCACACAATAAAAATGTATGTGGCCACCTTACACTACTGCTCAGTTGCCAAAATATATAAAGTTATTTGAGTTCTATTTTTATAAAATAGTTCTAGATTTATGGCAATATGTACATGTGTATTTACAGCCTTTCCACTTTAAGTTATAGTTTTGTGCTTTAAAGAAATATATGTATGACTAAAGAACTGTATGTTGGAAGAACTATATTCAAATTATTTAAAGACCCTAAGTCTATAGTCAATAAAGATAATGCCAAGAAAGATGGTGTTGCCCATTGTTTTTACCCAGAAATGCTATAAAAATTTTCTTGTGAATTCTGTGAACTAGGTCAACAATTCATTTGTCTGAGGTCTGCCAGCAGCAGTGGGGAATGTCTAACAGCCACAGGAGCTAGCCCAAGGAAGGGAGGAAGGCACGTAGTCTCCTAATGTGTGGCATGCTACCATGCAGTGGGGGTGAGGGGCAGAGTCTCCACGGGGTGTTTGTGATCAGGTTGGCAAAAACCTCGGGGTAGAGATGGGTGCCTCCACTTAAACCCACATGCATAGGCCGAATGGGTGGAGGGGAAAGCATCAGGCTCAGAAGTGGGGTACCTGCACTATAAACCCAGTTCTATCTCTAACTTGCAGTAGATCTTGAGGTATAATTTCACCTCTCTAGCCCTCAGTTTTCTCATCTGTAAAATGGAGTTGATATCAGCACCACCCACTTGCAAGGTTGTGACAAGATGACATGCAATGATCATTGTTTCAAAACTTAGGAAGGGATGTGAAAACCTACCATTCTTCCTGCAGGCTCTCAGGTACAGGTGCACAGTTTCCCTCGCCCTACACAGCCTAAAGATATATTCAGAGCTGCAAGACCTCCTCTGCAGCTGCAATAACCCACAGAACCAGGACTGAGATTCCTCCAAATAGAAGTCCACATGCTCTCCAATCAGAGCTTAAGAGGAACCTAAAGTGTTTGAATTTGTGTAATTGGGATGCCAAAAAGGCATTGTGCAGAAAGATCATGGCTAAGAATATTCCAGGAGGAATGGAGGGAATAGGAATGAACAGAGACAAAGTAATGTGGGCCTGCTCTTATTGATCATATCTATCATATGTGGCCTCAAACTAAGCAGACACAGACAATAGAAAGAGAAGAATACAAACAGGTATGAAGCCAACCCCCAACATAAAATTATGCCATCCCCTCCTTGAAGGTCCTGTGGAGTGGATGTTGGTACATTAAGGTAAAAATCCAGGGAAGAGTCCTTCCCAGGTTTGCAAGAGTAGCCAGAAGTTTCCAAATTGCTGTTAGGGAGTTCTTCGGTGAGAGAGAACAAGTGCCTTGGGTTCCTTTATAAATTCAGCTGACCTCTCTATGTTTCTCTGAGTTTTCCTTCCAAAGAGGTCTCTTGAGTCTGCAGGATAAATGATATTCCATCCCTGGGAAAAGCTGCTTTGCCATCACAGTAGAGGGCCTTTCTAAAAACTCTGTTCTCCCTTGTTTTCTAAGGACCAGCTCTCTCCTTGTTTGTTTGTTCTCCTACTGCTTCTTCCATTTATGGGATCCATTTGTGGGGTTTCATTTCCTATTTCTGTCCTTTATAGGTCATTGGATCCCAGAATTCAGCCCTTGGCCTCTGTTAAGGAGCAGCAAAATGGCAAGCTAAGCTGATGCAGAAGGTCCCCCTCCACCTATAAAAACTTACACACAAAGAGGAAATAATTTTATATATATATATAGTCAAGTTTCAAAGAATGAAAAGAAATACTCACATTCCAAGAAAAAAGAAGGATGTCCAAACAGAACATTGAGTGAGAGCTAAAAGTATATCAGACCAGACAGACTCTAGTGCCTGACAGCAGGGTTTACCACTCAGGCAAGTTGAGAAGACATAACCTCAGCCCCCTAAAGACGGGAGATACAGCTAAGCTCTCCACACAAAACCAGAGCATCAGAGGGGTGTCCCAACCCTGCGAAAAGGACTAGAAAAACTTTCCATCGGCCCAGGGAAGCATTTAGGAACTACGCCATTCACTCAGACCTACAGACGAGAAAAAAAGACATCCAGGAACTATAAGCTTGTACCATAGGTGGATGTGGGGTCTGAATCTATCAACTTATCTCTCAAGCAAGAACTCCACGCCAATAATTAAAAAAAAAAAATTGGCTGGGCCAGTAAGATTCAAAAGGCTTCAGCAGAATCAAATATAAAAACACTTTCCACTACTCTGGACACGCTAAATACCCAGAGGGGAAAGCACTCCATTAAATATGAGCTCAAAGTAAAAGCATACATACAGCACAAGAAATGGGTCACAGGAGGGAAAGCAACAGATAAACAGGAAAATTAACATCACAAAGGCTGGAGTGAATAGATGATTCAGAGAGAAGCTATAAAATAGATATGCTTAACATTATAAAGAAATAAAGATTCAGGGAAGACATATGTAGGAATTGAAGAAGGAGAGATTGAGAAAATGGGGGAAAGAACTATTCAATGAGAAAATGGCTAAGAATATCCCAGAATTGAAGAAATATATCAATCTAAATATGGGTCAATAATAATAGAGATTTTAAAATACTTATACCAAAATGATAATAAAGGTATCTCATGTCACAACCTGCAGGATATAGCAAAAAAGATACTTTGAGGGAAATTCATAGCATAAAATACTTACATCAGAAAAGAAGAAAGAATGGAAATTGATAAACTAAGTGTAACCTTAAAAATAAGAAAAAGAACGAAATACTAAACTCAAAGAAAGTAGAAGTAATAGTAAACTCAAAGAAAGTAATAAAGATATAAACAGCTATAGATGAAGAAGAAAATTCTTTTAAATAGAGAAGCTAAATAAAGCAAAAGTTGATTCTTTGACAAGACTAACAAAATAGACAAGTCTCTGGTAAAACCAATAATATAAAAAGAGAAATTCAGAAATAAATATTATTATAAATAAAAAGCTGACATAACTACAATAAAATAGACATTTAAAAAAAAGTAGGTTAACAATTTTGTACCAAAGAATTTGAAAATGTAGATAAAAATAGAAAAATTATTAGAGAAATATAATTTACTAAAACTGATGAAAGAAGAAATAAAACCTGGATAGTCTTACAGATCTTCAATAAATTGAAGTAGTTTAAAATTTTCCCACTCAGGGCAAAAGTGGGGAAAAGGGAGGAACATAAAATTTTATAGACATGTTCTATCAGACATCCAAAGAAATGATCATTCCAATTGTATACAAAGTAAATAAGGGGATATTTCTTCTTCTTCTATACTCCCTTGTTTATTTTCTGAAGCTAGTATAACTTTAATATCCAAACCAGACTAGGACACACAATAAAGAAAAACTACAGGCCCATTTCACTCCTGCAAATATATCCAGAAAGCCTAAGCAAAATATTAGAAAACACATTCTAAGAGTATATAAAAAAATAATAATACACCCACGACTGAGTCAGGTATATCCAAGAATGAAAGGTGCTTTAATATCAGATATCTAAATGTTATTTACCCATCAACAGCTTGAAGAATAAAAATAATAGGATCAGAAATAAGTCAGGCAAAGAACGACAAACACCAAATGATTTTCCTCATTTGTGGAGTATAACAATGAAGAAAACTGAAGGAACAAAATAGCAGCAGGCTCACAGACTCCAAGAAGGGACTAGTGGTTACCAAAGGGTGAGGCGGGGGAGGGCAGGTGGGGATGGAGGGAGAAGGGGATTGTGGGGTGTCATGATTGGTGCACATGGTGTGGGGGATCACGGGGAAGACAATGTAGCACAGAGAAGACAAGTAGGGACTCTGTGGCATCTTACTACACTGATGGACATTGACTGCAATGGGGTATTGGGGGGGACTCGACAAGAAGGGTGAATGTAGTCACCACATTGTTTTTATTGTGAAACCTTCATAAGAGTGTATATCAATGACACCTTAATAAAAATAAATTAATTAAAAAAAAAATAGGATCATTCTAATAAATCATTAAAATGCATTCAATAAAATTCAGCATTCATAATTTTTTAAAAACTCACAGTAAAATGGAATTAGAAAAGAACCTAGCTTGACAAAGAACATCTGTAAAAAACTTTCAGTGTACATCATCCAAAATATGGAAATGTTAGAAATGTTCCTTTCCTTTTAAAATCAGGATAAAGAGAGAGAATATGCATCATTACTACTTCTATTGATCATTGCGGTAGAGATTCTAACCTGTGCAATAAGATAAGAAGAAAAAAAGAAAGGTTTAATAAAGGAAATAAAACTGTCATTGGAGACAATATGATTATCTACATAGAAAACCCAAAAGTATCCACAGATAAATTAATAGAAATAATAGCAAAAGAACAAGGTAGCTTATGTAAGATCAATATATAAGTCAATTTCATTTTACACACCAGCAACAAGCAATAAAATCACAATACAAAATACATGATTTACAATAGACTGTAGCAATAGATCTAACAAAAGACATGAACACCTATATGCAGGTAATTATAAACTGTATTGTAAGGCATTTGAAGAAGATCTAAATAAAAGAAAGGTATTTCAAGATCATGAATAAGAAGGTCTTAGAAAGATATGTTTAAAAAAAATAGCATTAAAAATGTATATATATCAGTTTTCCCCAAATCAATCTCTAGATTCAGTACAACCTCAACAAAACTCTCAACAGGAAAATTTTTGCTTCTGATAATGGTAGACTAGTTAATTCATCTTTAAAACTGGCACATATTTTTTAAATATTGACTATCATAAAAGAAGTAACTGGATCAAGATCAGGGAGAGGATGAGAATAAGTAAGTATAGCACCGGAGATGCTTTTACTCTAGGGCTATCTAATGATCTTAAATAGGCAATGGAGAAGATGAGATGCAATTTTTGAAACTTTGCAGAATTAGACATACAAAAGTTAAAGTACAGCACCATCAAGGGAGAACTCTGATAAGCCATCACCCTCACTGGGCTTGGATCTTAAAGGACTACACCACAGGAATGAGAATAAAATATAAACAAACCTCCACATGAACGGCAGCCCAGTTTCAAGCCATTTGAATGGCACAGAAAATCTCAAGCACTGAAAATGTATTAAAATGATCTTGGGCTGCTGGTGCTACCAACACCTGAAAAGAAGTGAAAAAAAAAAAGAAGTCTTCTACTGAGGAAGATAAAATCATCCTTGGCCTCAAATTGTTCCTATAAAGAATTTTTCTAATACAATCTCCAACACACAATTAAGGTAAACCAAGCACTCTAGGAGATAAGATAAAATGAGCAGAAACTAGCAGAAATAACAATAGAAACAGACACATGGGGTCTCCAGATAATGGTGTTCTCAAATGCAGACTATAAAATAAATATCTTTATTACCATCAAGAAGATAACATTAAACCTAAAAAACTTGGCAAGAAACCAAAAACTATAAAACATGGCAGGGCAGATTTGAAAAGGGACCAAACTAAAATTCCAGAATTGAAAAATAAGTAACTGAAAGAAACAACCAGATTGATGGCTTTAATAACAGCTAAGACACAGCTGCGGAGGAAATTAATGAACTGGGTTACAGATTAAAATGAGTGAATGAATGAATGCACACATACATACAAACATACAATCCCAAAGAAGCATGGAAGGAAAAAAGAAAAACACAGAAGAGACATAATGAATACAGTGAGAAAGTCTAATGTATATTTAACTGGAGTCCCCCTGAAGAATGAAAAAAATGGGACAGATGCAACAGGTAAGAGATAATGGCTCACATTTTCCCCCAGACAGATGAAGGACTTAAATTCATAGTCTCAAGAATCTCAACAAATCCCACGCAAGATAAATAAAAGAAATATATACCCCTGACTTGCCTGGGAAGGTTACTTGGCCCCTCTGAGCCTCCATTTTGTAAATACTAAATACAACCTATTTCATAGGGATGGTCAAACGATAAAATGAGATAATATGAAAAGTGCTTAGCATGTCACCTGACTCATACGTTCTGTAACCAGCCGTAAATGTTGCCTATTGTTGTTATTTACCATTAACACCTGCCATACCAGGTTGAAACCCTGTTTGAGGGTCGTGACAGCAAGCGACCACCTCTGACCCCCAACACACTTTTCTGTATCAGCAGAGAATGCAGAGTAGGTGATGCAGGCATCTGGGAAGAGAGATTCTTTATTCCCACCCCCTATGCCAGGTGCTCAGCCGGGTACTTGGGCTGAGGAAGATCCCTGAGCTTCACCCCAACAAGCCCAGGCCCCACCCACTCACGCGTGGCCACACCCACTCTCAAGGCCCTGAAAAGCAGTTGCCTAGGAGAGTGTGTTGCGCTATTGTCCCAGCAGGCAGCGGGCCATGCCCAAGAACGCGCTGGTCATCATGCGCTATGGTCCGTACAGCGCGGTTGGGCTGTCGGTGGAGTACCGCACCTTCCGCCTAGAGGGCATGCAAGGTGGGCAGCTGAGCCCTGGAGGGCCACGCACCAGTGTGTGCCCAGGTGAACCCCAAACTTTTAGCATCCATGCATGCTGCGCCCTTTGTCTAGACCTCTTTCCTTCCTCAAACCCAGACCAAGTGTTACCTCTTCTGGAAAGTCTTCCTGAGTCCCCGCCGTCCCAGGATGATTAAGTATCTTCCTTAGGCTTCCAGTGCTTTAATATGAGAGTGGGAACAAACATACGGCACTGAGAGCCCATGGGGTGCCAGGCAATGCCTGGATAGAAGGGACTACATACTCTGTTTTTCACACTGGAAACTGAGGATCAGGGATGCCAAGAGACTTTTCTGTAGTCATAGCCTGGAAAATGGCAGATAGTCTATCCCTTGTTCATACATTCTTGCAACAAACCTTTACTGAGCACCTAATATGTGTTGGATATTCTTCCAGGACCTGGTGAAAGAAAACATGTCCTTGAGTAGTCGTCCTCCTCATCGTTGACTACTGATTGGCGGTTGGGCCAAGCCTCCACAGAGGAAGGTGGTCATAGTGGGACCCGCCACTGGCCATAATTGGAGGAGAGAGGGGAGAGGTCTGGAAAGGTTTATTTGCTGAATCACATTTGAGTTGAGTTTTAAAGAGTAAGAAGAAACTCACCAGATAAAGAGAAGAAAGCATTCCAGGCAGAGGGACTCATATCCGTAAAGACTGGAAGTGTGAACAAATGATGTATTTGTTGAGCTGATGGGAGGACGAGGCTGGAGGATAGACAGGGGCCAGATCAGGCAGGACCATATAAAAGTTTTAGGCCAGGGAAAGAAACCACTGCTGTGAGAACAGATTAGAGGGGGCTAGGAATGGAAGCAAGGAAACACATCTAGGGACTGTCAAGACAGTCCAGGGAGAGGTGATCATAGTTTGCACCAAGACAGCCATAAAGGGGTGGTGGATTAAAGTAAAAGCAATGGTGCTTCCTAAGAGGGTGGAGATGGGAGGCGAGAGTCAGAGGATGTCCTCTGGATCCAGTCCATTTATCGTTTGAGTGATGGATGGAAGTACGCCACGCTAATATTGAGAACACTAAAGATGGACCCAGTTGGGAGGAACATGTTCCATTTGGAACATATTGAACTTCCTGTGCTTTGCTTTGAGCCACACAGATGGAGATAGAGCTACATAGATGGAGATAGAGCTGACTGTGCAATTCTGGAATTCAGAGAAAAAGTCCAATCTGTAGATAGAAAACTATGAGTCACTGACTTGGGGAAAACATATAGACGGGAAGAGGGCCCAGGACTGTCTTAATGGACTCCGTTTTTTACGACCCAAACCCAGGATCTTATGGGCAAACTGCTGTGGGAGCCCAGAAGACACAAAACCAGCAATCAGGGAAGGCCTCCTGAAGGAGGTAGCATTTGAGCTCCAGTTTTGAGAAGGGATAGGATTTCAATTAGCAGAGAAAGTTGCTTTCTCTGAGAGAACAGTTGGTTTAGAAATTTCTGTTATAAATAACTCAGTGTTATTTGGTGATGCTTAAATTGTTTTTACAGTCTTGGCTAAGGACGCCGCCTAAATAACTGACTTTTTGCTTTTTTCCCCTCTGATGACCCACCCATCCATCCCTCACCTCATAACCCACTTTTAGTTTATGTTCACTAAATGAGACTGAACAGCTACAGCATTTCTTTAAAAATAAGGTAGATCTTAGAAAGAACCTACATTCAAGAGTTCTCTGAGTCTTTTTACTTCCTCTGTCTCTAGGCTTTTGACATTTGCAGACATGTTTTTCTTTGCTGCAGCCCTCAGGGGTGCAGGCTCCTCCTCCCCAACCCACTCCCACATTTTCTAAGTTTAGGTATTTCTTTTTTTTTCTGTACTCTTTTTTTATTGTGATAAAACATATATAACATAAAAGTTGTCATTTTAACCATTTTTAAATCTGCAATTCAGTGACATTAATGACATTCAAAATGTCCAAAACTTTTCAATACCCCAAACAGAAATTCTGTACCCATTAACAGCTCCCTATTCCTATTTAAATATATATATCAAAAACTCCATTTCCCCCTACCCCCAGGAACCTCTAGGAATCTCTAACCTACTGTCTGTCACTATGAATTTGCCTAGTCTAGATATTTTATGTAAGTAAAATCATACAATATTTGTCCGTTTGTGTCTGAGCTTTGTCACTTAGCATCTTTTCAGGGCTCATCCGTGTTTTAGCATGTATTAGTACCTCATTCCTTTTTATGGCCAAATAATAATCCATTGTATGCATATACCACATTTTGTTTATCCATTTATCTGCCTAAGGACAATTCATTTGGTAATTGTGAAAAATGCAGCTATGAACATGGGTGTACAAGTATCTGAGTTCCTGCTTTCAGTTTTTGGTGGGTATATGCCCTGGAGTGGAATTGCTGGGTCTTCTGGTAATTCTATGTTTAACTTTTTGAGGAACTGCCAAATTGTTTTTCACAGCAGCTGCACCATTTTACATTCCCACCAGCATTGTAGGAGGGTTCCAGTTTCTTCATATCCTTGCAACACTTGTCCTTTTCATTTTTTCTAACATTATAGCCATCCTAGTAGGTGTGAAATGGAATCTCATTGTGGTTTTTATTTGCACTTCTGTAGTGACCAATGACGGTGAACATCTTTTCATGTGCTTATTGATCATTTGTGTGTCTTTGGAGAAATGTCTATTTATTTAATCAGATTGTTCTTTTTGTTAAGTTGAAAGAGTTCTTTATATATTCTGGATACAAGACCTTTTTCAGATATATGACTTGCAAATATTTTCTCCCATTCTGCGAATAGTTTTTTCATTTGTCCTTTGATGACAAAAGTTTAGTTTTAATGAAGTTCAATTTTTCTGGTTTTCCTCTTGTTGCCTGAGGTTCTGGTGTTTAAGAAATCATTGCCAAGACTAAGGTCATGCAGATTTGCCCCAATGTTTTCTTCTAAGAGCTTTACAGTTTCTAAATTTAGATATTTGATCCATTTTGAGTTAATTTTTATACATAGTGTAAGATAATATTCAAAAGATATTTTTTGTAAGTAAAATCATACAATACACTTCATTCAAAAGATATTCATGTGGAAGTCCAGTTTTCCAGTAACATTTGTTAAAGAGATAGTTCTTTGCCCGTTGAATGGTCCCGGCACTCATGTCAAAAATCAGTTGACCATGGATGTGATAGTTTACTTCTGAACTCTCAAATCTATTAAATCAATCTATATGTTTAGCCTTATGACAGTACATTGTTTTGACTATTGTAGCTTTGAGCAAGTTTTGAAATCAGGAAGTGTGAGTCCTCCATCTTTGTTCTTTCTCAAGATTGTTTGGGCTATTCTGGGTCCCCTGCAATTGCCTATGAATTTTAGGATGTTTTTCCATTTTTGCAAAAAAAAAAAAAAAAAGTCATTGGGATTTTGATAGGGATTGCATTGAATCTGTATAATGCTTTGGGAAATATTGACATCTTAACAATATTAAGTTTTTCAATCCATGCATATGAGATATGTTTCCATCATTTAGGTCTTCTTAAATTGCTTTTAGCAATTTTTTTTCTCGTTTATTTTTTCCTCAGTATTGTTCTTTGATGTTTCTGCAAGTGGACTTATTTTAATTGTGTGATGTATTATCAGAATGTCATTGATTCTTATTTAATGATCTTGCATCTTGCCTTGCTTAATGCACTCCTGTATTCTAGTAATTACTTTGTAGATAGGATGTGTTACATAGATGACCAGCTTGATTGTGAATAGAATTAGTTTTAATTCTTTCCATTTTGAATAACTTCTGCTTCCTTTTCTTACTTTACGGCACTGGCTAAGACCTCTAGTACATTCTTGAATAGAAGGAGTGTGATGAGTCATTCTAGCTTTTCCTAATCTGAAAATTCTTTATACTTTGTTCATCTCACAGATCAGAAAGGTCTTATTGACATTCTCTGTGAAACACATCTCCTTTTTATCATCTACTTCAGCATGTTTTTAAATTACTTTTTATCATTTACCATAATTATGCTTATTTTGTTTGTTTTTTGATGAGACATGCAGAGAATATTTATCACGTGTGTTAATACTTATATTTACTTGTAGAACAGAGCCATAGAAGTGCAGGCAAGGTGTTAGTAGGGCTCAAGGGTTTAGCACAGCATCTAACACACAGTAGGTTGTTCAATAAGGACTTGTCATATTTCTTAAATGCCAACTTTTGGTAAAGGAAGCTGTCAATCACTTTACGAAGATGCCTGTTTTGGTTCAGTACACTACATTTTTGCCAGTTAGGGATTTCACTTTTGGGGTGTGTGTGTGTTTTATAAGGTTGTTTTGTTTTGTTTTTTTGGTTTTTGGTTTTTTCAGTATCTTTAGAGGTTAGGCGGCAGGGCCCCATCCCCCCACCCTCACGACAGAATAGTATTCTTTCTAGAAGTTTCTAAGACGGGGTAATTCCAGCATGCCAGGTGTGATAGGACATAGCCGGGAAGATGAGAAACTCGTAGCCATCATCTAGGGGTAATACATTCCATCGCTGTTGCTCCTCGACGCCTGCGGGTCCTCTTCGCCGCCTTCTCAGTTAAACCCGCTAACATGCGGGATCCTCATTTGCTTCACAATGGTGCTTTTACCAGATTCTCCAGCACCAGCAGCAGCAGGCTGTGCGCGGCCCCGTAGACATGCTTGTCCGACTGCAGCTGCTTCTTGATCTTTCTGTTGGTCTCACGCTGCGCCTTCTCGTTGCGCAGGTCCTCGGTCTTACTGTTTCCGAGGCAGCCCGGGGCGGCGGCGGCGGGGGGCGGCGCGCGGGGTCGGCTCCTCGGGGAGGGGCGTGCGGGCCGGTGCGGGGACGGTGGTGTCGCTCCAACCGAGGGTCCCAGGCCTCGCGCGAAGGCCAAGGGGGTGATGGCCGCTGCCAGGCAGAGCCTGTTTACTTCTGTTCTTTACATTTGTCTTGCAAATGAGTTTCAGCTCCAAGCAAGTTTGCTATAGAGTCACTGTGACCAAAGAAATTTACAGCAAAGGGCTCTTGGGGTGAAAAGGTTATACCCAACTTTATTTCCAGGTGGCAGGTCAGTCACTAAAATCCCATTCACTCAGAGCAAGTCTGTGTTATCACTGCTGCTTCGGATGCAGCAAGCCGGTCTCTGCCTCTGGGACCCTCTGTCTGCACAGCCGTCCTCTGGGTCTCTGTCCTCAGCACTTCCACCACTCCAGCCCTCCACTCTGCTCTCCTACAGCCTTGCAGCCCTGCCACCCATTCTCCAGCAGAGCACTGGGTGGAACTCTTCACTTTAATACAATAATGGCTTATTGCCTAAAGGTGTGGAAGCGGTAGCCTAGCAACAGGCCAGTTACATTTAAGTTCAGTGAGGATCCTGGCCATAGGAACCCCACTTTACCCACACCCCACCCCTCCAGGATTCTCGCCTTACAATCTACACACTTTCCATCTTCCGCAATGGTCCCTGGGCGAGAAAGCTGGAGCACTGTAACCAGATTCCACAACAGCAGCAGAGGATAACAACAACTCAGAGATAATAAAAATTAAGATACAGGTAACAAAAATTATAATAATCCTCAAGCCAGAGGATTCAGCTAGGTTCAAAGCCCCATGCAGATCAAGTCCAAAGCATGTCCATTCCAGCCATCATGGGGTCTCCGGTGCCCCCCTGGTCCCTCAGGGCAGATACCTTGACCTTCCCCTCGGTCAAACCATGTTCCCCAATCACCTTCCTGTGTGAGCTCAAGAGAAGTTGGCTCGCTTTCCAGCAGGAAGTCTTGCAAACACACAGGCCAGACTTGTGGCTCTGTCTCTGACCTCTGCCTCTTTGGTCTTAATGCTGGAACTGCTGCTCTGGTTTCAGTTGTTGCCATAGCTCTAGTAAGATCCTATATGACTTCCCATCTAATTTCCTTCCATCTGCTCCTGCCCGTATTAAATCAACCCACATCTGGGTCCTCGTAACCTTCACAGGGCCCTGTAAATTCTTCTTGTGAGCAACAGGTCTTACTTCTTTCCGAATTCTCATGGCTTCAGCCTCTCCTAAGTCTGCTACTGTACATGTCACCTCGCTTATGGGATGCCCTAAGTGAGGGGAAAGAACAGCCACTAGAGACCCAAAGAGAGATGTAGGGGCCATTTGAAGTACAATATTCCTCATCCCAGTAGTGAAAATCTCTTCATCTGGGCCATAATTCTCTGGACCATAGATGGCATTTCTCATGCCTAGCTCTCCTAGCACCTGTTGGAGTTCAGCATATGTCTGCCATCTAACAGGAGAGGATGGTAGGTCACCCGGATTGGGCCACACAGCACGAAGTGCAGCCATGAGCCAATCGAGGAGGGTGTGACTCCCTGGGGTCTGATGTGCATGTTGTAATCACTGCCTCAAGGTGGGCTGCACTGTCAGGGAAGACAGCTTTCCCATCTCTGACCCCGACAGAACAATTCCATCCACCCCTAAGTCCCACAGATGCAGGAGCCAAGCTGATATTGACTCTGAGAGCTTCTGCCTAAACCGGGAGCCCAAATCCACCAGCTCAGCCTGAGTATAGGGGTGGACCATAGAGAGCTCCACGACCTGGGGAGGGGGCTGCTCCTCTCCTTGGGGAACCTTCAGCTGCTGGGTCTTTATTTTCTTTACAACCACTGGGCGTGCTTTCAATACAGGAGAGATCAGTGCCCCCAGCACCACCCCTCCATCCTTCCCCAGCTCCTCCATATCTGGGGCTGATGGCACCTTTCTCTCCCCTCCCCCGGGTGCCTCCTCTGCTACAACCTTTACCTTTTCTACTGCACCTTGCAGCAATGCTCCCTCAGTCTTCAGAAGGTCCCTTACCTTCAGCTCAGTGCTTCCCAGCTGACGTTCTCGTACCACCTCCACCTCTCGTGCTTCCCTCAGGAGTTCGTCTTTTTCCTTGATGGCCTCGTCCTCCTTCAGAGCACCTGGCAGTGCTGCCGTCTCGTCTCCAATGGCTCCTGCTGCCGGCACTCTCGTGCTGCCTCCTCTCGCATCAAAGCCATCTCCCTCCTCAGGGAATCCACAGACGTTTGCAGCTCGCATTCTCGTGCCACCATTTCTTGGGTCTCTTCTGTAGACCTTTTTAATACTGTGAGAAGCAGCCAACCCACTGTCCTGCTGCCTCACAAGCACTCTGCTTCTCAAAGGATTTGCTTACTATACCGAGGGCCACCCCTACAGCCTCAGGTGTCACCTCCACTTGCCTCCAGTCCTGGGGTGGGGCCCAGCCCTCTAGGAGGCAATCCACCTCAGACCACATACCCATTGGGGGACAATCCACTCTCTCCCCACTCACAGGGGCAGCCGGCTGAAGCACCCCTCCCATAAGGGTAGCTTGTCTTTTTCCTTGGTCAAGAATGAATCCTGCCGATTATGTCAGTTGTCTTGCAAATGAGTTTCAGGCCCAGGCAAGTTCGCTATAGATTCACTGTGACCAAAGAAATTTACAGCAAAGGGTTCTTGGGGTGAAAAGGTTATACCCAACTTTATTTCCAGGTGGCAGGTCAGTCACTAAAATCCCGTTCACTCAGAGCGAGTCTGTGTTATCACTGCTGCTTCGGATGCAGCAAGCCGGTCTCTACCTCTGGGCCTCTCTGCACAGCCGTCCTGCACAGCCGTCCTCTGGGCCTCTGTCCTCTGCGTTGCCACCCCTCCAACCCTCCGCTCCACTCTCCTACAGCCTTGCCGCCCAGCCACCCAGTCTCCAGCAGAACACTGGGCGGAACTCTTCACATTAACACAATAATGGCTTATTGCCTAAAGGTGTGGAAGCAGTAGCATAGCAACAGGCCAGTTACATTTAAGTTCAGTGAGGATCCTGGCCATAGGAACCCCACTTTACCCACAACATCAACCCACAAGCCCCTTCTGGGATAAAAAGCAATAGAAAGTTAAATATTATATGAAGTGCTCATTGATGTTTTATAGAAAGCAATACCATTCTTTCTACTAATTTTCTCTAAAATATTAAATACTAAAGTACCTACCCCTTCCCCTGTGAGCCCTCCCCCTCCTCCTCCCCCTCCTCCTCCCCTCTGCCCTTCCCCCTCCCCTTCCCCCTGACCCTCCCCCATCTGCCTGCTGCTGGCCCCTTCCCCCACCCCCATCCGATTTTCCCTCCCTCTTCCCTTCCCCAGCCCCCCTCTGTCTGCCCCTCCCCTCCCCCCTCCGCCTGCCTCTCCCCCTCCCCTTCCCCATCCCCCCTCAGTTCACCCTCCCCTTCCCCCCTCTGCCTGCCCCTACCCCTCCCACTGCCCCTACCCCTTCCCCTGCCCAAACCACCCTCTCCCCCTCCCCTCTTTCAGCAATTTTTGTAATTTTCTGCTTACAAGTCTTATACCTCTTTGGTTAAATCTGTTCCCGAGTGTTTTGTTATTTTAGACACTGTTGTAATTGGCATTGTTTTAATTTCCAGATTGTTCATTGCTAGTGTATAGAAGTATAACTAATTTTTGTATGTTGATTTTGTATCTTAAAATTTGATGATTTCATTTATTAGCTCAAACAGTATTTTTGTGGACTCTAGTGTTTTCTAGTTATAAGATCATGCCATCTGCAAATAGAGGTAGTTTTACTTCTTCCTTTCCAGCTTGGATGCCTTTTATTTCTTTTTCTTGACTTATTTCCCAAGCTAGAACTTCCAATACTGTGTCGGACAGAAGTGGCAAGAGCAGGCCCCTTGTCTTGTTTCTGATTTAGAAGAAAAGCTTTCAGCCTTTCCCTATTGAGTTAGCTGTAGATGTTTCATATATGGCCCTTATCATGTTGAAGAAGTTTCTATTTCCAATTTGTTGAGCATTTTTATCATGAAAGAATACTGGATTTTGTCAAATGCTTTTTCTGAATCAATTATGGTGATTATGTGTTTTTGTTTTCCTCCATTCTATTAATGAGGGATCAAAAATCACATTTATTGATTTTCGGATGTTGGGCCACTTTGCATTCCTGGGATAAATACCTCTTGATCGTTGTGGATAAGCCTGCACTACTGAATGCAAGTTGCTAGTTTTTTCTTGAGGATTTTGCATCAATATTCATAAGGGATATGGGTCAGTAGTTTTCTTTTTGTATAGTGTCTTTGTTTGGCTTTGGTATCTTGATAATGCAGACCTCATAGAATGAGTTTGGAAGAGAGTTCTCTTCTCTTTAATTTTTGGAAGAGTTTGAGAAGGTTTTGGTGTTACTTCTTTAAATGTTTGATACAATTCACCAGGGAAGACATCTGGTCCTGGGTTTTTCTTTGTTGGGAAGTTTTTGAGTATTGTTTCAATCTCCTTCCTAGTTATAGGTCTGTTCAGATTTTGTTTCTTCTTGAATCTGTTTTGGTTGTTTGTGTTTTTCTAGGAATTTGTTCATTTCATCTGTATTATCCAATATGTTGGTGTATAGTTATTGATAGTATTCTCTTATAATCCTTTTTATTTCTATAAGGTCAGTTTTAATGTTCGCTCTCCCATTTATTATTTTAGTTATGTGATTCTTCCCTTGTTTTCTTAGTCAATCTAGCCAAAGATTTCTCCACTGTGTCAATCTTTTCAAAGAACCAACTTTTTATTTCATTGATTTTTCTCTATTGTTTTTCTATTTCTAGTTTGTTTATCTCTATTCTAATCTTTTTTTTTTCCTTTTGCTAGCATTGGGTTTCTTTGCTCTTATATTTTTTTGTTCCTTAAGCTGTATAGTCATGTCATTGATTTGAGATCTTTTTTAGTATAAGCATTTACAGCTATAAATATCCTTCTGAACACTGCTTTCACTGTATCCTGTGGGTTTTGATTTGTTGTGTTTTTCTTTTCATTTCTCTCACGATACTTCTTAATTTCCCTTGTGATTTCTTCTTTGGCCCATTGGTTGTTTTAAGGGTATATTGTTTAATTTCCAAATATTTGTGACTTTCTCCACATTTCCTTCTATTGTTGATTTCTAGTCTCATTCCACTGTAGGCAGAGAAGATACTTTGTAAAATTCCATTCCTTTAAAATTTATTCAGACTTGTTTTGTGTCCTAAAACATGGTCTACTCTGAAGAATGTTGCGTGTGCATTTGAAAAGAATATATACTCTGCCTTTGGGTGAAGGGTTCTATTTATGTGTGTTAGGTCTAGTTGTTTGATAGAGCTGCTCAAGTCCTCTATTTCCTTACTGATATTCTCTCTAGATGCTCTATCCATAATTGAAAGTGATGTATTAAAGTCCCCAGCTATTATGGTAAAATTACTTCCCCCTTCAATTCTGTCAATTTTTGCTTAAATATTTGGGACCTGGTCATTAGATGTGTATGTGTCATAATTGCTAAACTTCTTGATAGACTGAAACTTTTAGTAATATATAATGTCCTTCTTTGGCTCTTGTAAATTTTTTGACTTAATCTAGTTTACCTGATGATAATATAACCTGGCTCTCTTTGGGTTATTTTTGCGTGGAATATCTTTTTCCAACCTTTCACTTTCAGCCAGTTTGTGTTTTTTATCTAGAGTGAGTCTCTGGAAGACAGCATATAAATTGTGTTTTTTTATCCATAATACCAATCTCTGCCTTTAGATTGGAAGATTTAATCCACTTATGTTTAAAGTAATTAGTAATAAGGAAAGACTTCTCCCATTTAGCTACTATTGTCTGTATGTCTTATCTTATTCATGTTCCTCAATTCCTCCATTGCTGCCTTTTTAAAAACCATAGTTGATTTTTTGTAATGTACCATTTTGATGCCCTTCTCCTTTCCTTTCAGTATATTTGTAACTTATTTTCTTAGTGGTTACCTCAGGGATTACAATAAACATCCTAAACTTGTAACAGCCTAGCTTAAATACCAACTTAGTTTTCACTAATATACAATCTACTCTTACACATCTCCATGTAGGAGCATCTCTCTTTATATTGCAATTGCCACAGATTATATATTTGTACATTATGTGCCCATTAACATAGATTTATAACTATTGTATTATTCATTTGCCTTTTAAATCATATAAGGAAAAAAGAGGGGTTACAGACCAAAAGTGCAGAAACAACTGCTTTTAGATTTACCTCTGTAGCTACTTTTACCAGTGCCCTTCAGTTCTTATGCAGCTTCATGTTACCACCTAGCGTCCTTTCATTTTAGCTTGGAGGGTTTCCTTTAGCACTTCTTGTAGGTCAGGTCTTTTAGCAACAAATTCTGTCGGCTTTTACGAATCTGGAAATGTCTTAAGTTTTCCTTCATTCCTGCAGCATATTTTGATATACATGGAATTCTTGGTTGACCATTGTGATGGTTAGTTTTTTGTGTCAACTCTGGGATAAGCTATGGTGTCCAACTATTTCATCAAATATTAGTCTAGATGTTGCTGTGAAGGTATTTTTTAGATGTGATTAATATTTATAATCAGTAGACTTTAAGTAAAATAGATTGCCCTCTATGTTGTGGGTGGGCCTCTTCCAATCAGTTGAAAGACTTGAGAGAAAGACTAGATTTCCCAAAGAAGAAATTCTCTTGGCTCTTGAAATCCTGCCTGTGTCTCCTGTCTACCTGGCTTGGGGAATTCAGACTCAAGTCTACAACATCATCTGTTACCTGAATTGCCAATCCTACAGACTTCAGACAAATCAGCCCTCACAATCATGTAAGCCAATTCCTTAAAATAAATCTCCCTATCTCCCCCCACCCTCCTCTATTCTTCTGTACTTAGACTCAGTAATTCCAATTGTCCGTCTTCAAGTTCACTGATTCTTTCTTCTGCTCATACTTACTGCTGGACCTGTCTAGTACATTTTCCTATTTTATGTATTGTATTTTTGACTCAAGACCTGGTTCCACTTTAAAACTTCTCTCATTATTGATATTCTCCTTTTGTTCATAACACTATTTTCCTGGTTTCTGTTATTTGTTTGTCCACAGTTTCCTTTTGCTCTTTAAGCATATTTAGAATAGTTGGTTTAAAATAAGTCTAATGTCTGGATTTCTTCAGAGATCATTTTTATCTACTTTTTTCCTTTGAATATCTAATGCTTTACTATTTCCTTGCATATTTTTTTGTTGTTGAAAACTGGATTTTCAAATATTATAATGTGGCAACTCTAGAAATCAGATTTTTCCATTTTCCCAGAGTTTGCTGTTCTTAATTGCTGAAGGCTTAGCTTGTGGTCTGCCACTGTTTCAACAGAGATTTCCTTGAATGCCAGGAGCTTTAAAACAAAAAGGCTTTCTCATTCTTTATGTATTTGCTCTATGTTGCACTCCTTTAACACTTATCCAGGCCATTTCCAATTCTGCCTCAGCCCTGCCTGCTTTCCCTGAGCCTGTAGATTAACCAGTGGTGAAAGCTCAGGATCTTCCTGAGTCTTTTCTGAGCCTGCATCCTGTTCTGGGCGTGCACTTGACTTTCTAAATTCCCCAGTATACATGAGTGTTTTAAATGCTTCCATTTTTCCTCCCAGGCTTTATGAGGTTTATTGTATGTCTCAACAGTCTTTTGCCCAGACAGCTACACATTTTTCATTTGCCTCGTGATATTTTTTAAGCACTGTGCGTGGCTTTTCCACCCTGCATGAGTTCCAAGTTAAGTGAAACAAAGATGAGCATGTGGTGTCAATCCTTTAGGTCGGCCCAGACAGGTCAGAACAGACAAACACAAGAATTTGCAAATAAGGTCTGCTCTGCTCCCTTTGGAAACAGGACCTATACTGGGAACAAAGGCTGCGTCTTCAAGACTGCCACCAAACCGGGGAGGTGACGCAAGGGCAAATAAAGATGCCACAGTACTTTCTTACCATGTTAAAGTTGCCTTTTTCTTGATTCAGCAGTCACTTGTTTGTCACCTTTCACTACTTTCCAGAGTTCTGACAAACTTGGTTCTGACAGTGTCTATTTGTTTTGAAATGTTTCTGGGAAGGAATTGGAGCTTGGAGCTACCTACTCCACCACCTCGATGATTTCTGTAGACACATTTTGACTGTGTTTCTAACTGCTGCCAAAATCAGCATCATTGTATATCGTTCAGTTAAATCATTTACATACCAAAACATACATTAAAGAAAAATGCATAAATGAGAATTTTGTTATAAGATACAGTTTACAAGTATGGAGGTGGGGGCAGAACCCTCATCTAGTTTGAACACAAATCCTGTCATCTCTACTGGTCACCTCCCTCTGGTCACTTGTCTCGCTTACATTCTTGGCACTGTTGGCAAAGAGATGGCATGAGCAGAGATTAAGCACTGAAGTCCAACCAACTTAGTTTTGAATTGGTCTCTGTCATTTAGCTGTATGGCCAAAGATCAAGTTATATTATCTTTCTGAGCCTGTTCATTTATAGGTAAAATGAGAGAGAATCCCTACCTCACTGATATGAGATTCCAATGAGAAAATGCATGTACAGTCATGAAGACTATACTCACACAGGGTAAATGCTCAGGAAGTATTAGTTCTCATTATTCTGAGGGAGGGGGTTACTACGGAGAGGTGGAGCCTGTGGCATGTTGGGGAGCAGCAAGCAGCCCGGTCTGGCTGGAGGCTGGTATGTGACAAGAGAGTCAGACCTTGTTAACCCTTGGCAACTGGGAGCCAGTGAAGTTTCTTGAGCTAAAGAATGATGAGATCAAGGATGTGCTTTAAGAGGCCAGTTCTGAAGGTGAAGATTTGGAGAGGGTGAGTGGGAAAAAATGAATTGTAAAGAAATATTTAGAGGTTAGAAATTACATTCTGGAGTTCAACAGAAAGACAAAGGTAGATTTGAGATAGAAGTCGTTGTGAGTTTAAATGACATCTATGCTGATGACTCCCAAATTTATATCTCCAAACAGGATCTCTCATTGTCACTGGGAAGTTTGGTAGGCATTTCAGATTACTATGCCCCTAATTTCTAAGCTGTCCTTTACTTTTCTATAATTTTTTTAAATTAATTAATTAATTAATTTTATTTTGGTATCGTTAATGTACAATTACTTGAACATTATGGTTACTAGACTCCCCCTATTATCAACACCGCACCACATACCCCATTACACTCACTCACTGTACATCAGCATAGTAAGATGCTATAGAATCATGACTTGTCTTCTCTGTGTTATACTGCCTTTCCCGTGTCCCCACCCCTACATTATGTGTGCTAATCATAATGTCCACTTTTCCCCCTTATCCCTCCCTTCCCACCCATCTTCCCCAGTCCCTTTCCCTTTGGTACCTGTTAGTCCGTTCTTGTGTTCTGTGAGTCTGCTGCTGTTCTGTTCCTTCAGTTTCTTCTTTGTTCTTATACTCCACATATGAGTGAAATCATTTGATACTTGTCTTCCTCTGCCTGACTTATTTCACTGAGCATAATACCCTCTAGCTCCATCCATGTTGTTGCAAATGTCTGGATTTGTTCTCTTCTTATGGCTGAATAATATTCCATTGTGTATATGTACCACATCTTCTTTATCCATTCATCTACTGATGGACACTTAGGTTGCTTCCATTTCTTGGCTATTGTAAATAGTGCTGCGATAAACATAGGGGTGCATCTGTCTTTTTCAAACTGGGCTGCTGCATTCTTAGGGTAAATTCCTAGGAGTGGGATTCCTGGGTCGAATGGTATTTCTATTTTGAGTTTTTTGAGGAACCTCCATACTGCTTTCCACAATGGTTGTACTAATTTGCATTCCCACCAGCAGTGTAGGAGGGTTCCCTTTTCTCCACATCCTCGCCAACATTTGTTGTTGTTTGTGTTTTGGATGTTGGCCATCCTCACTGGTGTGAGGTGATATCTCATTGTGGTTTTAATCTGCATTTCTCTGATGATTAGCGATGTGGAGCATCTTTTCATGTGCCTGTTGGCCATCTGAATTTCTTCTTTGGAGAAGTGTCTATTCATGTCCTCTGCCCATTTCTTAATTGGATTATTTGCTTTTTGTTTGTTGAGGTGCGTGAGTTCTTTATATATTTTGGATGTCAACCCCTTATCGGATACGTCATTTATGAATATATTCTCCCATACTGTAGGATGTCTTTTTGTCCTACTGATGGTGTCCTTTGCTGTACAGAAGCTTTTCAGCTTGATATAGTCCCACTTGTTCATTTTTACTTTTGTTTCCCTTGCTCGGGGAGATATGTTCATGAAGAAGTAGCTCATGTTTATGTCCAAGAGATTTTGCCTATGTTTATTTCTAAGAGTTTTATGGTTTCATGACTTACATTCAGGTCTTTGATCCATTTTGAGTTGACTTTTGTGTATGGGGATAGACAGTAGTCCAGTTTTATTCTCTTACATGTAGCTGTCCAGTTTTTCCAACACCTGCTGCTGAAGAGGCTGTCATCTCCCCATTGTATATCCAAGGCTCCTTTATCATATATTAATTGACCATATATGTTTGGGTTAATGTTTAGATTTTCTATTCGGTTCCACTGGTCTGTGGATCTGTTTTTGTGCCAATACCAAATTGTCTTGATTACTGTGGCTTTGTAGTAGAGCTTGAAGTCAGGGAGCCTAATTCCCCGTTATGCCTCCTTATCAGGATTGCTTTGGCTATTCGGGGTCTTTTCTGGTTCCATATGAATTTTAGAATTATTTGTTCCAGTTCATTGAAGAAAGCTGTTGGTAGTTTGATAGGGATTGCATTGAATCTGTAGGTTGCTTTACGTAGTATAGCCATTTTGACAATATTTATTCTTCCTAGCCAAGAGCATGGGATGCATTTCCATTTGTTTGTGTCCTCTTTAATTTCTCCTAGGAGTGTCTTGTAGTTTTCAGAGTATAGGTCTTTCACTTCCTTCGTTAGGTTTATTCCTTGGTATTTTATTCTTTTTGATGCAGTTGTGAATGGAATTGTTTTCCTGATTTCTCTTTCTGTTAGTTCATCGTTCGTGTATAGGAAAGCAACAGATTTCTGTGTGTTAATTTTGTATCCTGTAACTTTGCTGTATCCAGATATTCGTTCTAGTAGTTTTGGAGTGGGGTCTTTAGGGTTTTTTATGTACAGTATCATGTCATCTGCAGATAGTGACAATTTGACTTCTTCTTTACCAATCTGGATGCCTTGTATGTCTTTGTTTTGTCTGATTGCTGTGGCTAGGACCTCCAGGACTATGTTGAATAACAGTGGAGAGAGTGGGCATCCCTGTCTTGTTCTGGTGCTCTGATCTATGTCCTTCCTTGTTTCCTCTTCTCTAATTTCTATTCCATTTGTATTCTTCTTCTCTAATTTCTATTCCATCTACCATCTCCTCTACTACATCTAATCTGCTTTTAAATCCCTCTATTGTATGTTTCATTTCAGATATGAAATTTCTTCTTTTCCATAATTTTAAGGTTTTTTTTAATTCATGGGTCTGCAATGTATTTATAACTTGATAAAATTTTAGAGTTAAAAAGAATTTTTTTTTCTACCGGCAAAATTATTTAAAGAAACAAGGAAGGAGATTGACCTGTGTGCTAATAGGGGTCAGGGAAGACTGGCTGAGTCATTGAATATGCTGACAGTTCTTTACCTCTGAGTACGCAGGGCCCGGAGATGGTGGGCTGAAGGCTCCAACCGCAGGAGGGAAAGCAGTGGGTACAGCCAAGGAGGCAAAGAGCACAGGCAGGTTTCCCCACAGTAGAGGAGGGGAAGGAGTGTTTTCAGAAGATCAGTGGGAGAATTTTTCTGGTGGAAGGAGACTCGAGTATTGCAAGGTGTCAGCAGGTGGTTGATTTTGAAAGTTAGCTTTGAATATCCCTGAATGATAATTCATATAACACTGGCAGCCCACATTTACTGAGGGCTGGTGACGAATGCCAGGGGGTTAACAGAAGCAAAGCAGGGAGGGAGCATTGGTCGCCACCCACTTGCCCCCACCACTTTAGACCCAGTGCTAACTTCACCCCTGGCACAGAGTGGTGCGTTTTCAGGCCCTCATGTAAAATCTGCATCTAAATTCTGTGTGTTTTAAAAATCATAGGCCTTTATCATTTCCTGAAGCCCTGCTGGCTTTGGAATTATGCCTGGTCTTTCCTGAACTTACTATGCCTTAAGAAATCCAAACATTTTTGTTCTTTACTACCTACGAATTATAATAGTTCAGCAAAAATGTCTCTCCTATGGCCTCAATAATAAAACTAACTAGGCTTAACAAAAAGTTCTCAGTAATTTCCCTGGCCATGGTTGCTTCTTGCTTACTGTTCTTAAGTCAGCCAAATGCTCTACTAAAAGGGACGAGAAAGAATTGAAACGGACCCATAAAAACAGAATCTGCATTTATTTACCTAAGATGCTATTTGTGCCACCCTCCCGTCCCTGGCTGTGCATAGCTGTGCACACTGGTGAGCGTCAGCATTGCATCTATATCAGGCAGAGGATGGAAAGGTGCCTGTCATTCTGTTTGCCTTGACTTCCTAACCAGCAGCATTTAAATCATTCGCAGATGGCGCACAATTCCACCAGCACTAAGAAGAGTGAGGCTTTTCCATATCCCTTTGGTTTCCCCGGATCCCCCTTGAAGAATTAGGTACCACTTCAAAGAGGCAGGCATTCTGTGGGTGGCCTTACAGCTTCTGGTTGATTTATGTTGGAGTTTAGCCACTGCCTTTGCAAAGACTTTGTTGCATGGAGTATATTTATCTGACCTTTCTTTGAATAGACAACCCATAGCCGCTCATAGGAAAAATGGGTCTTCCATGTAGAGAGGTGGCATTTGGATGAGCTGCAGGAATTCTGGTGCTTCTCTGAGTTTGATCCCTGTAAGCCTGCACCGGCCGCCCTGCCGCTGGGCTCAGCACATCCTGGACTGATGGATGAGAGGTAGACAGGTGTCCTGACAGTGAATATACTCTGTAGACTCTGAGGCGGCTCATCGCTTTAAAAAGAATTACACTTAGGCCACTCGGGGTCCATAAGAGTAATTGGGGTGCCCCAGCACCACTGTGAGTTTGTTAGTCAACGAGCTATGACTACTGGGCACCTGGGATTCGGGGGGACTGTGGTCAGTGAGGGAGACATGTGCCCTTAAAGGCCCCCAGAGCCCATGCTTTGTGGCCAAACAGAAGGTAAAGTGAAGAGTGATAAACTCTCTTAAAAGGATTTCTTCCAGTTGGGCTTCATTTGCTCAGGTGTGAGGCAGACCCCCTGTTATTCAGCACCACCACCCCCCGCCTCCATAGGGTGGGTTATTTGGCGGCTCAGATCTGTATCTTAGAAGCACCTTGCCATGGAGGAGTGCCGCTGTTCTCGTAAACAAACCCCAAGCCCAGAGCTACATAAACCTCGGTCGGTTGGGGCCCTGCAGGCAAAAGGGCCATGGCAGGCGGCAGGGTGCACACCCTTCTGGGGTCTCCTCATGCACAGCCCCTCCTCATTTATGCTGCGGTCGCATGACCAGCCTGAGCAGAGCCTGTGTCCTCCTCTCTAGAAGCCCCAAGCATCAGAGAGCCAGTATTCAGTGTTAAAAGGATAGAAGCAGCACCTTGCCCCAGAGGTGGGGTGTAAGGTGGCAGTAGAGAAGCTGTTTTGTTTCTGATTTCTTCCTATCAAATTGAAGTACATTTCCCAGGACAGGTCTTCAAATAATGCAAAACCAAGGTCCTGGAGGCTAAATCGCCTTCTAGCTACCCACATGCTTTTCTCCCTCGGGCTATACCTGCTCTCCCCTGAGGGGGTGCTGCTGGGAGACAGTGTGATCCCCCGAAATCTCTGCATGTAGACTGTCTTTACGCGTCCTAGACCACCCACTGGCCATTCCAAACTGGGCTGCTTCATTTAAACCAGTCATTGGCCCAAGCTGAGTGCCTTTCTCCAAAAATGTTTAAGAACACAACACTTAAATAGATACAATAACATAAATATACCAAAGAAAAAGATGTGGGTGTTCTGTAGAGAGAGGCATTAGCTGACACAAGGTCAATTAGGGCCACTACTGGGTGCCCACCGAGCGCTATCTTGTTAATGGAGATGCTCACTGCGCTGCTTTCTGAACTTTCCAGAAGTGAAATTAAAATCACGCAATTAAAATGTTCACAGTCGGGGCTGGATGTTCTTGAACTGATTGAAGGATGAAGTGGACACACCAACATTTCAAAACAGCAATTGTCTCTGCAATTAAATGCAATTAGCTGACATTGCTGTCTACTTTTCTCCACATAGGACTGATTGAAATGCTAAGACTTTAAAAAGCCTGCCCCCCATCTGATATCGCTTTCCTTCCTAACCAAAACTCTCACCAGTGTATGAAGCCTGCCCAGGGTGGTAATTTAGCACCAATGTTATAGGGTGAACACATCAAGAAAATGTGGGAGAAACATGTTGGAGAAAATAAAGCTCCAGTTTGTTCAATGCACATTATTTCTGCTAAACGCATATACTCTTGCATTTCCACAATAGAGAATAAATCTAACAATTTTTCTGTGGCTGATCTCTAGGGAAGGAGCCTCTTAATATAAGTGATAACTAAAATGCAGACTCTAAAGGTGAGAGTAAAAGTTTAGTCCATTAGCTTTTTAAAAAAGCATTTGGTTCCTGATTATTATAGAAAATCCAGAAATTCCTGGAAGAAGAAAGAGAAAAAGTTTCACATAATATCACTATAAAGTGATAACTATGATATTTTCTTCTTTTTTCCTATTACATATATGTTTTAATTAATATTGAAAATATATTTTAACATATATGTGTACCCTGATTTTTTTTGCTTACATTACAAATATTTTTCTTGCTATTAAAAGAATCCATAGACATTTTTTGAAATGTCCAAATAAAACCTCATTATATGAACTTACGACCATTTACTTAACCATCCTCCTATGATTAGGCATATGTTTTTCACAGTATTTTCCTATTATAATACTACAGAAAGGAACATCTTATTGCAGAAGTCTGCCTATATTTCTGATTTTTTCCTTAGGAAGCTGTCCTAAGGAAATTTACTTGCAATTTCCTGGCCAGAGATTAGGATTTTTTTTTTTTTTGAGGCTTTTGAAGCCAAATTACCTCCGGAAACGTGACCAGTTTATATTTCCATCAACAGACAAGGAAGTTGCCTAATTCCCTGTATCCGCTCCAGCGCTGGGTATCATCTCTATAAGAAAAGCTCAAAACCTCTTCCTAGAGAAAGCCCATACTTTCACAAGCCATATGGGCCTGGGGCAAATCTCAACCAAACTCTGAATTGCTCGGGTATCTGGATGTACTTCTCAGCATAGGCGAGGGCACACCAGGGCAGCACCAGTGAGATGCGTTCCAGGGCAGTTGCCTTACAGCCGTGCGCAACTGGACAGCAGACCAGCTGCTGTCACCCGTGAGGACCTCGGCACATCAGGTTACTCTAGAGTCTGTCACCAAGTCATCCACATCCAGCTCCATCCTTTCCAGCTGCGTTGGCTGAGGATGGACACGAGGTCATCCTAGAGAAGATAGAAGAGTGGAATGTGGTAGAACTCGTGGTGAATGGAGAGGTTGTCTTCCAGTGCAACATCAAAGACTTGGAGTTTGGTAAGTCCTTCAGCACCCTTTCCAACCAGCTTTTTGCCTCCTCTGAAGCCTGCTCAGCTTCTAGTTGAAGTGGTCAGAGTCATGCCCAAATTCAAACTGGCTTTCTTTCTGAAGTCTTACCTTCTCACTCAAAGCCCTGTGGTCTGTGGCACATAAATGAGCATGTCCTAAACCACACATAGTGAAGTGTTTGATGGTCTGGGCTTCTTCCCAGAACCCTGGAAGCAGAAGGCAGACAGAAAGAAAACAAAGTTTTAGCCCAAGACTTGAAATGATATGATGGGAATTTAGAGATAATAGATCATTTCAGGTTGTGGGGAGTTTTTTTACATTTTAAGAATGTATATTTTATCTTTGCCTTCAAAACAGTTTTCGTTCTATTTGATTACTCTATCTAGGCTTGCTAAGATAATTAGAGTCGTTGCACCAGTGGTGCATGGCATTATCAGAAACATTCTAAGGATTTCTTTGCCCTGGAGAGCTTCTGGCCTGGGAGGCTGACATTGTGCATATCTCACTCTGCTCATAAGTAAACGCTTTTGCAATCAACTAATACTCCACTAAAGGCTAACTAACAATTCACATGCCTGTGTACTATGAAATGCTCTCCTCGTGAAAGCCATATGTCTTATATGACATGAAATTGTATATAAAGCTTGTCAAAAGAAAATTATATCTATTTTCCTAGGAGGTGATGGTAAACTAGACCCGCTGTGCAAAAAGGCCAGGATAGCCGTGCTCAGTGCCTACTGATCTTCTGGCCAGAACACCTCAAGTCAACGGAACAGCAGCTGCTTCGGGTTGTTCAGTGATGCAGACAAAAGCAGCCATTCTGGGCCACGGATGCTGGGCTCTACCAGCCAGAACACGGCAATTCCAGCCCATCCCTCAGCCTGCACAGCAGAGGGTTTCTCCTGGCTGCCAGGAAGCAGGGCCAACGAAACTAATAAAACCACACCATGTGCAGCATCTGTCAATCTCAACCCATAGGGAAAGCGCTCCAATATCGGGTACACGTTGAGCTGAAGGAAATAATAAAATGCAATCTAATAACAAGGCGCCATCGCTTACTAATAACGCATTGTTGCCAGAAGCATCTGAGCTTCCATTCTGTGGTAAGCGAAGAGCTAGGAGCAGCAAAAATTAAAGATGGGTAGGAGGCAGGGAAGGGAAAATAGTCACCTTTAAAAATCTGAACTAAATTTTAATGTAGGTATTTGGAAACCTGATCAGTCCTATAGATTTTATCTTGCCCCCACCAATGGAATAATATTTAAAATGCTAACATACATTACTGAGAGTCAAGTCTTCCATTAGTCTCCTTTAAAACAGTAAAGTTATTTGCCTCCTTTTGCATTAGCCAGCCTGACAGGTTGTTGTGCAGATGGCCCAGAGAGGCCAGGGCAGAAGGATAAAGTGGTCTCAGGTCCCTCCAGAGGAAAACACAACCCCTCAGAGTTAAAGAAGGATTTAGTTGCAGTCAATGTAAAAATCAACCATGTCAAAATTACGTTCTTTTCACTTTCAGGTCCTATGCACCAACCTGTAGCATTTTTCTTAGCTGTAGAGTAAAGGAAAGGGCAGAAATGTGGATATCTATCTAATGACGTTAAATGTGAGGTCATGGTAAGAAGGCATCACACCTGGCAGAAGAAAGATGGATTCCTTCACTGAACACTCTCGGCACAGAATAGAAAGAGGGCTTCCAGAGCCTGCGTGAGGCTACAGGCTGGCTGTGAGCGTGCACCTTCCCAGAGGCGGCCACCTGCTCCCTGCAGCTCCACGACGCCCAGGGAGCCAGCCTTTCCATTGCTTCAGGCAGCCTCAGAGCCCCCTGCACCCCAGGGCTTCAAAGGCATCTGGGACTCTAGGAAACCACTTATATAAGTTCCTTATAAGTTCTTTCTCGCACGTGATGGAATAGGGGATATAATTTTCATTTGCAGTCGAAATCACATCAGTTTTACTCAGAGATTACAAACCACTTGGAACTCTTTGGAAATATTTAGTCATCCTTACTGAGAACCCAAGGCTAAAAAAAAATATTCTTCTTGATGTCTGGTGCCAGTGTTCCCACGTCTCAGGCAACCCTAGATTTAGCGTCTTTTTCTCAAAGACCAGTTTAAGCTTTTATAGGTGTAGCATTCTACCTTTATATTTTGTTTTTAAATAGACATGTTACTACAAAAGAAATACATTTTCATTACAGTAAAACAAAAAATGCAGGTAAGGATAAAGTACAAATTTGATAACGTTTTGGTGCATTTTACTTTGGGCTTCTTCTATTTGTGTCCGCATATTCATAACGAGATAAACATATACAGAAATTGATTGGGGGTCCCAATTTGGGACCGCATTGCATGGACCCAATGATGTATCGTTTTTTTAATTTAACATATTTCTGTGAGCCTCTTCCCATGTGACTAAAACATCTGCTGACTGTTCAAGCATTGTATCTGGAATCAGGAAATTTCTTCCTCCTTGAATAGTGATCCCTACTTTTCCTGCCGAAACTTTTTCTGCTAAGAAATAAAATTTCAAGCTTCCTCATTTGCATTCACAGCAGCAACCTCAGTTCCAGGACTGTGGAGCCCCCCTCGGGCTCTGCAGCCCCCGTGCTGAACTGGTATAAGCGCCCCTACACCCCCCCACCGCTACCAGCCGGCAGCCACCTTGCCCTCCTACATACCCTCACCCCCAGCCTATATAGGATTCCTCAGGGCAGCCCCCCTGCCAGCACCCGGACCTGCCGTTCATGACCTGAGGAAGAGCAGGGCAGGTGAGATGCCACACAATTCTGAGAAAAACCCGGTGCATAAATGTTCTGGGAGATGCCGGCGCTCGGGGCGCTGCATTCCAGTGCGGATCAGAGGTAAATGATGTATGAATCAGCATTACTGGCAGAAATCACAGGATTACCTCCTGGTGGAAGGTGTGGAGAAGCAGGTGGGGTGGTGGGTGGAGGAGCCCTCGGGACCATTGTTTCCTCCATACTGTAAATGCTTTCAGTGGTGGAAGCTTTACTTTGCGTGTGAGTGTGTGTGTGTTGGGGGTGGGGATACTTCTCAAATAAACATTTAAAATGAAATCAAGAATTTGAGGTAGAAGTCTGGCTGTTTCCCTGTCATTCATTAAGAAGAGCTTTCTCTTGGGATTAATAGTCATTTTTTCAGCCTGAAGAATGTGCCGCCATCCTTCTTCTCTGCCCGCTTCTGTCTGATGTGCTCCTGAACCTGTCTCCCTGCAGAGAAACAGGGAGCATGGCTTGCTCCCCACTAAAGGCAAAAGGGCTCCATGCTTCAGCAAGTTAGACATTCGTGGGTCTTTTAATGCTTTCTAAGTGCCACTTAATTAAATCACATTTAAGTGTTGTAGGATGCCAATCAGTTTCATTGGCATTGGAACATAAAGAAACGTAGATGTTAGAAGGAAACGTGAAGTGTCGCTGTTTCTAATTCATTTTTAAATGAAATTTGGAGTGTCTAAGTTTTTTCTTCTAGTTTTAATTTTAAATCAAGTGGAGAGTTCTAGGGGCTCCCTGGGGCCCCCCCAGCTGTTCCTGCGGTCTTGGTGGGTTCCTCCTGAAAAACCTTAACAGGGAATACTTATTACAAGACCATATTTAACAGAACTGTGTTAAAGATCAGTTCCTAAGGGGAAGTGCTGGACATTTGAACAGTGGGGGTATGGAGGGGGACCCCAAAGGACTGCAGACTCTCAGTAGCAAAGGCTACTACTTTGGACACATATCTCAGACAAGGTAATACTGAGATTTGACACTCAATCCCCCTGTGCTTTGCTGCATTACCTGGCATGTACCTTGTGGATGCCAAACTTCCAGGAGAAACATATACTTGGCCAAATCCAGGTGAAAGTTAAGAAAATGCTAGCCCAGGGGGCTGGCATAAAGCATAAGAGATTTTCTTCCCAAATTGCTTAACAGTTTCATAGAAAAGAGTCTATCTGTGGGATATTTGGAGAGCAGAGGGACCAGGTGCTCCGGTCCTAGCCAGGAGCTGCTGTTCTGATGAAATTCCCGTCTATAGGGGCCAGAGTTCACCACCTCCTCCCTGCCACCAACCCTGAGACCACAGAGTCAGGAAAGGGCAGGCTGAGGGGTACTAAGCTAGTAAAAGGAAACAGGGCAAACAACCTAACGACTGCCTTGGACCCTGGCCTTGAGGGGGACGCGGTGGGGAGAGGGGCTGGGGGGGCCTTGAGAGGCAGGCGCCCAGGCTTAAAGGGGCAGCTGCCGCCCAGCTCCAGCACCCCTGCTGCCGGGCACGAGGAGGCCAGCCTGTGGGTCAGTCTCCTGAATGTTTACAGAAAGGCCAGAAACCTAGATGTTTATTTGAAACTTTTGCTTTCAGAGCGTGGGTCCAATTTTTTGAAAAACACACCACCAACCAAAAAAACAAAAAGCAGAGCAAAACGTACCACCTGTGGCACAGGAGCAGGGTGGTCCCTTGTCCTTGTTGGCCGGGGGCCACTCTAGTTTACGCCTTAGGTCTGGGTGTGCTCACCCAGGTCAGTTCGGGGTCGGCGTCCCGGGAGGCCCACAGCCCTCCTGTCCACGACTAGTCTTTGTCCTGGTGAAACCACTCAACCCAACCATTTGGTTATGCAAACCAAAAACAAAGGCTGTTAGGAGATCTCTGAAATGAGGACATTTGAGAAGCTGAGCCCCTAAAAACCCTTATTGTTCACCGCGGCCAGTGCAAGGGGCGGGACCGCATCCTCCAGACCGCGTGTCCTGGTGAGACGCTTCTCCCTTACGTGGGGCCCTGCACTCTGCCGCGTGGATGTGGGCCTTTCTGAAAACGTGTGTCCCTGTTTAAGCGACTGTTGAGAAGACGTGGAGAGCTGAGACCCAGAAGACTAAAGAAGAGTGCTAAATCCCTCTTCCCGTGGGGGTGACATGCTGGGGGAAGCTCGGTCCGGCCGGTATTACCCATGTCCCCAGTGTATAATGCTTAAGCTCAGGAACGTCCGGCGCCCTCCGGGAGCCACCGCTGCTGCGCTCTCATGTCAGCCTGCGCCGGGCCCCATCCCTGTGCTCCGACTTAGTGAGTCCGGGAGGGGACCCGGGAACCTGCATCTTAACCGATGCTTCGGCTGCCTCCAGTGCCCGCACGGCATCCGCCCTGGGGGAAAGTGGCACTGGGCTCAGTGCCAGACCACGTCCCCCTAGAGAGCCATGGGGATCCCCGGTAAAGGCCGGGCTAGGAAGGCGTATCCTCAGGCGGGTGAGAGGCGCTCCTCCTTCCCTCTGGGCCTGGATCCTGCGCCGGGCCGGGAAGTCCTGGGGCCAGAGAGAAGCTGCTCCCCGAAGCACGAAGGTAGGCCGGGGGTTGGGCTTGGAAATGTCCCGTGACTTGGACCCTGGGAGTGTGACCAGTCATCCCGGAGCCTCCAGCAGGCTCTGGGCTGCCATGTGGGATGGGAGGGCGGACTGCCTCCTCTTCCCAGGCCGTGTCCACTCTTGGGCTGGAGGGAAGGACAAGGGGAAGGAACGTTCCCCCGCCGTGCACACAGCAGCGACTCAGGCGCAAGCAGGCGGTGGCCTAGGACGCAGCTGGAGGTGACTTCAGGCGCCTGGAACACCACCTCCCGGAGGCCCAGAGCCAGGCCGGAGGCCCGGGGCGCACCTCCCACCACCCCGGCGCAGAGGAGGGCGTGTCTGAGCAGGTGTGGGTTTTGCCTGCTCATCTTCCGCTTGTGCCCATGAGCCAGAGGGCCAGGCAGAAATCGTGTTACGCATGTAAAAATGATTTGTCTTCCTGTGCGTATGGTCAAAACCCACACTTATATTAGTGGTCTTTACTTCGGATAAAAATCAGTGCAGGTACTCCCGCCCGGGCAGAACAGGGAGGCTCCCGCCAAGGCTGGTCATGATTTGCGGTGGAGGTGGTGGCAAGCCCAGAGCAGCGGTTCCGGGAGAGAGGGGGAGGGTGAGGGCGGGCCACGAAGCCCTAAGCACCTAAGCACGGGAGGGGTTTCCGCCTCGCCCGCTCTGCAGACACCTTCCTGGCAGCCGTGGGCTGTACCGCCCCGCGCAGGCGGGCACGTGTGGCATGGGGAAAACAGGCTGAGAGTCACAGCTACACAGTTTTTATAAAGTGCTTCTTTCCCCATTAACTTTTATTTTAAACTTAGGAGTACATTTCTAAACTATTAAAACTATTGTCCTGCAAGTCATCTCCCACATTCATAATGGTTTTCCACATCTCTGAAGTCCTCCCCCTGACAGGGACCTTCTATACAAACACAACCTGCTTACCCCAAGTTTCCCACGGCTCCTCAGCATGAACCCCCCTTTCTCTTTTCTGCCCCGCTCCTGGTGCCTTCTCGTCCTGGAGTGCCCGTGCTGTGTGTTCTGGCTGACAGAACCTTGCGTGGCCTTCTGGTCCTTGCTCACCTATCAGGCCGCCCTCAAAGCCGTCCCCACCCGCCCCCCACTCGCGCCTAGAGCAGCAGGTGAAAGCGCGCAGGTGTTTCCTACCATGTGGCATGCGGTGCTGAGGGTGCTGGCTTCCCGTCTCCCCAGTCCTCCGCACGAGGTGCTCATCCCTGAAGACGTCTCCTTGCCTGTGTGCTCTGGGTAAGTTGGGACCAAGTTCGGCACTTCTGAAAACAAAAGGAGGAAGTAGTGATGGTTAATTTTACGTGTCAACTTTACTGGGACATGAGGGGCCCCAGCTATTAACTTAAATGTTATTTTGGGTGTGTCTGTGAGGGTGTTTCTGGATGAGGTTAATATTGGAATCCATAGCGTGAAGCAGAATACCTCCCCAGTGTGGGTGGATCTCATCCAATCAGCTAAAGGCCTGAAAAGAATGGAAGACAGGGTGAGGGCGAGTTGGCTCTCCGGGCCTGACCCTTTCTGAGCTGGGACACAGCATTCTGCACTCGGGCCAGACCCCCAGTCTCCGGCCTCACACTCAGAGTGGAGCTATGCCACTGTCTCTCCTGCATCTCCAGCTTGCAGATGGCAAATCAGGGAACTTCTCAGCCTCCATAGTCATGTCAGCCAATTCCTTATCATGAACGTCTTTCTTTGCATATATAGACACATAAGTATTACAAATATATATGTATGTGTAAATATTTGCACACTCAAATATCATAAATCAATCTATAGATAGATAGATTATATATATTGGTTCTGTGTCTCCAGAGAACCCTAACGCAGAAGTCCAGACTGTGGCCACTCTTCAGTCGCCCAACTCCATCTACCTCATGACTCCACCATCTTAGCAGGGGGCCTCCTGCTCCATCATGGCTGCTGAGCGGCAGCCATGAGGTCTGTGTTGCAGGCAGCCGGAAAGGGGAAGGGGCAAGAGCGAGGGTTTGCCCCCTTCCTTTCAAGAAGAATTCTCAGAAGCCCCACATGATCCTCCATTTACACGGCCAAACCTAGGTACCAAAGGAACTGGGAAATGGAGGTGTCCAGCCAAGCAGCCGCATTCACTGAAACATCTTATTCCTAAGATAGGAAGAGTGGCCGTGTGAGGCAACTAGAAGCCTCAGCCACACGCTGGCACAAAGCAGCTGCTCACAGGATGTCTGCCACATGCATTAAAGGGCTCGGTCATCACCGGAGGCCCACCATGCCTGGTCATGTGACAAGCAGAGCTCTGTAGGTCCGGGAACACTTCTGGGCAGTTCATAAGCCCCTCTCCTCATACCCTTTCCCCCTCCGGGACGCAGGAGGTGGGCTCCTCAGAAAGCATCAGCTCCCCCTGAGTTGGTCTATAATATAAGGACAGCCCACATAAAATGCCCACAGGACTTCTTGGAAACAAGGAGAACTGATGATAAAGTTTGTACTGAAGTATAAACAAGCAATAGAAGTCAAAAAATAGAATAGAAACCTGAAATTGTCGAGCAGGAATGTAGGGTATGATAAGGGCTTCTCAAATTAGGGGGCAGAATGCTGGGCTAAAAATGTTGTCAGCCACCTGGCCAGGAGGAAAGCTGGATTCCTGCAAAACTTTATCCTAGAATAAATCCCAGATGGATCAGATATTCAAATGCAGTCAATAAAATCACAAATTTGAGGTGTTGTTAAACTTAGATTAAAGAAGGCCTCTCTAAATATGACTCAAAACCCAAAGACATAGACAAACAAATGCATAAATTCTACCCCATAGGAATAAAACGATTTTGTGTTTTTTAAAAAATGCATATAACATCAAAGTTTAAAATACAGATAGAGAAAAGCATTTTCAACTCATATCTTTAATCTATACAGATTTTCTACCGGGTCCCCAAGCCCAGCATCCCAGCTCCACCCCTCCCTTTACTGGAACAGGATTCAAGCAATTTTTATAATTTTCCAAAAGTGACCTGGAAGACCAGTGGAACAGAATAGAAAATCCAGACATTAACCCAAACATATACGTCAATTAATATACAATAAAGGAGCCATGGATATACAATGGGGAGATGACAGCCTCTTCAGCAGCTGGTGTTGGCAAAACTGGACAGCTTACATGTAAGAGAATGAAACTGGACAGCAGCAGACTCACAGAACCCAAGAATGGACTAACAGTTACCAAAGGGAAAGGGACTGGGGAGGATGGGTGGGAAGGGAGGGATAAGGGGGATAAAGGGGCATTACAATTAGCAGACATAATGTTGGGGGGGCACAGGGAGGGCTGTACAACTCAGAGAAGACAAGTAGTGACTCTATAGCATCTCACTATGCTGATGGACAGTGACTGTAATGGGGTAGGTGGGGGGGACTTAAAGTGGGGAGTTTAGTAACCATAATGTTGCTCATGTAATTGTAGATTAATGATACCAAAATAAAAAATAAAAAATAAAAAGTGACCTGGAGTCTGCCTCAACAACGGACGACAACAATAATCAAGGTAAAGCGCACACATAAAATATACCAGGCTTGCGCAACAAGTTTCAGAATTCGCCAAAATTAAAAGCCTAAATAACACCAAAGGAGGCTCGGAGCAGCTGGTGATCAGACTGCAAGCTTGACTGATTCTTGTCTTTAAAATGTTCCAGTCACTTAAATATTCATTACAGATTTGGCATCGCTAGGGAAATGGGTTAAATGAGTTAATGAGCTAAATACCACAATTCACAGTGGAGAAATATCCAAAACTACTTGTTGGCTACTATACCTTCTGAAGCAAGCGGCAGAGTGGCAGTAAACCCAGGCAGCCTGACGGCATTTGAGCAGATGTGCCTTCCTGGAAACTGTCCTGGGAGAGACATCTGTTTTCCCTTGTTTTAAGTCATGCTTCCAAAACACCTAAGAGAATTTCAGTGGTTTTCTGTATTAATGAAAAACAAAGAAAACTGCTAGCTTTGTGTTTTTAATTGTCATAAATAAAACTTTTCTTAATCTGCTACAAATATTAGCACTTTATATGAAGAGCCCCAGTATTAGTACCATGAAGTTATTTGTGTTTCTAAATATCTTTCTGACCAGCACCCACGTACTGGCCCCTCCCACGGTTCTGTCCACGGTCCTCTTTTCCTTGTACACCCTGAGGTCACATCCACAGCCTCAGCTATCACTTCTGAACATCTTTCTCCAGCCCTGACTTCTCTGCTAAATGCTAGATTCCAAATTCCAGGGGTCTAGGCAGGAAATTTTCATCTTCAAGCAGCTTAAGCCAGCTACAGTTGACTTAAGAAAACAGGAACCGTATTGATTCATCTAACTGAAAACTACATGTACAGCTTCAAGTCTGGCTTGATACAAGCGCCTGATCAATGACAGCAGGACTCTGACTCCGTCCCTTGGAACTGGGTTCTCTTGTGCTGGCCCATTCTCATGCAAGCTGACCCAAAGTAGACAAGACGGCCGTCAGCAGCTCCAGGCTGGCATTCCACCAGCTTAGCAGCCTTAGTAGGAAAGATGCTTTATTTCCCCAATAGTTTCAACAAAAATCCAGAGCCTTTCACTGGCCCAGGTTGGGTCATGTGTCCATTTCTGAACCAATCCCTGTGCCCCGGGTTGGTCATGCCTGGATGACAAGCTCATTTCTGGAATTGTAAGGAGGGGGGTCAATCCTATTGGAACCAAAAGGACTGAGTGTGGGAAAGACATTAGCTTCCCAAAAGGAAAACAGAGGATGTTTCCAATAAGGGAGAAATGGATGCTGAGTAGCCAAAAATCACAGTTGTTCCACATCCCCCGAACACCTCCAGTTGGATGGCTCACAGACAACCTGCGGTAAACCCCATACATCTGCTCCCAACTCGGTGTCTCTGACTGTATTCCGCACGTTGATTAGTTATCAGGGACCTACTTACTCATTTTGGAAACTCGGGGACAGCCGATCACTCTTTCGCCACCTTCTCTTGTTCCCGCCTCTGAAATACTGCTGGTCAGCCTTCCCTCAGCACGGCCAGGGCTCTGCCCTCGGGTGGGATTCCCACACCTCTTGCCTAGATTCCTACCTTGTCACTCTGCCTCCCTTATCTCTCTGGAAAACCACTCTCGACATTGCTGCTAAAATGATTTTCTGAAGTATAGACCGGACCCTGTTTTGGCCCCATGTCTGGTTGGTTTGGGGCAGTCCGTCCTCCTGCTGTGCATGCTCGGGGACCTCCCACCCTATGGGCCCTGGCGGAAGGCGAGTCTTGACATGAGCAAAGAACCCACCTTGGTCAGTTGGATACACCTGCCTCCAACCTTGACTCAAGAGCTCTCGGCACAAGAATGAGGAGAGAACAGATCGTGTGTTCTATGGCCCCAGCTGTGGCAGCTACGTCCAGTTTCTGAGGACAGCCAGGGCTATCAGGCCAGCCACAGCACCCAGCATCCATTGAGGGTGGGGGTGCAGTCTGCCATGTGCACAGCCATGGCCATGGGGCTCTCGCAGGCCCAGCCTGGGTGTGACCTGACTGTTCCTCTGGCTCCAGAGGCTTTGTCCCTGTTCTGTATCCAGCCTGCTTTTCCAGGCTTCCTGGCCAGTCTTTGAGCTCCCTGAGTCTCTTCAAACGGTTCCTTTTTAGCTTTTCTCAACCAGAGTCAGCACTGTTGCTCATGGCTGTGAACCCTGGCCAAGGCTCCTCTGCACGGCTTTAGGATACAAAACCCCAGCTGAGCTTCAGAGACCCTTATGGTCTGGGCCTCACTCGCCTCTCTCCTTGCCCACTGCCTGCTCCACAGCCCTAAGGGACCAAGCCAGATGCTTCTCATTTATGGGCCTTTGCCCTCCCGTCGTGCCCCATTCACCTGGCAAATTGCTGTCCAACTGAAAGAGCTCCTCTTGGCCTACCTAATCTTTCCCCATCCCTTCTCTTTCAACAGAATGGTGGGCTTCCCCCTCTAGTCTCCTGCAGCCTCTGGCTCATAGGTTTTGAGTGAATGCCTGGCATCTTGTACCCATGTGCCTCTGCCCCCGAGAGGGTCACAGAGCTCCTCAAAGTGGCAGCAATGTCATCTTTTACGTCTTTGTGCCTCCGGCCCCAGAGCCTGGCACGGCAAGTGTCACACAGTGAGTCCTTAACACGTCGGTCAATAATTGGAGGCTTAGGAACTAGCGACCAGTTTCCAATCTATACTGATTAAAGGGGCAGTGTGTCATTCTCGCTACATAGGGCAGGCTGGGAAGTGTCCTAAGGCCTTGGAGAAAAGTACTCAGTCCAAATTGTCACTGACAGTTTCTCAGCATCTCCCTTTGGAGATCAGCTGAACTGCTGGAGAAAACTGCCTCCCTAAGTTCTTGGTAGTGGGAACATCTCCGAGACTGGGGGGCAGAGAACACTTGGCTTCTCTCCTTGGGCCTCGGTGGTGGACAGTGGCTGTTCACTTCCGGTGCCTCCCTTCCACCTTCTTGCAGGAACAGCCTGGTGTTTTACGAATCCACTTCTCCCCTACCCTTAGTCTACGCGGTGGTTGACAGGGATGCCACACTCTCCCTGCGGCAGCTGAAACTCATGTTGGCTAATCAGAGCGTGACACCCCCAAGATCACAGTGACTGGCTTTTTTTAGGCCAGTGTGAGTTAGGTTTTCTATCGCTAAGAAACCAAAATGGTCTTCACGCACACCATCAGCCACGAAACACAACAGTGGGTGCTCAGCAAGGAGCAGCGGGGGCCCTGGGCCACCCCTCACACAGGAGCTGGGGCAGCTCCCTGCAGGTCCAGGTACACCCCACTCCAGTCTGGGGCTTGAATCATCCACCCACCCTCGCAGCAGCTAACTGTTGTCACTCCTCTCATCTTCCGTTTAGGACCCCCGAGTAAGCCCACTCACCCAGAGGCGGCCGTGCACAAAGCAGAACTTACGGAAGCTTCCCTGGAAGACGAGGTGGCTTCTACCGCACACCCCACAGCAAAGGCTCTAGAGGCCGTCCTCACAGCTCTCCGTCCCTCCAGGCTCTCCTAGGTCTGTCCCGGCCTGGCTCGGTGCCTCCCCCTCCTCCCAGCCCCCCAGGGGCTCTGCCTCCTCCCGCTTTCATAGGCAAACACTTTCCTATTTTCTCTGCCAGCAACTCCTCCCCCGTGTCTCAGTTCCAGGCAAAAATGGGCTGCAGGCTGAGAGCTTTCACTATGTCACCTGTCTTGAGTGAGGAAACCGTGCCGTGCCCTTCACGCACGTTAATGAGTTCTCAGCAGCCTGGGGGCTGACAAGCCTGGCCACCTGGATTTTTAAAAACATGGTTTCTGGGAGTAATCAGCTTGCCCCGGCCACAGGGTGTCTGGGGGCAGAGTCAGGACACAACCCAGCCTGCGTGCGAGACCCCGCTTGAGCTAAGAAGCCAGCGTGGACAAGCCGCGCACCGACAGGCGCGGGAGAGAGGCGCCCAGAACACGTCATTCGATGCCCAGAAAGGTGTCCAAACACGTCAGGGCATTTGGCAAAGGTGCCGCAGTACAGGCTGTGGAGTTTTCCCTGGAAAAATGATTGTGCTGGTGATGTGTTTGGGAAAACCGCCCCCGTTTCCCAATCTGTTGTTCAGTTTATCCCGGCAATCCGTCCCTTTCCAGACAGCTTGAGTCCTGCTCCTAACACGCTTTAGGCCCGCCCTGGCTTGCCGAGGAACAGGGTGGAGGCCTTTGTCGTTCAAAGCACACATTTCAAAAGGCTGGAAGACCCCAGGAAAAGTGCCCCATACACCTTTCCTAAACAAGACAACTTCATTTGAGAAAATGCCTTGAAGGTTGGTCAGAGAGAAGTATGTGTGTCATTTTATGGACAGGGGGGCATAGAAAAAAAGAAAAGATGGTTGTTTTCTTAGCAACACAATATGCATGGTTCCAGGTGGAGATTCAGGGCCAGGGTACAATTTATAGCCCCCCACCTTAGGATCTGTATGCTGAAAAATTACTCAACCCCCAAATTCTCGGTTTTCTCCTCTATAAAACGGGGGTGGCAAGAACACCCTCCTGGTAGGACTTTTATGAGGATAAAAATGAAAGATAAGAATGAAAGGAGCAGAGCCCAGAGCCTGGCACAGGGTTAAGCCATAATAAACGTCAGGGAGTATTCGTCTTTATCATTGTCCTGAGTGTCTCATTTTTATTCAAAGGATGTGCATTGCTCTCCCCATCAGGACGAAGATGAAGTTTGGTTTTTAAGAGCCTCTGCAAGAAAGCGGCAGCATCTGCTTCCTTTGGGCCCAGCGGTCCTGAGAAGGAACTGACTGCGGGTAATTTCATTTCGCACCTCAGCTGGAAAGACAGGGACAGACAGTCTGGGAAGCAGATAATTTGTAACACAGTCCGACTCTGGCCTCCAATTTTTGAGAATTCCCTCTTATTAGGAAAGTTCCCTTGGGTGTTCAAAGGAAAAACAGCTCACATCGTCTCTCACTCCCCACAGACAGTGGTAACCCCACGAGCCAACAGTCAGAACTGCACTGGCCAACTGCGTCAGACACTGAACGGCTACTGCAGACTGACCCCTGTGTCAGGCGCTCCCCGGACAGTCTCACTTACTCCTCAGTCAACCCGAGGAGGAAGCACCTGAGTCCAGAGGCAGCTTGGCTCAGCGGTTCAGGATAAGAAACTAGATGGGATTCACAAACAACTGGACATGGGTCCCAGCTTTGTGAGCTTAGGAAAGTTACTCAACCTCTCTGAGCCTCAACATCTTAATCAGCAGCATAAAAATAATACATATTTCCTGGGGTGTAGTGAGATTTTAGAGGTGTTACTAGGTGGAACAGACCAAGAACAATGGCTGGCACATAATAAGTACTTGGTAAACAACAGCTGTTATTGTTCTCACACCTACATAATGGCAGAGTAAGTAGAATGGGTACCTACAGCTTGTTGTACCCAACATCCATACTCCCATCTTCTGGAAACCATACCTCATTTAGGGTCCCTCCATTCATTCATCGCACACAGTCTTGGATAGGCTGTCAACCAAATTACTCCAGGAAAGATATGGAAGGGCCAAGAAATGCCAACCAGCTATTCCTCCCTGGAATTTGACTCTTAAGGATGGTGACAAGATTACTGAACATAATCAGAAATCTAGGCATTCATCTTAGGAAGCACATGGACCAGGGTGTCCATTAGTTCCTGCTGCCCGGACCGCCAGCTCTATTCCGGTCATACCCCTGCACCCCTGAGCTACGCCCCCCAGGCTTCCTGTGTGTAAATCCCAGGGGTGACTTCTCTTGCTATGAAAGAATTCTAAGACATTCTTCAAGAATCTTCCTACTTCAGCACAGCCTTCTGCTCCAAATACATACAATGACAAATAAAACTTTCAAAGAGTACTCTAGGAGACATTCAGCTCAAAAATATATATATACTATGTTTGGAGCCAGAAACAAGACAGGAATGCAACATCCAACAGAAGCCATAAACCTGCGGAGCCCTGTGGCTCAGAGCAGGCAAGATACCCAGGAGCTTGGCTTTTTTACAGAGAAGAGGACTAAAAGTACCCCATATGAGATGGAAGCCTGGCTGCAGTCTCTCTGCTTAAACTCAGGTGTTGGAATATAGATACCCTGGTAAGGAAATACGGTTGCCACAAACTCTGACCCCCTACCTGGTGCATCCGTTTATTTGAGGCTCTGGATCTCAAGAGGAGGCTGGGAAAGAACCTAGAATTAATCAAGACTGCCTGCTGGCTTCTTGTCTATGCCTAGGATTTCTCTAGCATCACCAAAGGGTGGGATCTGTAAACCTCTATTATAATGCTCGGTCCTAGGTGGGAATAGATGTGGTTTAGTGAAAACAACAGCAAAAATGGCAAACTGATCAAAAGGAATAAAATACCTAGGAATAAACCTAACAAAGGAAGTGAAAGACCTATACCCTGAAAACTACAAGACACTCCTAGGAGAAATTAAAGAGGACACAAACAAATGGAAAAGCATCCCATGCTCTTGGCTAGGAAGAATAAATATTGTCAAAATGGCTATACTACCTAAAGCAATCTACAGATTCAATGCAATCCCTATCAAAGTACCAACAGCATTCTTCAATGATCTGGAACAAATAGTTCTAAAATTCATATGGAACCACAAAAGACCCTGAATAGCCAAAGCAATCCTGAGAAGGAAGAATAAAACAGGGGGAATTATGCTCCCAGACTTCAAGCTCTACTACAAAGCTACAGTAATCAAGACAATTTGGTATTGGCACAAGAACAGACCCACAGACCAGTGGAACAGAATATAAAGTCCAAACATTAACCCAAACATATACAGTCAATTAATATATGATAAAGGAGCCTTGGATATACAATGGGGAGATGACAGCCTCTTCGGCAGCTGGTGTTCGCAAAACTGGACAGCTACATGTAAGAGAATGAAACTGGACTACTGTCTAACCCCATACACAAAAGTAAACTCAAAATGGATCAAAGACCTGAATGTAAGTCATGAAACCATAAAACTCTTAGAAAAAAACATAGGCAAAAATCTCTTGGACGTAAACATGAGCGACTTCTTCATGAACATATCTCCCCAGGTAAGGGAAACAAAAGCAAAAATGAACAAGTGGGACTATATCAAGCTGAAAAGCTTCTGTACAGCAAAGGACACCATCAGTAGAACAAAAAGACATCCTATACTATGGGAGAATATATTCATAAATGACATATCCAATAAGGGGTTGACATCCAAAATATATAAAGAACTCACACACCTCAACAAACAAAAAGCAAATAATCCAATTAAAAAATGGGCAGAGGATCTGAACAGACACTTTTTCAAAGAAGAAATTCAGATGGCCAACAGGCACATGAAAAGATGCTCCACATCACTAATCATCAGAGAAATGCAAATTAAAACCACAATGAGATATCACCTCACACCAGTTAGGATGGCCAACATCCAAAAGACAAACAACAAATGTTGGCGAGGATGTGGAGAAAAGGGAACCCTCCTACACTGCTGGTGGGAATGTAAATTAGTTCAACCACTGTGGAGAGCAGTATGGAGGTTCCTCAAAATCTCCAAATAGAAATACCATTTGGCCCAGGAATCCCACTCCTAGGAATTTACCCTAAGAATGCAGCAGCCCAGTTTGAAAAAGACATATGCACCCCAATGTTTATCGCAGTACTATTTACAATAGCCAAGAAATGGAAGCAACCTAAGTGTCCATCAGTAGATGAATGGATAAAGAAGATGCGTATATATACACAATGGAATATTATTCAGCCATAAGAAGAAAACAAATCCAGATATTTGCAACAACATGGATGGAGCTACAGGGTATTACGCTCAGTGAAATAAGCCAGGCAGAAAAAGACAAGTATCAAATGATTTCACTTATATATGGAGCATAAGAACAAAGAAAGAAACTGAAGGAACAAAACAGCAGCAGACTCACAGAACCCAAGAACGGACTAATAGTTACCAAAGGGAAAGGGACTGGGGAAGATGGGTGGGAAGGGAGGGATAAGAGGGTAAAAGGGGCATTACGATTAGCAGATGTAAGGTAGCAGGGGCACGGGGAGGGCTGTACAACTCAGAGAAGACAAGTAGTGACTCTATAGCATCTCACTACGCTGATGGACAGTGACTGTAATGGGGTAGGTGGGGGGGACTTGATGAAGTGGGGAGTTTAGTAACTATAATGTTGCACATGTAACTGTAGAGTAATGATACCAAAATTTTTTAAAAATTGATGAAAAAAAAATGGCAAACTGATGGACAAGGCTGGAGAGAGAACAACTCAGAACAAAACAAAAAAGCCCTAAAACATCCTACTCAAAATAACCCAGCAAACCGATACCCCAAAATGTATGGGGAATGCAAGTACTGAAAAAAGATAGCCAAGCATATTAACAATGGGAGCATGAATTCACTCCAGATAAAATTGTTTGTAAAGCAACCTTCAAAATTATTATAAGTTGTTCAAAGAGATTTTTTTAAATAGTGTTTATTAAAAATAAAATTACTTTTAAATAGGCAGAAATAAAGATTGCATACGAAAATGAAAAATCAAGTAGGTATAAACAAGTTAGAAATCTTGGAGAAGTATAGCCACTGAAAGTTTTCAAAACTCACTAGAGCCACTTTGGAAGATAATTTGTCAGTTTCTTATAAAACTAGACTTACTTTTGCCGTACAATCCAGCAGCCATGCTCTTTGCCATTTACCCAAAGGAGCTGAAGATGTATGTCCACAGAAATACTTGCACATGGATGTTTATTGCAACTTTATTCATAATTACCAAACCTTGGAAGCAACAGAGATGCCCTTCAGTGGGTGAAGGGGCAAATAAACTGGTCCATCCAGACAACAGAATATTATTCAGCACTAAAAAGAAGTGAGCTATCAAGCCATGAAAAGACAAGGAGGAAACTCAAAGGCATATTGCTAAGTGAAAGAAGCCAATCTGAAAAGGCCACATACTGCATGATTTCAACTAGATGACATTCTGGAGAAGGCAAAACCATAGAGACAATAAAAAAAGATGAGTGATTGTCAGGGGTTCGGGTGGAAGGTGGTAGAGAGGAATGAAAAGGCAAAGTACAGAGGATTTTTAGGGCACTGAAAATGATACTATAATGATGATACTATATGATCTATATATGACCTGTTTGATACTATAATGATGGATCCATGTAATCGTACATTTGCCAAACCAAAAGAATGCACAACACCAAAAGTGAGCTCCAATATAAACTATAGACCTTGGGTGGTTATGACGTGTCGATTGTAACAAATGTCCCAGTCCGACAGGGACGTTGGTAATGATGGAGGCTCTGCATGTGTGGGGCAGGGAGTACGTGGGAAATCCGTACCTTCCCTTCGATTTTTCTGTGAACCTAAAACTGCTCTTAAAAGAAAGTCAGTTAGTTTTAAAAAAAACTTCCTGGATAGGATAAATTCTAGATAGAAACTAGTTGAGGAGAATATTAATGAATTGGAAGATAGTACTAAAGATACAAGGTACAGAGACAAATTTAAAAACATATCTGAAAAACCCGTTATGAGACCTGAAAGCTATTTTGAGATGTCCTAACAATGATCTCATAGGGGTTACGGAAGCAGGGAATGGAGAAAATAGCAGAAAACACATTTCTGGAGAGATAATACCTGAGAAACTTCCAGAATTGAAGAAAGGGTTCTCTAAGTGTACTATGAGTACCAGTCAGCATAAAGATAAATCTACTCCTAGAGAAACTGTGACAAAACTGGGGAACATCAAGGGTAAAACATTGCAAGAGAGAAAAGACAGGTTGCTCAGAGAATGACAGACTGACTGGTGACAGACTTCCCCTCAGCAACAATGAAAGGTGATGGAACAATAGCTTCAAAGGGGCTGAGGAGAAGTCAGTCAACTTAGAATTTTTAGAATGCCAGACAAACTATTATTTATGAATGATAATGAAAGGGTTTTTATTCCTACAAAGACTAAGGGGTTACCACCTACAGAGTCTCACTAAATTATAAAGGTTTGTTTTAAGGGTTCCCAGGATTTGTTTTACTCAGGTGCAGTAAGGCCTGAAGACATGGAAATGACTGACATGAAGGGAGTTTTATACTCACAGATCCCTAGAAAGAGGCACGGCGCCCTGCACAGGACGGCCGCCTGGGGAAGCACCAGGGTCCTGCCGGAGGCAGAGAGCAGGCAAGAGCCTTCACTGTAGTTTCTGTGGGAAGAAATGGACAAGAGGAAGCAGATTTAGGATTGGCTAGTTTGAATAATTCTGGCAGGTTCTGGGGCAAAGGGTCCCTGGTTGGGTGGTGCCTGGCGTGGGGTGATCGGGGCAGGTGGACGGGGTCCAGAGAGTAAGAGTTCCCTGAAGGAGGTACTGCGGGTGTGGGCTCTGGGCGGCTTGGTCTGCCTGGGAAAGTCAGGCTCAAGGGGAAGTTGTTCCCCATCTGTAGGAATTGACTAGCTCTAGGAGGGTGAGCTGGACCCCGATGTCAAAACATCAGAAAATGTGGAGAATTTTAAAAACTTGATTAATAGAAGGTTGTCTTTCAGCTAAAGTATAATGGACCTGGAGAGAAGTTGTGAGATTCAAAATACAATGCAGAGCACGGGATGGATAAAACATGTCATTAAATTTACTTAGCAATAAAAACAGTAGTACAGGTATATTAAAATAATTTAATTTCATTGTCTAACAATATTGTTTTTAGACAACACCAACATGGTACTTACTCAATGAAAAGTTTCTTTGTTCAGGAGGTTAGAAATACTAAACAGCTCAAATGATTTTCGATACAAGCATACCCCAGAGAATGCCCCCCAAATGAATTAAAATATGGCTTCCAAACAAGCAGAAGATAAATTGGATTAAAAGAAAAATTTAAATGCTTATTCAACAAAAGATAGGATAAACAAAATGGAAAGATAGTCTACAATTTGGAAAAGGATATTTGTAGCACATATAACTGCCAAGATTAGGTTCCATAATTTATAAATATCTCCTAAAATTCAACATGACAAGAAATAGAGTTTCACCTGTATTTGTTAGATTGTATTGGTTTAAAAGCACATACAGCGTATCTAGCAAACTTTTAGAATTTGATCCAAGTGGTGGGTGGACACGTCGATGCCTGTTCTCATATATCCCTTACTTTTTGATATATTTTAGCTATTTCATTTTTTTTTTTAAGAATCAGAAAGAAGCCTAAATACTATAAGAGAATCAAAACATACCCATTTGATTCCCAAGTCTTTACTTTCACCACACTAGAAAGCAAACGCTCAGTGGGCCGGCCAGAAGGGGTCTCAGCCGCGAGCTAGCAGGCCCCCCGGTGGAGGAAGGGAGCTTGGGGCATGGCTCGGCCAAGCAGAGATCTGTCTCCCTGCTGAAGGGAGTCCCCTTCTCTCTGCACTTCCAAAGACGCTGAAGGCTCCATGCGGGTGGCAGAGGTGGTCCTCCAGCCGGCCCCGCTCCAGGAAATCCAACCCCATTTAGTGTGAGTTTCCCCCCGAGTCTCCCACATGGTGTCTGGCTACAGCTGCCTACGGCTTATGGCTCAGAGAGGCTGGAAGGACCCTATTGTCATTTCTGCCCCTGGAGCTCCTCGGGCTGCTCACCCCCCAGCATCTCGGAACCCTCTGGGCTGACGGCATCTGATACAAAGCAAATCCAGTTCAGCAGCAGAGGAAAACAGGTGAACTGGAGACGTATTCAGGCCATGGGAAGTTTCGGATGGCACATCTTTTCTTTTTCAGAGAATTTAAACTTCAAAGATACAAAGGTTATAGAAGTTGCTCCTTAAGAGACATTTTGCGAGTCCCAGACGAGCTAGAAACTCCAATTTAAAGCCAAAAGGTATGTCAATACATCAGCGTTCAACCTATAGTTGCCAAGCTTCCATTGACGGCAAAGAACGTACCTCTTGGAGATATCTCAAGGGCATTCTGCTGAATGAAGAAAGCTAATTTCAAAATGTGCCATACTGGAGGATTCCATTTATAGAACATTCCCAAAATGACACAATTATAGAGATGGAAAGAGATTAATGGTTGCCAGGGGTTGCCGGGAGACTAATGGGGACAGGGAGTTGTGACTCTAAGTCGGTAGCATGGGGGAGATCTTAGTTGTGGTGGAATGGCTCTGTGTCTTGAATGCAGACCTAGTTACACAAGTCTATAAAGTCTATACCTGTGACAAAATAGCAAAACACTATGCGCACACGTGGCACTGTCAGTTTCCTGAGTTTTATATTGCATTACAGTTATTTAAAATGTAACCCCTGGGAAAGCTGGATGAAGGGTACATGGGATCTCTGCTTCTACCTTTGCAACTCCTTGCAAATGTTATTTTAAAATTAAAATTTAAGAAAAAAACTTCGTTGTATATAAATAGTTAACCTATAGTCTAGGGATCAGCAAACTATGACCCACAGCCAGCCTACTGCCTATTTGTGTGTGACAATCTAAGAATGATTTTTACATTTTCGAGTGGTTGAAAAATATCAAAAAAGAATGTTTTGTAACACATGAAAATTATGTGAATTTCAAATTCTAGAGGCCACAAATGAAGTTCTACCAGCACACAGCCATGCATATTCATTTATGTATCGACTATGGCTAGTCTTCCCTCACCTCAACAGAGTTTAGTTGTTACTACGGAGAGCATATGGCCTGCAAAGCCTAAATTACTTATTGTCCAGCTATTTATGGAAAAAGTTTGCCAAACCTTGCTTTAGAACCTTTAGGATTTCTATTACTTCACTATTATGAAAAATACTGCAATAAAAAAAAATCTTTTACTTACTTCTATGTGCACAGGTGTAGGAATATCTCTAGGACAGAAACCAAGAAATGGAGGCATTTACATTTTTAATAGATATTGCCAAATTGGCCTTCAAAAGTGATGGCTCTAGGGAACAGCTTCTGATCATGTGAAAGGGCTTCGTAAGTCCTCCTGCTTTTCTGATGTTTTAAATGACAACATTTACCAATGCCAGACAAAATGTAGAAAAAGCACTGAAGAGCAGGTAAAAGCAGGCAGAAGTGGATGGGATGTGACTCTTCTAAGAGGAGAAGCAAAGGAAGTGAGAGATATGTGCAGTCTTTTCCTCTGAGGGCCTCCCCTTGGGGGGCAGTGGAGAACACAGCCCAAGGAGAAAGTGTCTTCTAGAGCTGAGGAGTCCAAAGCCACTGTGGCTGCAGATTGAGAGGGCAAATTCCAGGGAGGAGGAAGTCACAGGGGGAGGGCACCGAAACACGTACACAGACTTCCTTCAACTCCTCCACTGACTCATAACCTGCAAGTACACGAGATGAGATTTCAAGGAACCTAGTGGAAGGCAACAGCCAGAAAGCTAAAAAGCAGATTTCAACAACTGCCTCATGCCAAGGAATTGGGAGTTGGGAAGTCAAATTCTGCAACTTAGAGAAGCTTGGTAAACTCAGAATTTCCACTGAAATCTCAGAAGGATCAAGTTTTTGGAGTAAGGACCGCTTACTAAGACTAAGGACTACCCACAGGCAGTATTTCTCAGTCTTTTTTTTTTTTTCATTTTTTCTCTCTCCACCCCTGCTGAGGAGAAAATTTTAATTTCCCCTAATGAGAAAAGTCAAATACTAAAAAATAGCATTTTGTCAGGTAGGGTTGTGGACCAGAAACCATTATAATATCCAAGATATTTTTCACCACCACCAAGAACCAATTTTCAAGCCCTCAGGGGCAATATTGCTCCTGCTGAGAATGCATGTCTTAGGAATAAGAGAAATCCAGAAAAAAACTCACTGTAACAAAGCCTAAAACCAAGCCTTTTTGCTGGATCGAATTGATCTCCCAAAAATCTGCCTGCTAGGTCAAAACTCAGAAGATTTCTTCTTCTTCAGAGAAGATAACAGAATTCAGAGGCTCTTACAATGTCATCACTCATAATCCCCACATTCAGTAACTGTTAAAAAATTGCTAGACATGTGAAGCAGCAGGAAAAAGTGACTCATGCCCAAGAGGGGAAAACAATATATAGAGGTGTATCACAGACAAGCCAGATTTTGGAATTAGCAGACAAGGACTTCAAAAGAGGTATCATAAATATGTTAACAAACTTACAGGAAAAGATGGGTTTAAGGGGTGACGTGATGTGACATTTCCGGAGAGACAGGAATACTCAGGAAAATATGGTACTTCTAGAATTGAAAAATACAAGACCTGAAGCAAAAACCCATTGGATGGGATTAGTAGCATGTTTGGACACCACAGAAGAAAGGATCAGTGACAATGAAAGGTAACAGGAATCATCAAAAGTGAAGCACAAATAATAAGAAAAAAATGAACAGTCTCAGTGACCCCAGGAATGGTGTCAATTCATCTAATGTCCACATGAGCGGAGTCACAGGAGAGGAAGGCTGGGTGGGCCCTGAAGGCATCATGCTGAGTGAAATAAGTCAGGGACAAATACTGTATGTTTTTTCTAGTATGCAGAACTTAGAAGAGCTGAACTCATTGAGACAGAGTAGAATGGTGGTTGCTGGGAGCTGAGGCTTGGGGGAAATCAGTAGATATTGGTCAAAAGGTCCATATGTCAGCTATGAGATGAGTAAGTTCTGAGGACCTACTGTACAGCACAGTGACTGTAATTAACAATATTGTATTATAATTTGAAAGTTGTTAAGAGAGTAGATCTAAAATGTTATCACCACATACAAAAAAGGGTAATTATGTGAGAGGATGGAGGTGATGCCTAACCCCATCCTGGTGATCATCTTGCAACAGATGTGTGTGTGTGTCAAAGCATCACATTGTTCGCCTTAAATTTAACTATGTTAAATGTCAATAATGTCTCAATAAAGCTGGGGAGAGGAGAGGAGAGAAAGAATAGGGTAGAAAAAATACCGAGTGAAAATTTGGCAAATCTGATTTAAAATATCAATCCACAACCCAAGAAACTCAACGAACTCCAAGCAAGATAATAGCAAATAAAATCACATCTAAACATACTGTATTCAAACTTCAGGAAACCAAAGAAAAAGAAAAAATACTGAAAGCAGCAATCGAAAAACAACACATATCATTTGAACACGCAGCACTTTAAGTACTGCTGACTTCTCTTCAGAAACAATGGTACCAGAAGAGACATATTTCAGACGCTAAAACAAAGAAATGTTAACGAAGAATTCTATGCCATGAAAATATCTTTCAGAAATTAAGGTGAAATGAAGATATTTTTAGACAAAGAAAGCTGAAATAATGGGTCACCCACAGTATAAGAAATGTTAAAGGAAAAATATGTTAACAGATGGAACTTAGTATCCATACAAACGAGTAAGGAACGCCCCCAAAGGTAAATATGTTAGTAAATATAACACATTTTGCTTTAAAAACTACATAAAATTGGGTGTTTAAAGCAAAAATAATGACAACTATTAAAATGTTGGATAAATCAGCACAAAGAATAGAAAGGGGAAATGGAGGTATACTGTTGTGAAATGGTTAAACTATGTATGATGTGTTATATTATTATTTAATCATTGACTGTGATAAGCTGAAGTTGTATTTGGGAAACCTTAAAGGTATGAACAAAAATAGAAACAAAAAGGTATAGCTAGTCAATAGTGGAGATAAATGGAATATTAAAAAATTAATTCCAAATAAGGCAGAATAAGAGGAAAGGTGGAATAAAGAACAAATCAGACAATCAAAATGAAAAGATGATAAGTTTACATACAACCATATCAACAACCACATTAAATATAATGGCCCAGTGTTGCCTAACAGATTTTCTATATTGATGAAAATGTCCTACATCTGTGCTAATACAAACCACTACCCATACATGGCTACTGAGGACCTGAAATGTGACTAATATGACTGAGGAACTGAATTTTTATCTTATTTACTTTTAATTATTTTAAAATGGAAAATCTACATATGGCTGGATACTCCATGAAACAATGAAGATCTAAACAGCCCAATTAATAGGTGAGATAATCAGATTAGAAAAAAATATAAAGATCCAACTATATGCAGTCTACAAGAAAGATCGGTTTAAATGTGATACTGATAGGTTAAAAACAATAGAAATATATGCCGCTCAAACACATAGAAAGTTAGAGTAGCTAGATTAATATCACACAAAGTAGAATTTAGGATTATTAGCAAGAATAAAGATATGATAAAAAAGGAATCAATTCATTAAAAAGATAATTCTCAATGTGAGTGCATCTAACAGAACTCTGAAACATAAAAAAACTGAAAGGAAAAAATAAATATATAAACCCCTTATAATTGTGAGAGATGCACAAACATCTTTTTGAGACTCTGATTTCATTCTTTTGAGTATACACCCAGAAGTGGAATTGCTGTATCACATGGCAATTCTATGGCTAATTTTTTTCAGGAACTGCCATACTATTTTCTCCAGTGGGTGTACCATTTTACATGTATTGTGGTTTATATCTGGACATTTTGACAATCATTCATTGATAAGACTAGATCTCCCCCCAAATCAGTAAGGATATAAAAGTCTTACCCAACACTATCAACTAACCTGTTGTAATTGGTATTTCTGAAAGTGTCCACCCAACAACAGCAAAATAAACATTCTTTTCAAGTTTACATACCACAGCACCAAAATAAATTATACTCTGGGCAGGAGGTGTGGGGGGGGGGACTTGATAATATGGGTGAATGTTGAAACCACAATATTGCTCATATGAAACCTTCATAAGATTGTGTATCAATGATACCTTAATTTTTTTTTAAAAGGTGGGGAACTAGGGTTAGGAAAAAGTGGTAGGAGGGAAATGGACCAATTATAGATACCTATTATACTGTTTGAATTATTTACCACGTTATGTTCTACATCTTCATACTCTGAATTTCAAAACTTTTTTAAAAATGCCTTTTGAATAAAGAACTATGAAGAATCATAAAAAAATACTCTGGGCCTTAAAACAAGTCTCAATAAATTTGAAAAGGTTGAAATAATATAGATATGGTCTCTGACCAAAACAAGACTAAACTAGAAATCAGTAACAGAAAGATAAGGAAAAAAATCCAATTACTCAAAAATTAAACCATGCATTCCTAAATAACTCAGGGGACAAAAAAGAAATCACAAGGCAAATTAGAAAATATTTTGCACTAAAATGAAAATACAATATAATGAAATTTGTGGTGTGCAACTAAAATACTGCATAGAGGGAAATATATTAGAAAATAATAAAGGTCTAAAACCAGTGATCTAAACAAGTACCTAAAATAACTAAAAACAAAGTAAATGACTCTTAAAATAAGAAAATATAGATGAAAGTAGAATTCAATGACATGGAAAATGAACAAAATATAGAGAAAATCAGCAAAACCCAAAGAAGGTTCTTTGAAAAAAAATTTTTAATTGAACAACTCTAGCTAGAATTGTTAGAAAAAAAGAAAGACACAAATTGCCAAGATCAGGAATGAAAAAAGAGATATCACTACAGAGCCTCCAGATATTTAAATAATAATAAGAGGATACTATGAAAATATTTCCCAATTTTTAAAATCACGTTAACATAAAATTTACTATCTTAACCATTTTTAGGTGGACAGTTCAGTCATATTAAAGACATTTGTAATATGTATAACCATTACCATTATCCCTACAGGGCTCTTCACCTTGTAAAATGGAAACTCTATACCCATTGAACAGTACCTTCCAATTTCCCCCTTTCCAGGCTCTGGCGACCACCCTTCTACTTCCGTCTCTATGGTTTTGACTACTCTAAAAATCTCATGAGTGGAAGCACTTTGTCTTTTTGTGACTGGCTTCTTTCACTTAGCATAATGTCTGTAAGTCTCACCCATGTTGTGGTGTTACGTCAGGATTTCCTTCCTTTTTAAGACTGAACGTTCTGTTGTGGATACACATTTTTCTTATTCATTGATCCACCAATGAACACTTGGATTATTGTCACATTTTAAATATTGTGAATAATGCTGTCAGTATGGGTGTACAAATCTCTGAGACTCTAATTTCATTCTTTGTAGTATATACCCAGACTGGAATTGATGGATCATACAGTAATCCTATTTTTAATTTTTTGAGGAACTGCCACACTGTTTTCATAGTGGATGTACCATTTATATTCCCACCGAGGGTGCACAAGGCTTCCAATTTCTCCATATTTCGAATGCTTTTTTTGATAGTAGCCATTCTAGTGTTTAAGGTAATATCTCGTGTAGTTTTTTTTTTTTGCTATTATTAAAATACAATTTCATGAGCAACATTATGGTTACTAGACTCCCCCTATTATCAAGTCCCCCCCACATACCCCATTACAGTCACTGTCCATCAGTGTAGTAAGATGCTACAGAATCACTACTTGTCTTCTCTGTGCTATACTGCATTCCCCGTGCCCCCCCCCTACATTATATGTGCTAAAGGTAATGCCCGTTTCTCTCCTTATCCCTCCCTTCCCACACACCCTCCCCAGTCCCCTTCCCTTTGGTCACTGTTAGTCCGTTCTTGGGTTCTGTGAGTCTGCTGCTGTTTTGTTTCTTCAGTTTTTTCTTTGTTCTTATACTCCACAGATGAGTGAAATCATTTGATACTTGTCTTTCTCTGCCTGGCTTATTTCACTGAGCATAATGCCCTCTAGCTCCATCCATGTTGTTGCAAATGTCTGGATTTGTTTTTTTCTTATGGCTGAATAATATTCCATTGTGTATATATACCACATCTTCTTTATCCATTCATCTACTGATGGACACTTAGGTTGCTTCCATTTCTTGGCTATTGTAAATAGTGCTGCGATAAACATAGGGGTGCATCTGTCTTTTTGAAGCTGCTGCATTCTTAGGGTAAATTCCTAGGAGTGGAATTCCTGGGTCAAATGGTATTTCTATTTTGAGTTTTTTGAGGAACTTCCATACTGCTTTCCACAATGGTTGAACTAGTTTGCATTCCCACCAGCAGTGTAGGAGGGTTCCCCTCTCTCCACATCCTCGCCAACAGTTGTTGTTGTTTGTGTTTTGGATGGCAGCCATCCTAACTGGTGTGAGGTGATATCTCATTGTGGTTTTAATTTGCATTTCTCTGATGACTAGTGATGTGGAGCATCTTTTCATGTGCCTGTTGGCCACCTGAATTTCTTCTTCGAAGAAGTGTCTGTTCAGCGCTTCTGCCCATTTTTTAATTGGCTTATTTGCTTTTTGTTTGTTGAGGTGTGTGAGCTCTTTATATAATTTGGATGTCAACGCCTTATAGGATATGTCATTTATGAATATATTCTCCCATACGGTGTCTTTTTGTTCTACTGATGGTATCCTTTCCTGTACAGAAGCTTTTTAGTTTGATATAGTCCCATTTGTTCATTTTTGCTTTTGTTTCCCTGGCCGGGGGAGACATGTTCATGAAGAAGTTGCTCATGTTTATATCCAAGAGATTTTTGCCTATGTTTTTTTTCTAAGAGTTTTATGGTTTCATGACTAACATTCGGGCCTTTGATCCATTTTGAGTTTACTTTGGTGTATGGGTTAGACAGTAATCCAGTTTCATTCTCTTGCATGTAGCCGTCCAGTTTTGCCAACACCAGCTGTTGAAGAGGCTGTCATTTCCCCCATTGTATATCCATGGCTCCGTTATCGTATATTAATTGACCATATGTGCTTGGGTTTATATCTGGGCTCTCTATTCTGTTCCACTGGTCTATGGGTCTGTTCTTGTGCCAGTACCAAATTGTCTTGATTACTGTGGCTTTGTAGTACAGCTTGAAGTCAGGGAGCATAATCCCCCCTGCTTTATTCTTCCTTCTCAGGATTGCTTTGGCTATTCGGGGTCTTTTGTGGTTCCATATGAATTTTAGAACTATTTGCTTTAGTTCATTGAAGAATGCTGTTGGTAGTTTGATAGGGATTGCATTGAATCTGTAGGTTGCTTTAGGCAGGATGGCCATTTTGACAATATTAATTCTTCCTACCCAAGAGCATGGGATGAATTTCCATTTATTAGTGTCCTCTTTAACTACTCCTAAGAGTGTCTTGTACTTTCCAGGGTATAGGTCTTTCACATGCTTGGTTAGGTTTATTCCTGGGTATTTTATTCTTTTTGATGCAATTGTGAATGAGATTGTTTTCCTGATTTCTCATTCTGCTAGTTCATTGTTAGTGTATAGAAACGCAACAGATTTTTGCGTATTAATTTTGTAGCCTGCAATTTTGCTGAATTCAGATATTAGATCTAAGAGTTTTGGAGTGGATTCTTTAGGGTTTTTTATGTACAATATCATGTCATCTGCAAACAAGGACAGTTTGAGTTCTTCCTTGCCCATCTGGATGCCTTTTATTTCTTTGTGTTGTCTGATTGCCGTGGCTAGGACCTCCAGTACTATGTTGAATAACAGTGGGGACATTGGGAATCCCTGTCTTGTTCCCGATCTTAGATGAAAAGCTTTCAGCTTCTCGCTGTTCAGTATGATGTTGGCTGTGGGTTTGTCATATATGGCCTTTATTATGTTGAGGTACTTGCCCTCTATACCCATTTTATTGAGAGTTTTTATCATGAATGGATATTGAATTTTGTCAAATGCTTTTTCAGCATCTATGGAGATGATCATGTGGTTTTTGTTCTTCTTTTTGTTGATGTGGTGGATGATGTTGATGGATTTTTGAATGTTGTACCACCCTTGCATCCCTAGAATAAATCCTACTTGATCATGATGGATGATCTTTTTGATGTATTTTTGAATTCGGTTTGCTAATATTTTGTTGAGTATTTTTGCATCTATGTTCATCAGGGATATTGGTCTGTAATTTTCTTTTTTTGTGGTGTCTTTGCCTCGTTTTGGTATTAGAGTGATGTTGGCCTCATAGAATGAGTTTGGGAGTATTCCCTCCTCTTCTACTTTTTGGAAAACTTTAAGGAGGATGGGTATTAGGTCTTTCCTAAAATGTTTGATAAAATTCAGCAGTGAAACCATCTGGTCCAGGTGTTTTGTTCTTAGGTAATTTTTTGATTACCAATTCAATTTCTTTGCTGGTAATTGGTCTATTCAGATTTTCTGTTTCTTCCTGGGTCAGCCTTGGAAGGTTGTATTTTTCTAGAAAGTTATCCATTTCTTCTAGGTTATCCAGTTTGTTAGCATATAATTTTTCATAGTATTCTCTCATAATTCTTTGTATTTCTGTGGTATCTGTAGTGATTTTTCCTTTCTCATTTCTGATACTGTTTATGTGTGTAGACTCTCTTTTTTTCTTCATAAGTCCAGCCAGGGGTTTATCTAATTTGTTTATTTTCTCAAAGAACCAGCTCCTGCTTTCATTGCTTCTTTCTATTGTTTTATTCTTCTCAATTTTATTTATTTCTGCTTTAATCTTTATTATGTACCTCCTTCTACTGACTTTGGGCCTCATTTGTTCTTCCTTTTCTAATTGTGAGTTTAGACTCTTCATTTGGGATTGTTCTTCTTTCCTGAGGTCGGCCTGTATTGCAATATATTTCCCTCTTAGCATGGCCTTTGCTGCGTCCCACAGATTTTGCAGTGTTGAATTATTGTTGTCATTTGTCTCCATATATTGCTTGATCTCTGTTTTTATTTGGTCATTGATCCATTGATTATTTAGGAGCATGTTATTAAGCCTCCATGTGTTTGTGGGGTTTTTCGTTTTCTTTGTGTAATTTATTTCTAGTTTCATACCTTTGTGATCTGAGAAGCCAGTTGGTACAATTTCCATCTTTTTGAATTTACTAAGGTTCTTTTTGTGGCCTAATATATGATCAATTCTTGAAAATGTTCCATATGCACTTGAGAAGAATGTGTGTCCTGTTTGCTTTTGGATGGAGTGTTCTGTAGATGTCCATTAGGTCCATCTGTTCTAGTGTGTTGTTCAGTGCCTCTGTCTCTTTACTTATTTTCTGTCTGGTTGATCTGTCCTTTGGAGTGAGTGGTGTGTTAAAGTCTCCTAAAGTGAATGCATTGCATTCTATTTCCCCTTTTAATTCTGTTAGTATTTGTTTCACATATGTAGGTGATCCTGTGTTGGGTGCATAGATGTTTATAATAGTTACATCCTCTTGTTGGACTGACCCCTTTATCATTATGCAATGTCCTTCTTTGTGTCCTGTGACTTTCTTTGTTTTGAAGTCTATTTTGTCTGATACAAGTACTGCAACTCCTGCTTTATTCTATTAGTTGCATGAAATATCTTTTTCCATCCCTTTACTTTCAGTCTGTGTATGTCTTTGGGTGCGAAGTGAGTCTCTTGTAGGCAGCATATAGATGGGTTTTGTTTTTTTTTTATCCATTCAGTATCTCTATGTCTTTTGATTGGTGCATTCAGACCATTTGCATTTAGGGTGATTATCGATAGGTATTTATTTATTGCCACTGCAGGCTTAAATTTGTGGTTACCAAAGGTACACAGGCCATTCCCTTACTATCTAACAGTCTAATTTAACTTATTTTGTATACTATTATAAAGTCAACATAAAGGGTTTTTTTTTTCCTTTTTCTTCCTCCTCCATTCTTTGTATGTTATGAAATATATTCTTCCCTTGAAGGATATCTATTTAGCCTTAGGAATACTTCCATCTATAGGAGTCCCTCCAAAATGCACTGTAGAGGTGGTTTGTGGGAGGTAAATTCTCTCAGCCTTTGCTTATCTGTAAATTGTTTAATCCCTCCTTCAAATTTAAATGATAACCTTGCTGGGTAGAGTATTCTTGGTTCAAGGCCCTTCTGCTTCATTGCATTAAATATATCATGCCACTCTCTTCTGGCCTGTGAGGTTTCTGTTGAGAAGTCTGATGATAGCCTGATGTGTTTTCCTTTGTATGTGATGTTTTTTCTCTCTCTGGCTGCTTTTTAAAGTCTATCTTTATCCTTGACCTTTACCATTTTAATTATTATGTGTCTTGATGTTGTCTTCCTTGGGTCCCTTGTTTTGGGAGATCTGTGTGCCTCCATGGCCTGGGAGACTATCTCTTTCCCCAGATTGGGGAAGTTTTCAGCAATTATCTCCTCAATAACACTTTCTATCCCTTTTTCTCTGTCTTCTTCTTCTGGTACCCCTATAATGCAAATATTGTTCCGTTGGATTGGTCATACAGTTCTCTCAATTTTCTTTCATTCTTAGAGATCCTTTTTTCTTTCTGTGCCTCTGCTTCTTTGTATTCCTCTTCTCTAATTTCTATTCCATTTACCGTCTCTTCTACTACATCTAATCTGCTTTTAAATCCCTCCATTTTATGTTGCATTTCATACATGGTATTTCTTAATGATTGAATACCATCTTAAATTCATTCCTGAGGTCTTGAATATTTTTCTGTACCTCCATAAACATGTTTATAATTTTTATTTTGAACTCTCTTTCTGGAAAATTTGTGAGTTCAGTTTCATTTGACTCTCTTTCTGGGGTTTGTGAGATTTTGGTCTGAACCATGTTCTTTTGATGTTTCATATTTCTGTGTGGTGCCCACTAGTGTGCAGAAACTCCTGTCTCTGGAGCTGCTCAGCCCCTAGAGTGAGGTTGGGGGACGTAGGGGAGCAGAGCTGGTGCCTGGGGTGGAAAGATCTGTTTCCTGCTTCCCGTCTGCGGTGCCTCTCTCTGGTGTCAGAGCCAGTGGACCAAGCACACATGGGTAAGCCTCTGTGCTTTGTGTCTCTAGCTGTGGTAGGTGGGGCCTCCCTCTTGCTGGCCTGACGCCTGCTCAGTGACTGCGGGTTTGCGAGCAGGTGCCTGCAGGCCAGTAGGAAGGCTCAGCAGGCTGTGTGTCACAGTGGGGGGCCTCGGAGCTGACTAGGCAGCCAGGGGGATGGAGCACCTGAAGCTCTTCAAAGTTCCTAACCAGCTGGGCAGAGTGCACCCCGGCAACATTGTCCAGCGCTCCCTTCTCCTGCACAGCAAGCTCTGTGCAGACCCCGCCCCTTCAGCAGCCCTCTCGCTGCTAGGAAGCCTCCCAGTCTCCCTGCCTTTCCTCCGACACAGAGCGGCCGCGTGTGGATCCCCTCCTCCACAAACGGCCAGAATGTCCATTTAGTAAGCACTCTGCCTGTCCAATCTCCCCAGTGCCCAGGGCACCACACACTATAGGATTCTGCTCACAAAGCAGATCTCCAGGGGTAGGTGTCCAGCAGTCCCAGGCTTCCACCCCCTCCCCCGCTCCGTTTCTCTTCCTCCCGCCGGGGAGCTGGGGTGGGGGAAGGGCTTGGGTCCCGCCGGATCAAGGCTTTCCTACGTTACCCGGTTTCGTGAGGTCTGCTCTGTTCACGAAGTCGGTATGCAGTGTGGTTCAGCCTTCTTTCTTGTTGCTGTCTGGAGGTTAGTTGTATTTATTAACCATATTTTGGACTGTTTGTGGTTTTGGGAGGAGCTCTCTGTCTCACCTCTCACGCCACCATCTTGAATCTCTCCCCCGTCATGTAGTTTGATGTACAATTTTATTCCAAAAAATTCAACAACTTAAGTGAAATAGACAAATTCCTTGACAGACTCTGCACTACTTTGCTAGGACTGCCATAACACAGTACTAGAGACTGGGGGGCTTAAACAACAGAAATTAATTTTCTCACTGATCTGGTGGCTTTAAGTCCGAGATGAAGGTGCAAGCATGGTTTCTGAAGCCTCTCTTGCCTTGTAAACGGCTTATCTCTTCCTCGTGTCTTCACGTGATCTTCCTTCTGTGTCCTAGCTCCTCTTCTTCTAAGAACACCAGTCACATTGGTTTAGGGCTCTCCATAATGTCTCATTTTAATTTTGTTAACTCTGCAAAGGCCAAATCTCTGAATACAGCCACATACTGAAATAATGAGGGTTAGGAATTCAACATTGAGGGCAGGACACAATTCAGCCCATAACAGATACAAACTACCAAAATTCACTCAAGAGGAAACAGATAGAATAGCCCTAAGTTAAAGAAATTTAATTCCTAGTTTGAAATCTTTCCACAAAGAAAACTCCAAGCTGAAGTGTCTTCACTGGTTAATTCTACCAAACATTTAAAGGATTAATACCATGTCTATACAGTCTCTCCAGAAAACAGATGATGGAACACTTCTCAACTGACATCAAAACCTGACAAAGACATTACAAGAAAAAAGCTACAGAACAATATCCCTCATAAACAGATGCAAAAATCCTAACCAAAATTTTAGAAAATCAACTTCATCAGTATGTAAATGGATAATATAGTCAAATGGGTTTATTCCAGGAATACAAAGTTGACTTAATATTCAGAAGTCACTAAATGTCTGTAACCGTATTAATAGACTAAGAAAAACTATATGATTATCTCAGTAAGTGGGGAGGGTGGGATGGGAGTACTAAAAATCCTACAGCTATTCCATATTAAAAACTCTCAGCAAACCAGAATAAACTTTGCTTAGCCTGATAAAAAGCATACAAGAAAACAATTGGTTAACATCATTGTTAATGATGAAAAAATAAATTCTAAGAACAGGAACAAAGCGACTTAATTTCTACTTGATATATTACAGGAGTGCAATAAGGGAAGAAAAATAAAATACATAAAGACTGCAAAGGAAGATACAAAACCCTACTTGCAGATGATATGATTGCCTTTGTAGAAAATCTAGTTTCAGGAAATCTATTTTTAAAAAGCCATTAGAACTAGTAAGCATGGACACATTATATAAAAATAAAATGCATTTCAATAAAAGAAATGAGAACTTTTCTAAAATTTTTAAAATACCATTTATGATGGCTTAAATTTTTTTTCACAAACTTAATGTGCTATACAAATATACTGAAAAACTGTGAAACACTGCTGAGTGAAAATTAAAGATATAAATGGAAATATAGAACATATTAATAGGCTGGAAACTGTTTCTCCCAAAATTGCTATTTATATAGACTCAACGTAATTCCAGTCAAAATCCCAGCAGTCTTTTATTGTAGTTTAATAATAAACCTTGAAATTAGGTAGGTAAATCCTTCTGTGTTCTTCTTTTTCAAAGTTGTTTTGACAAAATGTTACATATAAATTTTAGAATCAACTTGTCAATTTCTACAAAACAGCTTAATGTAATTTGGACGGGGACTGTGTAGAATATAAATTGATTTAGTAAGAATTGATTCATAACATTAAGCCTTCTATGAACATGGTATCTCACCATTCATCAAATTTCCTCTAATTATCTCAGTAATATTTTATACATTCAGTGCACAGGTCACACCTATCTTTTTGTATTTTTGATGCTAAGTAACTGTACAAAAAGGTGCAAAGCTAATTCAACAGTCTTTTTAACAAATGTTACAGAATCAATTGGGTGTCACTACAGAAAATACTAAATCTTGACCCTTTTCTCATATGCAAAATAACTCAAAATGTGCATTTATAGACCTGTCTATAAATTCAAAACTATGAACTGTCTAGAAGAAAATATAGGAGAAAATCCTTCTGCTATTAGGTTAAAAATTTTTTACTTACAATACAATAAAAATGCAAGTCATTAAAAACTATAAACTGGACTTTATGAAAATTAAAATCTCTCTCTTAAGAGAATACAAGCCAGACAATATTTGCAAAACATACATCTGACAAAGGGCTTGTATCCAGATTACATGAGCCCTTACAACTCAGTAACAAGGAGCAAACAATTCATTTTTAAACTTTAAGAAATATATCCCATGTAGCCTTTACCCAGTTTCCCCCAGTGACAACACCTTGCAAATTATAGTACAATGTCCCAGCCAGGATACTGACATTGACACAGTCAAAAGACAGAAGGTTTCCATCGTGAGATTCCCTGGTTTTCTCCTGGGACTCCTGTCAGATGCATGTCAGGACTGGGTGATCTACAGGTGCTCTGTGTCTCTTGAAAAAGTTTGTTAAAATACATCTTTGTTCTTTGTTCTACTTTCTTGGGAGAATTCCTTGGCCTCATCTCCAAATTCATTATTTTTTTACCTCAGCTGTGTCCATTGTTGCTATTTAACACATCTATTTAGGTTTTAATTTTGGCAATATTTGGTATTTTCTAAACATTTGATTCTTTCTTTTGAAGTGGTCTGTTACTGTTTCCTAGTGGCAACATCCTTTTTGTGTCCTTCAGTTCAGTGATCTCAGCAGCCGGTCTCCAGGGGCCTGCGTGCGGCCCTCCTACCCTGAGGAAGGCGCGGTGTGCGCTACGGGCTGGATGCACCACCCATCCAATTCCAGCCTAGGGGCACCCTGCCCGGCCCTGGCGCCTCTCGGGCTGCATCCCTGCCCACTGCCACACCCAGACCACCGGTTCCCCATGGGGGGCCAGGAGTGCATGCTATGGGAAGAGCTGTTCCCAAGGGAAGTACTGTGGTGTTACGGACAGAGACCAATCTACATGGTTAGTGACCCTGGGAAATAACTTAATGTGAACCTCGATGTCCTTATCTATAAAATGGGCATAAGCCTAGCAGGCAAAGCCATAGTGAAGATCAAACAGTATTTAGTAATATATGCAAAACACCCAGGCCACAACAGATCCATTATAAAGGCAGCTATAATTATTTTTACTTCATGTCACTTAGAATGTTCCTGCACTGCATTCAGAGTACTCCATCGTGTTTGTGGTCGATGAAACGTCACACTCTGTTCTCCCAACTTCTGGAGATTTTTCTGATTTTTCCTTTAGGTTGCCCCACCCCACCCCACGGTCAGTATTTCTGGGTCTGCTCCACAGGAAGCTCATCTCCCCTGGCGCCCCTTCAAATACCACCTCCTCCAGGGAGCCTTCCCTGACTCCCACAACGCCCTGCACTTACCCCTGATATAACTCCTTCACCTCAGGCTTCAGCATCGAGCACAGAGGAAGTGCTCTGAGAAGGGGATAAATGAATCAGTGATTTGCAGAAAGTAAAATATCCTTCCTGTGGAGACATTCCCAGCATCTTTGCAGGGAAACAAAACCAACAAAAGGCTGAAGGGCGGAGATGCCCACAGATTTGTAAACAGTGCCTGGGGCTCAAAGAAAAATCTGCCCAATGGAGGCAGATACTTTAAAATGTTTCATTTTTTTTTCTTTCTCCCCATCCTCTACCCTCTCTAAAACATCTGCCTCTTCCCCCAATCTCACAACATGAAATGAAAACAGAGCTCTCGTAAGCATTTTTTTATTTCTCTGTTATTTGGTTTTCTGCTTTGGTACACAAGAGCTGCGGCTGTACTTCACACAGAAGCTGACATATCTCATTATGACACGCCCCATAAAACAGAGCACATATAAATCACCTGGCTGTTATTGCTAAAGTCTCTATTTCTAAGAGCACAAAAGAGAACATTCCTTGAATCTACAGAAGAACGAGGACGGGGTGGGTGAGTGGCAGCCAGATCTCCCAGGATCGGGGGGAGACGCACACACGCCTCCTGGGCGGCTGCCCGCAGAGACAGGAAGGACATAGATGGGGAGCCACACAAAACTTCCAGAAAGCCCAGGGCAGTTCTGGAAACACTCAGTAACTGCCTCCCATCCATCAGACCCCTCTGGTTGGCTCAGTCCTGCTGGACTCTGAAACAAACACAAAGGCCCAAGGCGGGACGACACCGCAGCCAGCAGTGCCTACTCTTTGGCCTCAACCCCTGCACGAGTATGTTTTATCCTGTAGCCCCAGAAAGCCCCTCTTCTGGGTAGGAGGGCACCACCCCTCCCACACCAGCCCCCCAGGTCCCCAGCCAACCCCACAGCAGGACCCAGCTGGACCTTGCCCAGCTCTAAAATGTCTTGCCCTCAAAGGCCCTGAGATTGAAGGCAGTATCCAGAAACTTCTTCAGAGACACCAAGTGAGTGTTCCTGTTTCCTGTGGCCGGCGCAGCTGCTGGGTCCCGGCCAACATACCTGGGGAGGAGGGACAAGCTGAGGGGAAGGCCGGGCCTGGCCCAGCCGCCTGCCCAGGACTGCATCAGACCTAATCCTGATCCCCGTCCTGGTGAAGACAAGGGCCCGAGGCCCCGAGACTCTATGTAACTGGCCCAAGACCAGAGTCAGGAGGTTGGAGACCAGCAGGAGGTGCTCTGGTTCAGATCTGGCTGCGGAGCACAAATGAAGGATGACTCTCTGCAAGGCAGAACTGACAGGGGTCCCTGACAGGTGGGGGTGGGAGGGAGGCCAGCAAGGACCGGGGGCCCAGCCCCTCAGCTTCCAATGCTGCCGGGAGAAGGGCCAGAGCTGGCTCTGGGTCCAATGGCAGCCGGGGCTGACCGGGCTGGGACGCCGCCTCAGGCCCCCAGAGCCCTCCAGGCCCAGCAGAGGCAAGGGGCAGGTGGCGGGGCGCCCTCCCCTGCCCCCACAGCATCCACCGCGTACCATACGGGCCGCGCCCGGCTCAGGACGGTCATGAAGCGTGGGCTGACGTAGTCGTAGTAACCCATGTTCTTGTGCTCCTCCTGGCACCACACCAGCTCCGCACCCGGGTACTTCTCTGCCTCTCGCTTGACCAGGTCAAAGGGGAACGGCGAGATCTGAGGCGGGCAGGGGGAAAGGGGAGCACAGCTGGGGAAGGGGAGCATGCCCGTGGCGGGGCGCTCAGGAGAGCAGCCACAGCTCCCCTCACGGGCTCCAGCCCTGGCCCTGCCTGGCGCCCCGCCGCGTCCATCACAGACCAGGCGAGGGCTCGGGGTGTACCTGCTCCAGGCGTGTGATGGCCACCTGCCCCTCCAGGCCCAGGCTGCCCCGCTCCTTCACCAGGTCATAGTACACCTTTCCCGTGCAGAAGATGAGCCGCCGCACCTGCTCAGGGGCCTGCGCGGCAGCCCCATCCTCAGGGATCACCCACTGGAAGCTGGTCCCTGGGGGGCCGACAAGCAGGACAGGGTCCTGAGCTACCAGGCCCCTATCCCTGGCACTCCCAGGCTCTCGCTGGCCACTGACAAACCCCAGGTTTAGGGATGTGGCTGCACTGGGCACCTCTTAGGCCAAATAATGGAGCAGGAGACAGAGGACACCCTGAGATGTCACAGGGAGGGGTGGAGATGGGCTTGAGCCAACAGTAGAGCCCTGGGAGCATCGACACTTCAGGTGATAGACTGACTGGGAGAGGGAAAGTGGGAGGGAGGGGCCCCGGAAGGGGCAGAGAGGGTGACGTCCTCTGATGGGATCAGGTGTGCCCCAAACGTGCTCCTTCCTTGCACACTCCACACCCGCTCACTGGGCTGGAAGATGAGGAATTGTCTCAGGAGACCCCTCCACAACCCTCCCTTCCTCGGCCTCATGACGAGCCCCCATCTCCAAGTCCTGTCCATTTTCCCTTCCTGAGCTCATGGCATATGCCAGGTATCAGGTCAAGCATGCTGCAGAAGCCCGAGGAAGCTACTGCAGTGTCCCCTCATCCCAGGCGAGGACATCGAGGCACGAGGGCCAGTGACTGCCAGGGCCCCCTAGAGAAGCCAGCACCAGAGCTCTCGGCTGTGCGCTCGGCCACACGCCCGCACTGGAGGGGACGCCCAAACACACCCAAGGGAAGAACGAATGCCTGTGCATGAGGCCCTTCCTAGCCAGCCCCTGCCTCACGCCCCAGCCCCCAGGACTGTTTTCCAAGACAGCTCTGCTCTGCCAAGCCTCACACGCCCACACCTGCCCCTCCCTGACCTTCCCCTGGATCACATCTCAGTTCCAACACCTGGCCCCTCGGGTGCTTTATCTCAGGTAAATGAGGCCCAGAGCTCCTGGAGGGGTGATGGGGTCCCCAGGGCCACTAGTGACTGATTCACGCATGAAGGAACTGGATGGACGAATGAATGATACTCAGTGCGCAAGGAGCAGGGGCCCAGCCCCTCAGCTTCCAATGCTGCCGGGAGAAGGGCCAGAGCTGGCTCTGGGTCCCATGGCAGGCGGGGCTGACCGAGCCGGGACGCAGCCTCAGGCCCCCAGAGCCCTCCAGGCCCAGCAGAGGCAAGGGGCCGGTCAGACACAGGCAGACCTCCACCAAGCCTCTCACCTCTAAGCATCCCTGGAGCAGCCAGGCCAGCCCTGCTGGGTGACTGGGGGGCCTGGTTAACTCCTCCGGCCCTGGCACTCAGCCCGTGACCAAAGCCTGACCAGACAGTGGCTGCCATGCCAACCTCCCAACCTGGCCGCTTGGTGGGGACTGAGCCAGGAGCTGCTATACGGCCAACAGACGTGAGGACATAAAAGTCCCAGAAGCAGAGCCCACGCCAGGGGCCTCTGGGCCCCACACCTGCCACCTGCCCGACACACCGAGACACCTACCGGACACCATTTGGTCAAAGCTGGACTTGGCCTCTGGGTGCCTCAGCAGACTTTTGGGCGTGAAGATGATCAGCTGGAAGGGAAACAATGTGCCCGGCTGCTGACCGCCCAGCCCGGCAGGACTTCCCGCATTCGGCCCCTACACCGATACGGCGACAAACAGGGCGGTAGCTCACCGGCTTGCGGAAGGGCAGCAAGATCTGCCGACGCAGCACGTGGAAGTAGCTGGCCGGCGTGGAGCAGTTGACCACGATCCAGTTGCAGTCATAAAGCTGGCTCACCCCGAAGTCCTCGGTGAACACCTGGGGGGACGGGGTGTGGCTGGGAGGTAGTCCGCCCGTGGCGCCTGCGCCTTGGCCTAGGCAGGGCGGCAGGGTGTACGCCTGTCCGGCCCTGGGGCACACTCACAGGGTAGGCGTCCGAGTCATCATTGCTCATCTGCAGGAACCTCTCCGGCCTGGCTGAGGAGTGCTCCGGGCCCTGAAAGCAAAGGCCTCATGGCCAGGCTGGCCCAAGCTGGGGAGGGGGTCTTGGTCACAAAGGGCAGACACCTGGCTCTGCAAAGACCCAGGGCTCGAGGCAGAGTCTGGAGGGCTCCTCAGAGGGGCATCCTCAGGGGAGGGTCTAGCCAGAGCCAGCACATGTGACCGGGCGGGACAGGAGGACAAGGCACCGAGGCAAAGTGAGTCGCTTTCTCCAGCCCGTTGTAACCGACCGCAGCTGAGAGCCTGCTGTGTGCCAGGCACAGGGCTACGGACCCCAAACACGGTATTCATTCACCTTGCAAGCAGCCCCATGTAGATGCCTCTGCTTCCTTACTTGACAAATGAAGAAAGTGAGCAGAGATTAAGAAATAACCAAGGTCACCCAGCCAGAAAGAGCAGATTCGAACCGAGGTGTGACTCCAACTCCCACCCTCACCCACGCGGGACGCCTGGCTCCAGGACAGAAGCAACACAGCCCCCAGGCCAACTTCTAAGTTGGCTCCCATGGGACAGGGTGACCTGCCTCAGGGCCCCAAGGGCCCAGCCCACGGGTGCAGCCAGGCCAGCCGACCCTTCCCCAGCCAGCCAGCTCCAGCCCTTTACAGCTGGGTGACCGTGAGCAGGGCACTCCATTCTCCCCTCACACCCGGTCTAGCCGTGAGGCTTCCCCAGAATCACACATAGTATGCGCGGCGCTCAGTGCAGCACAGCCCAGCTCTGCACAGTGCCCGGGACTGACAGCAGCCATCAGTCCCCGACGGCAAGACTAGTCCAAGCTGAACAGGCCCTCAGAGACACCTGCCGCAGCCTGACCACCCGGGGCAGCGAAGGCTGCGCCCAGGTCGCACGGCCAGGCTGGGGCCGAGCCTGTCATGCGCTGGGCTGCCCTGCAGCCCGCAGAACTCCACCCATCCCCACCCAGCCAGGCGGCACGCCCACAGCCAGGAGGCGGGGCGGGTGGGGGAGGGCCATCGCTTGGTGCTCCCCCCCTCCCCCCCGTCCCGCTGACCTGCACATCCCCCTGCCCCCTTTGTGTGCCTGCACAGGCTGGTCACCCAGGAAGGCACCAGAGGACAGACGGCTCTGCACAGCACAGGTTCGAATCCCAGCCATGAGCTGTGTGACCCTGCACAAGCTACGCCACCTCTCTGCCTCAGTCTCCCCATCTGGGAAGTGGGAACAGGACTACGTCATTAAGTTGCTGTGAGGATTGAAGAGCTGACACACAGCCTTAAACACAGCAGGCTCTCAGGCACGCCAGCCACTTCTACTGCGGGTGAGAACATCACTGTCACCGTCTCCTCCAGCGACCACACAGACCGATGCAGACCCCGCTTGGAGCAGACCCATGCGTTCCGGGGGCCCGGAAGACATATGCCCGCCCCCCCCAAGCAGACAGGGCCCACCACCGCGCCGCCCTCACCATGCCCTCCATGCCGTGGGGCAGCAGCAGGACAACGCCGTTGTGCCGCACCCACTTGGCCTGGCCGGCGCTGATGAACTGGTCGATGATGCACTGCGCCGTGTTGTGGAAGTCCCCGAACTGAGCCTCCCAGAGGACCAGGGCATTGGGGCTGGCCATGGCATAGCCCAGCTCAAAGCCTAAACAGGAGACCACAGCAGAGCCTGCCACGTACTCTCACCAAGTGGCAGTGGCTCCAGCCAGACCCACCTTCTTCATATAACCTCCCTGCCTCCACCCATCCTTCCCAGAAGGCCAGCAAGAGCCTAGGGGCTCCTTGGAGCCCAAAGTCCAGGATCTCCCTTCCTAACAAGCTAACAAGATGCCCAGAGACGCCACTCTCAGCCTTATCTAGACCAGGAACCCAATCCAAAGATGCCCTGGGGAAACGGCAGGGGCTGTCTGCCAAGAGAAGCCCCCCAAACATCCACAGGGCGGCTGCAGGGAGGGGTAGAGACAGCCTCGGGTGCAGTTCCCCAGAGCGGGTGGCTGGTCTCGGGGGGGAATCCCTGCTTTTGGAAGGAAGCAGCGAGGGAGGCGGGGGGCCAGCTAAAGGTCAAGCCAAGTGAGACAGAGTATAAAGGACACAGTCCAGGGAGCCCAGAGCCCAGGGAGGGACTCTCAAGGCAGGGCTGCTGGGGGCAACTCAGTGGAGGTGAGACGGGGGTCAGGAACACGGAACGGGCCAGGCTCAGAGCCTGTCAGTGGCTGCGTCCCACCGAGGACTACCTAGGGTTTCCTGTCTGGACTCACTAGGGCTGGTGCCCAGGGACAGGGCTCTGGTATCCACAGAGCCCCTACCCAGGCAAACAGGGACCCCCGGTGGTACAAGACCCTCTCTGGTCCCCAGGCAACTCAGGGTGCGTCTGACTGCAGGCAGCATTCTGACTCACCCAGAACTCCATATTCCGAGAGGGAGCTGTTGCACACGGTGTATGGAGCCTGGTCCGGCCAAAGGTGGTTCATGGGGACACACGTCCTCCTGTCAACTTCCTGGTCATGGAGAACATGATGCCGGTGACTGGAGAGAGAGACAGGGAAAGGGTGGATGGCAGGTGGACCGAAGCCTGTTCGCCCAGAGCAGACGGGCCAGGTACGACTTCATCACTGTGCCAGCAAACCTGACAAAATCCCACTGGCTGGTGTCACCAAGGAGGCCCCAGAAAGCCAAAGCAATACGGCCCCTCCTCCAGGCAGCCTCCCCTCCCAGGGGAGCTCACCACCCTGCACTAGGGGTCCTGGAGCGCAGACTTCAGAGTCTCAGCTTCTCATCTACAGGAGGCAGCTGATGAGAACTGCCTTGCCGGCCTCCCACACGCAGCGCACAGCCTCCCGAGACCCTGGGAGGCCAAGGCCTTGGGACACCCTGGCCCATCCTGCCAGCCTCTTAGCCACCTCTGCCCAGATCCACAGGAGGCGGGAACTGCTGCACTAAGTGGGACCACCTGGCTGAACCCAGGCCCAATGAGGGCTGACAGGCAGCTCAGGGTGCGATGGGGCAGCCCCAGGGGCCCCCGGCTGGAGCAGACCAGCAGGGGTGAGCAACTGGGACCTGACCAAGACGGGGTGTTGAGTCCTAGAAGCCACACGACCAGGCCTCACCAACACGGCAGCAAACAGGTCAGGGTCCCACACATCGGGGGCCCCAAACTGAGGAAATGTGTTGGGAACAAATGACAAGTGTAAAGTCCTTCATCTGGACTCGAAGCCTCAGCCGTGAACAGGCAAGATCGGGAGGGGCGGCTTGACAGCAATTCGCAAAAGAAAAAGGGATCTTGAGGCCCACGGATGGATGACCACGAGGGCTGACAGTGACGGACGGCTCGGGCCAGGCGGTCAGCTCTGTCGGCCTGTCTGGTGGGGGCAGAGAGGCCGCCCAGGGGCCCTCTGGTGGCTCAGCCCAAGAGTGGTGGCTGGGGATGATGACGGGGTTGCCTGGGAACGAGGGCCCTTCCTGGGCTCCAGACAAGGTCTCGGAAGAGGAGGAAGGGCCAGCTCCACTCGGGAGCTGCTGGGCTGACGCAGCGAGACCCCCAGGCACAGCTGAGCTCTCCGCTGCCCCACTGGCCCCACGGGCACAAAGCTAGTGCCCGCAGGGCCTGGAGCCCAGAGCCCCTCTGCCCTCACCTGAACGTGCCCCTCTCCACATCCTGCCCACTAAGCCGCACATGGATGCCCTCCTTGAGCAGCGAGCCGAAGGCCATGTACTCTGCCAGCGCCCAGTCCACTGTCCGCTTCCTGGTCATGTCTGCACGGCCCCGCAGGATTCGAGAGAGGCCTGCCAGAGGGAAGGGCTGGCCTGAGGGGTGCAGGGGCTCCGCGGTCCCACCCAGGGCAGCCGCAGCAGCAGGGCCCTGACCCTGATGTGTATGCACACCCCTCCACAGGAGGGCCAGTGCCAGGCAGTCCTGCTCCAGCACCCCTCCAGCCAGCACGGCGGACTGCCCTGCAGCCCCCACGCCCACCAGCCACCCTCCCTCCCTTCAGGAAGGAGCAGCAGTGCCCACCAGGCAAGCATCTACCACGTGCAGACACTGAGACAGGGACATTCCTCACCACGCCACAGGGCAGTGCCAACTGTTCCCACTCTCCAGAGGAGGAGACAGCCTCCGAAGAGGGAAGTAATTTACTCACAATCACACGCTATAAAGGTGCGTGGATCTGAACCCAGACACCGGCTCCTGCTGGGCTCCTGTGGGCCCTACACCCAGAGAGGCTCCCCAGGACACCAGGGCCTCTGTGAACACTGTGGAGGAATCCTGGGAACTCCCACAGGCCAGTCGGGGGTCACACACACCCCACGGGGAGGAGCTGTGGAGCCGAGGCCACAGTACCGACGAAGACAACCGACAGCCCGGGCTCAGCCCACACCAGCAAGCCCAGCACTCTCGCCCTGTTCCAGGCCCCACAGCCCCTGGATCCAGTGGGGAGGCAGAGAGCTCAGCTGTGCTGGGGGGTCTCCGTCCGCCAGCCGTGCAGGAAGCCCTTCCTTCCCTGCTCTCCTGCAGCCTGACCCAAGGATGCCCCCAGCAAAGGCCCTGGAAAAATCCAAGGTGCTCCACGGAAGCCTGGTCACCAACACTCGGCCAGGCTATTAAATCAAATTCCCACCTCACAGGGTTATTCTGGGAAGACTAAAGGACTTGACGCAAACAGGCCCCTGCCTGCCCTGAGCAGCTGCCGCCACGGGCACCCCGCAGGGGCACGAACACGGCACCGAGAGCCCGGCTGCCACGCCAGCGACCGAGCGGGATGCAGGCCAGGCTCCCCGACCCCTGACACCAGTTCCTGAGGGGCACAGTGTGGAGTATGCAGCAGTGGCCCATGCAGAAGCCTGAGCAGCAACCTCACCTGTGTGGATCTTAAAGTCCTTCAGGGGCACAGAGCTGGCCACGGTGCCGATGTGGGCCAGCACATCCTCAGGAACGCCCGTGGCTGGGCACGTCATGCTCTTGGGCTCTCCATCCACATTGAAGAAGCCTGAAAGGACAGAGACTCTTGTGCACTTTTGGTTGGTGGTGGTCAGCCTGCCTCCCCAGGACTCAGGGGCCCACCTCTTCCTCAGCCCTGCCTCGCACTCAAACCCTGAGCCCATCATCAGGGCCTGCAACAGCTGACAGCCCCAGCTCACTCTTACACCTACCCAACGTCTTCCCCTGGGCCCCTACATGGGCCACAGCTATCTAGCCCCACCCCAGAGGGGTCTCCTGAGCACCCACCACCCAGCACCCACCAGGCTCTGTCTGCTTTGGAGTCTGCCCACCCTGCTCAGCCCTGCCTTTCCTGGGAGCAGCTGGTCCTGTGTGCTCAGAGGTCAATGCCATCTCCCCTCTACCCTGGCCCCCCTGACCTGTTAAGAATCAGCCACACACAGCCTCAGGGGTCTCAGGCACAGAGTCTGAAAGAAGCCTCAGGGCTGGGCAGTGACCACCCTCATCAGGGGCCACCCTGGTCCCAGTGCCAGAGCCCAAGTCCCAAGCAAATCACTCTCAGCCACATGCCACTCACTCACCAGGCCAGGGGGAGTCCAGCCAGTGCTTTATATGTAAGATCTTTTTATCCTTGGACCTGCCGTATGCCTCCTCACAGATCCGGTCATATTTAGCAATTTCTTCCTGCAGTCAGGGTGAAGACATGGATTGATCCAGTGATGCCCCTGGCAGCCAGAGGCTGAGTCAACCTGGTCTCATAAGCCCTGGTCCCTGTCCCCACATTCTAGAACTTCTGCTGGCCTCCGTCTCAGGCCCACTCCTATACCTACCCAACGCCTTTACTGAGCCTTCTCTCCCCTGCAGAGACCAAAGTCTCGGAGTTCAGGGGGAATCCCTCTCACCAAGAGACCTGGAAAGACTCAGGAGAGACTCCCAGTCTTTGCTCTCAGAGCTCCCTGAAGGCTGGAAGACAATGCACCCATAGGTAACTGCAGGGCAGACCTAGCTCAGGCCACCTCCTGCAGGAAGCCTTCCTTGACCACTAAAGCTGGGCTTCCCTTGAATGGAAGCATTCACTGCGCCCCACAAGGCTGTAAATGTCTTTGGTTCTCTGTCCCCTCAATGACTGGGACTGCTGGGGACAAGGACCATATTGGCTACTTCCTTAAACTGGCAGTGCCCAGCACTGGGCCAGAAACATCAGCAACCCCCTCAGGGTCTGGGCTCCACCTCAGGCTTATCCCAGGTGTCCACAAGGCACCCTCTGCCCACCTCGAACTCCTGCAGGGTGACTGTGCCCTCAGCGATGAGCTTATCTGCGTACTTCTTCAGCACAGGCACCTGCCTGTGGATCTGCTTGTACATGAGCGGCTGTGTGAACATGGGCTCATCCATCTCATTGTGGCCACGCCGACGGTAACAGACCTGCAGGGGAAGCAGGGGCAGGGGGCTCAGTCCCTGCCTCCGGGCAGGCAGCAGTCACTGCACAGCTGGGGCCCATCCGGTGCACCTTCGAAGCTCCTGGAAGCCCCCTACTTCCCCCATCACTGAATACCCGACTCCCAAGTCTTTGCCCAGGAGGCTCTTGATGGCACTAAACCTTCCGTCCAAGTAGCACTCCCAGCCCTAACTGCCGAAGATGCTGCAGACCTGGCCTGTGCAGCACACCCCCCACCTCAGCCGCCAGACCCACCAGGTCCACCACGACGTCTTTATTGAAGGTGTTCCTCCACTCGGCCGCCACACTGCACACATATATTACGGCCTCTGGGTCATCTGCGTTCACGTGGAAGATGGGTGCGTTGACCACCCGGGCCACATCGGTGGGGTACGGTGAGGAGCGGGCCATTCGGGGGTCAGTGGTGAAGCCTATCTGCAGAAGCACCTCTGTTTACTTAGAGCTAGACACGTGGTGCCTGCCTGGGAAGAGTGGGCCAGGGGAGCAGCAGAGGGGTCTGCCTCAAGGTCCGCCACCTGAGACCAGGAGGCATGTGGGACGCGAGGGTGGACAATGAACGGCCCCAAAATCAGACACAGCGGCAGGTCCCACAGGATGGCAGTGACCCCAGGGGAAGCAGGCCTGCTCTGGTTTTCTGCAATCATTTGTATACAGTATTTGAATACATTTGTATTCCTCACACCCGTGAGGAACACAGGCCTGGATAAGGCCCAGACTCAGCAGTTACTAAGAGTACAATTTTGAGCAATGGACTTAAATTCCCAAAGCCTCAGCTTCCTCACCTATTAAAATGGCTCCTTAAGATTCCTACCTCACAGGGTTTTTGTGTGAAGATTAAGTGACTTTATGCAAATAAAGCAGTTAACCCAGGGCTCCGTGGGTTATGCTCAGAAGAACTGTTATTAACCACAGCTGCCTGAAAAGAAAAGGCCTGGGATAGCTGTGTTTTCTGACTAACTGGCTCATATGTAAGTCAAGGTGGCATCTAGTTTCACGTCCAGCCTCTGTGCTAGTTACACCTGTGTTCTTTTGTCCTTTAATTTTCTCCATGACAGATAGGAAGATAGATTTAGATAGACAGATCTCCCAATTTTGTAAACCAGGACCTTAAGGCTGGGGAGAGCAGGCATGTTGCCTCAAGTCACATGCTGGGAAGTAGCAGAGCTGCGGGATTGGAACCAGGACCCGGCTAACCCTTTCCCACAACACGCTACCTGGACTTTAGGAATAGGAGACACTGACGAAGCCTGCAGAAGCCCAGGCCCTCACCTGGTTGTTGACGACGACGTGCACAGTCCCGTTGGTGGTGTAAGAGGGCAAGTCGCTCAGGTGAAAGGTCTCATAGACCACACCCTGGCCGGCAAAGGCGGCATCTCCGTGGACCAGGATGGACATGACCTGCAGGGCAGGATGTGAGCCAGGAGAAGCCCAGCCCGCACAGCCCAGCCTGCCGCCTGCACTGCACAGATCCAGGGGCTCGCCCCTCAGAGCCCACCCCTCAGGGCCCCAGGGAGCCCACCTTCTTGCCCAGCGCATCCCCCCGGTAGAACTGCTCTGCCTTCGTCTTCCCCTGCACCACAGGGTCCACAGCTTCCAGGTGGGAGGGGTTGGCCACAAGGGACAAAGTGATGTTCCTGTTTGTGACCCGGTTGATCCTCTCGTGGTACATGCCGAGGTGGTACTTGACATCCCCGGAGCCCTGCAGGTTGAGGTGGGACACGATGAACCCCTCCTGTCCCAGATGGCGGGCCCACACGCGAGCCCAGAGTAGAGCTGGGACACCCCCGATTCTGCTTCCTGGAAGGCTGCACTATCCCGACCTACCCTCTCCCCCTCCCCTCCGCATGGCTCTCCTCCTCCAGGATGGCCTGAGGTCGGGCAGGCAGCTTCCCTGGGTGGTGGCTCAGAGGCCAGACAGGCTCCCTCATCACAGCCTCTCCCCGTTAATGAGGATAGCATGGAGGCAGGTGAGGCACCAGCCAGCGCAGCGAAAGCAGAAAGATGAAGGGCGGCTCAACACTGGTGCTGGGCCCCTAGCCAGGCCTCCGGGCAAACACTGGAGCTGGGCCCCTGCCTAACTCTTTACACCAAAGGGACCAAAAACGTACACACGACAGATGAAGCCATGCTGTCAGAGGGCAACATGACATGTTATGACCTTGGAGGAGGGAGGGACTATCTAAACAATGCACAACCCTCAGAAGCCTTAAAGACAATATAACTAAAATCTAATAAATCTGTCATGGGGGCAGCGAACCCATGCACTGTGCCAGGGGAGAAACCAAGCTGAGAAACCTCTTTATACGACAAATGCAGGCCAAGGGCTAACTCCCTCACGTATATAAAGCCCTTTTACAAATGGGTAAGATAACGCCCAAAAGCCCACAGAAAAAAGCCATGAAGAGGAATTTACAGAAAAGTAAATGTGGCTAAAAAAACCTGTGAAAAGATACTCAAATTCATAACAAAGAAATACATTCAAACGCAATCACTTTTTAACAAAGAAATATGTTCAAATGCAATCACTTTTGCACATATCATGGTGAAAAAGACAGAAAGATTCAACAAAGGGGAGACGGGGGCCTGGGACGCTTGTGCGCCGTGGGTGGGCCTGCTGGTGTCCACAAGCTCTTGGAGGGTTATTAGTCCTGCCCCTGAGCTCCAGCTACTTCATCTCTCAGCCACCGCGAGCAACGTACTCACACACATCAAACACACTCAGCACAGCAACTGCATGGCCACCGACGGAAAGCAACGCGAGCCAATGGGGCCCTGGAAGCTCAGGGAGCCCCCGTGTGCTATGCAACAGCAACTCGTGCAGTGACACCCAAGATGCCGAGAGCACCGTCACAGCTAGCCCCCCCGGCCTTTTACAAGTAAGGCTGAACTGGACAAGTATGTGTGTTGGCACCTGGGTGGAACATTTCTGGAAGCACACACCCGAATACAAATAAAGACGGGCCTCAGGGGGCATCCGGGAAGCAGGAAAGGGGTCTCGGCAGGGAACCTTACTCTTCCTGTATAAGCTTATTTTTTTTTAACAATGCTTCTACTTCTTTAATTAAAAAAAAATCTACTGAATACTCTTTTTAACAGTATTCTTTAGCCAGGATTTACAGTTTACACTTCACTCTTTGATTCCCCAATCATCCTAGAGGCAGGTGCTTCTCTCCCCATCTGACCAAAGAGCAAACTGAGGCTCATAGAGGTGAAAGCACCTGAGCAAAATGAATAGGGTCTCCGGAGAACTCTGGGCTGGAAGTCAGCAGGTGTGGATTCTAGTCCCTGCTCTGTCCTAAGGCGCCAGACAACCCTGGAGCAGTCATTTAACGTGACTCAGTCTAATCAACTAAGCACCTGTGCTGGGTGCTGGAGTCTCAGGGACGCCTGCCAGGAAGCGGGTGTGAGCAGAAGTGTCTCCTCTGTTCATCAGTGGGCCGGGGAACCGTCCTGACTTCCCAAAGCAAACAAGGGAGTGTGGAGGCCCTTCTGGGCTGGGGGACAGGACGCTGTGCACAGGCACGGCCACAAAGACTAAAGTAAACGCCTTCTGGTGCTTGCCTGCATCTCTGGGCCTCAGGTTCCCTAACTGGGAACGGGGGGCTCTCCCAGCTATCAGAGACCACACAGCCCTCGCTCCACAATGACTCAGTGGCCTCATGCAAACATGCCCAACCTCCCTCCCACTCCTGTGCATAGCTGTCCTCCTCAAGGTCTGTCTGAGCCTAGATACTCCTGGTTCAGCCACTCCTCAGCCCACCTCCCAAATGCCCTGTTCTCCAGGGGCTCTGAGACCAGCACTTGGCACCCACCTCATCTGCCGCCTCCAGCTTAGGGTCAAACTGGCAGAAGATCTGCTCCAAGTCCTTGCGGATCACGTTGGCCAGCACATTCAGCCTGCCCCTGGAGCCAGAGGGAGGTGGGCTCTCACCGGGCGCAGAGGCCACCACCCTCTGCAGGTGCCCACACCGCCCGGCTCCCTGCCCGCCTGGGACCTATCTGTATCAGCAGAGAAGTTGGGGGAACCCTTTGGGTGGAGCTCAAGGGAGGCTCGGCCCTCTGTCCTGCCTCAATCTACAAGACACAGGAGTGGTCCTGGCTGGCCAGCTCCCACCAGGCAGACACCTGATCACGTCTCAGACTCCAGGGGCCCTTATGAACAGGGAGCCACCCAGTCTCAGGGCAGGACGCCTTCCAAAAGCTGAGCCCTACTCACTGCTTCGACCCCAATCTGCTAATGCATCACAGCCGCTCACACACACTTCTCACCCCATCCACCAGCCTGCGCACCTTGAAGCAGGTGGGGAAAGGGGACTGCCACGACCCTGAGATCGGAGGTTACCAGAGGGGCTGCTCAGGACTGCTGGGGTCTGAGGGGTGAGGGCTGGGGGGCAGGAAAACAGCCAGGGAGCAGGGATTCTCCAGTCCAGCCTCAACTTCCCATGAAGGGGCATTTTATCCAGGGGGTTACCAGCCTGGTGGGGGCTCTGGGATGACTCAGTAACTCCAGCCCGCACACAGCCCAGCCCGACCCCCTGCCCCACAGGGCCCTGTGACTGAAGGGCAGCCCTCTTTCAGGTGGGCGGCTTCTGTTCTGCAGGGGGCAGTCCCTCTGGGCAAAGCCCTCCAGCCACAAATGCCCCCTCGCCTTAGAATAGCCCCTCGGCTTCCAGAGACCTCCTCAGGACCAGAGCCTGCCCAGCACCACCATCCAGTCCCAGAGCTGCCTCTGACTAACCGAGCCATCCTCTCCCATAGCTCCACTGAGCCCTGCATGTCCAGGCTGCCTCAGACCAGAGCATCTCTGGACCTCTCAGAGCAAGGAGCCTGTGACAGACAAACCCCAGGCTCCTGTCAAGCCAGCCCACAGGACAGGGTCCTCCTCACGCTGCACTGGGACACGTGGACACCCTCTGTGCTGAGGACATCCTAGGCCAGCCAACCACGAGCAGAGGGAAACAGGCACAGGGAGCCAGGTCCGTGACCCAGTCAGCTCGGCACTTCCTCTTACACCTACTTCGGCAGGACCCCTGCCCACCTTGGTCTCTGCCTCCACGCTGTGCTCTTCATTGGCCCACAGGCCCCAGTTCAGAGGTCAATGCCCAGTTGCCAGGCCAGCCTTCCAAGTCTTTATCAAGGTCACAGGGAAACATGCAATCAGCTTGAAGCCAGGAGAACAAATCCGCGGCTCACCTCCAGAGGCGCCCTCCAGGGGATGCCAACCCAGGGCCACCTGCCAGGCCCTGACCTTACTTCCCTGGGACGTGCCCCTCCACATCTCCTTGTTCAAAGGAACCTCAAGAAGCATGACACACCCCTGAAATTCTGACCCTCCATGGGGCCGCCGCAACGTGGTGAGAGAGAAACCGAGTCTGAGGCACCTGGCTGGTCCCCGGCTCCACGAGGCTTTGGCTAAGAGCATGGCTCTTCCCACGATGGGCAGGCCGGGGCCCAGGAACTCAGAGAACTTTCTAGGACCCCCTGCCTCTACCCCCACTGGTCCCACCACCACCCCTGCTCTGATTTTCATGCCCCCTTACACCTCCATCTGCAGAGAGGGGGAGGGCAGCCCACCTGTGTGGCATCCCAAGAATGACATTCTCGATTCCCATCTCGCTGGACTTGTCAATGATGGTTTTGAGGGCAGGAATCATGACCTCACAGCCCTCCAGACCAAACCGCTTCTCTGATGACCACTTCCGGGCCAGAAAGTCTTCAAACCTGCTTGGAAAAAGAGAAGGGAAAGGATGGAGAGGCTGGAGCTCAAGGGGGCTGCTTGTGAGGGCCCCAAGCTGGACACCCAGGACACAGGAAGCTGCAAAGTCCCCCCACTGCATGGCCCAAACAGCACAGGTATCCTCCTGGCTTATTCGAAAACCTCTACCTGCACCACGGTCAGCTATCACCCTCTTCCCCCTTCCACTCAAACTGCTCCAACGAGCCCTGGCCCTGGCTTCCAGCCGTGCCTGTGCAAGCACAGGGCTCTCCCCAGGCCCCAGCGACCTCCTCAGCACGCAGCCCCAACTCCAACCCACACCTCACCACTCAAGGATGTACTCTGCACCCAGTAGCCGGGCCCTCACAGCCCTGGGGTCCAGCTTCAGAGAAGCCCAGCGGGTGGTGCCCTGGGTGAGGGGAGGCGCTGCTGCACTCATCCACGCAGGGACACCTTCTGCTCTGACAGTCCCACAGCCACTTTCTGCCATGTCTGCTTTGCTCAGAGGTCACGTTCTCCTGGAGCCCCATCCCTGCCTTCCTGCCCAGCCCAGCCTGAGCACCCGGCCTCAGGGCTCCTAGTAAGGGCTTCCCCCTCAGGTGGGGGCGCCCACCCAGTCCTGGCTGTCTTTGCCAGGCCAGGCATCTTCCTGATTTCTGAGCCAGAGCCTGGGACAACTCATACAGCTCTGGAGTGGATCCCTCCACACGCACGGGCTGTCTGGGACAGTGCTGAGGGCCCGACCTCATGGAGCGCACCAGCCGGGCCAGCAGGGTCCGCTTCTCCTCACTGGAGAACTGCATCACGCCAGGGGTCTCGAACTTCTGCCGGACCCACTGGCACTGCTCCACGTCATTGATGAACATGAACTCCAGGCCAATGTGCTGGCAGTAGGTGCTCTGTGGGGACAGGTGGGGACGCCCAGGAGCTAGGAAGCAGGATGACTGCCCTTCTGAAACAGAAAACCCAGCCCCCTCCCTCCCTCTAATGCACTCCAGAGCTCCGTCAGCGTGCGGGACGGCCTGCCCCTGCCTGGGCTCACCTCCAGGCGCCGGATGATCTCCCGCAGGGAGAGGGTGTGCTCAGAGCCCCCGATGAAGGTGGTTGTGGGCAACTGGAACTCCTTATCTAGGTCAGCCTCCCGCAGGTCGTAGAAGGCTGGGAAGGCACACACAACACAGCCCAGGTAGCAGGCAGGAGGAGAGGGATCAGGCCCAGATGGGGCCCGGCAGGGTCCCCGACCTCGCAACAGTCCCACAGGTACCCTCCTGCTCGGACCAGTCTAAAGGTCACGGACCCTCCGTCTGCAGGGAGCAGAGGCTAAGAGAAGAGCCCAGTCTGCCACCATGCGACAGTCCTGGACATGTCTCTCAAGCTTGCTAAGCATGGTGACGAGCTAGGTAAGATGGGGGATAGTCCTCACAGGGACACCATGCAGCAGATGGGCAGGGGTCAAAAGCCTCCTGGGTTGCTCCCTGGGTCCCTGGGCCTTGAGGCATGGTGGACTACAAGCCCCTCACTGGGTCACAGGCACCTGTTGGCTCTGGCATCACCAGGGCGACAGGAACTCTCACCCAGTTTATCGATGGTTGTGATCAAGTCTGAGGGCACAAAGGAGTCCAGGTCTGCATCCAGAATGCCCAGGGGGTCCAGCTGGGCCACATGGTGGCCTCGGATCTGGGAGAAGGGAAAAGGTCAGGGCCAGGCTGGGATGCAGCTGGACAGACCCTCACCAAAAGGGAGGTTTTGGGCCTTTGCCCCTCAATTTCCGCTTCAGAATTCCAAGTTTTCACATGTCTCCAGCACCCAGCCACTGCACAGTCGCTTATGAGGCCCCTGCCATGGCCACTGAGGTGGCAGGAGCTCAACTCTGGTTAAAAGTACAACACGCAGCTTTCAAAAACAGGAAAGGATACATACACGTAAGTATTCACTACAATACCGTTGGGAATTGTGAAATTCTAGAAATTCCCAAATGTCCATCAACAGGACACTGGCAAATGGATATGGTACATCCACACATGAGAGCACTCAAGAGCTATTCAAGGAGAAAGGAAAATCCCTATCTGCTCCTAGGAGGTGGTCTCTGCAAAATACTGTTAAGCAAAAAAGAAAATTATAGAAAAGTGTGTATGGCAAACTACCCACTATCTAAGAAAGAGGAGATATGAGTAAATATATGCATTGCATATATTTGTATATATACAAATAAGTACATGCATTAAAAGAGTAAGTTGTATTCTGCACACCAGCCTGGCCTCAATACAAATGCTCAGATTAGAGAGGCTTGGCCCCTGAGAGAAGTATACAATATAATAAGGTTATGCAACTAAATTTATTTTGCCACAAGGAAGAAAAATGGTCAAATGTTCTGTAGACTATTACAATATAAAACTGGTTTTCTAAATTCTTTTATTGGAAATCTATTCTACTTACTGGGTTCATAATTATGCTCAAAAATTGGGAGGTTTTTAAATTAGACTCCCTGAGACAGAAATTTATCTTCTGCAATATAGCCTAGCTTAAAACATTCAAAAGAAAAGAATGCTTAAAAAGAGAGGCTTGACTTTGTCATGTTTAGTGAAGGTTTTGTAAGTACTCTAGCATGGTTGTTAGGAACGAGTGAACTTTAATTAAGTGTAGTAACTGAACTTCTTAATTGTGTGTTAAAGTGTGTGTTACAGAGTGTATACCTACAACGGCTTGAAAATCTTTGCGGAACCTAAAACCTTAAAGTTTTGCTAAGTGGACATATTTTGTGTGTAGTAAGAAATTCTGCTGTAAAGCACATGTTTCCAGAAATTATAAAATATGTTCATAAATTTGTCAATCTAAAGAATGCTAGTGTAACAATTTACAATAGCTTACTTTTCAGTGTTCACCAAAAACAAGTTTCTAATAGTTTTAAGTTCTAATTAAAACTACTTAAAACAATAAGGAAAACATCTCTGCATGCTAGAAAAGATGTGTGTTTTGATAAGAGAAAGTATAAGGAATGGAAATGTATTTTATTAAGGGTAAAAAAGAAGGTAACTTTGTTCTAAAGTACAGCTGGTTATTTAAAGAGAGGGAACTCTGAACGTAAAAAAAGAAAGTTGTGGAAAGTTTGTGGAAGAACTGATATGGTCATGTTTGTGAAATTAAAGCAAATGAGTCTTAGTATCAAAATTAGAATTTTGTTTTCTATTTGTTAAAAGGACAAAGTTTCTTTAAGCTTTAGTCTGCTCTTAATGTTGAAAAATTGCAATGGGTTTTCTAATTATCACAGCAGTTTCTCATGTCTAAAGTCTCAATAACTTAAAGGGCAAAATTCCCCTTCTCCTATGATGGTACAAAAAAATGTAACTACCATTATAGCTCTACCTCAACTGCAAAATGCTTCCAATGGGCCAATTCTCCGGGGAAATAATCACAGATATGAAAGTAGGTTTTTTTTCAAATCTGTGAGCAAAGAAATCTGTAGATTAGCTTGCCACAGGTTGGACACCCCGCCCTGGTTTCCACTGGCCAGCCCCTAACGGCTCGCACTGGCTGCGTGGAACTAACCTCTGGCCGTGGCTCCCTCCAGGGTGGATAGGGAGGTGCACTCTCGGATTTTATTGGTTGCAAGGATGTTGGGCTAAGAACATCCCACACCGTGCAAAATTCCCAAGCCTCCAACATCAATGCACTAGGAGTGTTTTTCATTCATATGATCAGCTAGCCTCCGTTTTTATATTACCTCTTGGTTTAGTAGATGTAATTTGGCATAGCAAATCCTTAACCAATTTTACTCAAAAAGGCCTTACATGATACTATCCAAGGAATAGCTCTCCTAAATACCAAACTTAAACTAATGCACCAAGCAGTTATACAAAATAGAAGGGCACTAGACATCTTAACAGCAGCACAGGTGGGACCTGTGCTATAGTTAAAGTTGAGTATTATATGTACATTCCAAAATATCCACAAAATGTCTCTGATTCACTCCAGGAACTCCGAAAGCAAGTCCAAGCTATGTGAGGCCCAGAAGTCCCATGGACTACTACGATATGGAGCTAGTTTTCTAAATCCTTTTGAAGCCATAAAGCTGCAAATAGTGATGGAAATGGAACCCAGGATGAAAATGCCCATCTCCTGAGGCCTCTTGGCGGACCAGTGATGGAGACCTAGCTGCACCCTTTACCACACCCCCGCTCAGCAGGAAGCAGCCAGGGCGGTCGGGGCCCCCTCTCCCTAGCAGCAGCCAGGGTCTCCATCTGTAGAGGGGGGAATGAGACAGGGACCGTGGGCTATAAAGTGGGGTGAGGGCCTCCGGAAAAAACAAAGCAAGATAATCCATTGTGGGATGTGCTCTGGCTGCTGGGGGGCCCAGCTTATTTTTCTGGCTTTCCCCAGGTGCTGCTTTTCCTCCTCCAGCCCTAGTCAAGTGATCTGCAACCTGGGCAATTTAACAAGCAAGCCCAAAACAACATAGTAAAAACAGGTCGGATTCCCTCTTGAAAATAAGATTGCATTTTAAAACGCATTGTTAAAGAGTAACTTTCTTAACATACTCTTTAACAGACAATAACTCAGCCCACCTTGGGAGCAAAGCAGGCAGTCTTGAGTGATATGCTCCCAGACCAGAAAGCTGCTATCCTGGGAGGAAATCAGAACAGTAAATTTCTTGTAAATAACCCAGAAGACTAATGAGAAACTTAATGTCTCTTCAAAGATAAACATTTTGGGACCACTTGGCAGGTGTACATCCCTAGCCCTTTGTCTCTCAACCACCTATAAATCCCCTGGACAACGCACCACCCCACCCGGGGCTCTCTTGTCCCCTCCTGGCATAAGCCAGGAACTCTGCCCTCTCGCTTTATCTCTAAATAAAAGCCTCTGCCTTGCTCTAAAAAAAAAAAAAAAAAGAGTAAGTTATAATATAAGAAAAATTATTATCTATGGCAAAGGGACAAAACGGGGTAGAGAGGCAGGGCTAGAAGCTTGGCTTTTGAGAATATATCCTGTTTCAAAGGTTTGACTTTGGAATCTGGTCAATATTTTACAGCACTACAAAACAAAATTAAGTTTAAAAATTGAAAGTAAAATAAATGAATTAATGCATCCATTTGGTAGCATAACTACACCATTTGGATAAAGCTTCTAGAGGTCTATTCCAATTGACTAACAGACCGTCCCTAAATACGAACAGAACTGCCAGCAAGAAGACCATCAATTCGTTTCTATCACCCGTCAGCAGGGCGGTACTAGAACTGCGTAAGACCGCGTGTGCGGGCTGTGGGAGAACCAAACAAGTCATTGGATTAGTCCCTGTGAGGCCCTCTACCTTGGCATCTTTAAAAGGAGATGGTGATACGGGATCGACGAGGCCAAGGACAGACCCTACCTCCTACCTCTGAAGTATGTAAAAGCATCAGTATAAACCCATAAAGTATGTTCTTTTAAACAAGTACATATTTTCTGTCTCTAACCACTGCGAGGGCACAGAAGTCATGGCCAGAGCACTAAACTAGTTGTTACCCTGTGTTAGTGGCACATGCTGCCAGCACCCCGAGGAACCGGCTGGTCTCAGAGCTGGGCAGACATGGACGAGATGAACTCAGAGCACGGTGCGCCCTACCAGGCAGCAGAGGGGGGCTCAAACACTGCTGAGGCTGAAAATAAGGACACGTTCTGAGCGATGAGAAGGATGGTTCTCTCTGACACGTTGAAACTCATCAAATATGTCTAAAATGCATGCACCCTATGAAAAACATAAGAAAAACCATCGTAGGGAGGCCATCTTTGAAAGATGCTAGAAAACCACCTCGTAATTTTAAAAATCAGTCAATAAAAAGAAAAATCAAGCACTGAGCATGCCTGTCCTCTACAATCTGCGCCTCAGGATAAACGGAGCTGACTAAAGGAAGTTGCTCCTGATAGAAGCACTTCAGGTAACGAACAGAGAAAGAAAGAACTTGAGTATCAATATTTTTGCCACCCCTAATGAATCAACGTGTTCAGGAAATAATCATCCATAGCTGCCAACTGCTGAAGTGCCTGTCACCACCGGGAAGCTGATTTGGAAACAAAAAAAATCAAATCTATATTGGATAAAGCTTCTAGATAAAACTACCAATTTAAAGAAATTACATGGGACAAACAGAAATGAAGTGACACCATGGGGATGCAATCAGAAAAACCCAGGCTCAGGAAAACTACAGGACAAAACAACTGGTTTCTTCCACCAAAAAAAAAAAGGCAAGAAGCAAAAAGACACTGAGGGGAACCTGCAGAGTAGGAGACTTACAAGCAGATCAACTTGTCAGGACCTGTGGCTTCATCTGGATACTGATTAAAACAAGCAGGAAAAAAATCGTAAGACAAACAGGCAAGTGTAAATACCAACTGGATACCTAATGACATTAGGACTTTTGTTATTAATATTAGGTGTGGGAATGCCATCATGGTGTATTTTTTAAAAAGCCTTTATCTCTAGAAATACCTACTGAAATGTTTGATGAATGCAATCACTTGTCTGGGACTTGCTTCAGAATAGTCAGTGGCCAATAGGTGAGGGCCAGAGGTGGTTAAGAGATGAATCACGACTGGCCCCGTATGGATGCACGTGGGGATTCACTACATAATTCTTCTTTTATGCGTTTGAAAATGTCCACAATAATAAGTTTGGGGTTCTTTCAGTACTGGGTGCAGATGAGTCTGGCTTGTGAGGGACGCAGCTCCCTAGTGGGAGCTTAGCCCTATCAGGGACAGTCTCTGGCAGATCTGGCAGATTCTCACCGTGCAAATGCAAAGTAACTTGCCTGAATCCAGAGGCTACCCTGCCAGGAGGACTCTTCAGTGCTCCTTAAGTTAAAAAACCAAGTTCCAGTTAAAGAACAAAGAGCAGCTGAAGAGCTGGGCACTGTGCTCTGACGAGAAGGCCCTCCGGGAGCGCCCAGAATGTTCCCTTGGATTTTCTTCCTTGTCGAGTCAGTGGTTATGTCACCTTGTGCTTCTTTCAGTGAGCCAAGAAAAACATACTTACAGCCAAAGCTGTTCGCCTACAGGCGGCCCGCACTCCACGGGTCCTCAGGCCAGCGAGGGAGCCCAGTCCTGCTCGCCGTCCCCCTTGCACACCAGCACAGCTGGTGCCCGACAATGAAGTTGCCGTCCCACACACAGTGCCTCATTGAAAGGCTAGGCTAGGCGCTGTTTCCATTTGTAGGGCCTCCCTGCTCCCAGCTCCTGCAGCACCCTGCGCTCCCTCCCAGGAGCTCTCTGCCGGGGGCCCCAGGAGGCCTGCGCCCTTTCTTGTGCACGCCGAATGACAAGGTTCTCTTACGAAATACCCTCCGCCACCAGTTCCCAGGGAGATCCCAGATGGTCACACTTGTCATGGAGTGCGTAAGCACCCCGAGCAGCCACCCAATTCGTCCCGGAGCATCGCCAGGCCGGACAGAGCAGGGCCCGGGCTACACCCCCAGCAGGGGAGAGCCTGAGTCTCCAGAACAGAGCCGCTGTAGGGAGAGCTGCCAACCCACCTGTTCGTTCATTCCATAAACGCTAATTAAGCACTGCCGTGTATCAGTCCCTGTCCTCATGCAATGCTCAGTCAGTAGGAGAAAGCAGGCATGAACAAGGGTCAGTCTAACTCAACTTTCATTCAACCTTTACAGCTGATTACTAACTAGGTGCTCCTCCAGGTACCAGGCACACAGGGTGAGACAGATAACCTTCCATGAGGAAGATCACAGACAAATCAATATGCACAACAAACACCAGGGGGTAGTGATACGAACGCTAATGTGACAGCGTAGCAGGAGGCAAGGGGCACCCAAAGGCAGACTCAGAGAAGGGCTCTGTGAGGGTGACGCCAGAGCCAAGCGACTGCCCTCCCACCTGCCCCTCACCGACCCCAAGAAGCCAGCCCAGCCTGGCAGCCTGTGCCCTCCCAGCCACTCACCTGGTAGGCCCGGATGAGGGACTGCACAGCCAGGTGGTCCTCCACCAGCTTGCTGGTCTTGGTCCAACTCGAGACTGCTGGCCTGCTCTCGGGGACGACAAAGGGAGGCCGTGGCTGAGCTGGGTCCCAAAAGGCTTCCTCCCTGGCTTTCCGGAAGAAGCTGTCCCAGGACTGGGCAGGGGCGGAAGACAACAGCCAGGTCAGGGGCTGGAAGGAGTGGGGGCGGCCTGGCTGGGGCCCTAGGGGGTGTCAGGCGTCCCTTCACCACTAGAGCTCTCAGGGCCTCTCTAGGACCCTGCTGAGAAGACCTCTCACAACCTGCCCCGACTCCCAACCCAAAGCCCAGCTCTCTCCAGGATCCAGCTTAGCAGGGGGGAGGGAAAGGCTAAAACTTGTGACCAGGGGCTTCAGGTGTGACAAGCGCTTCTACCTTGGAGGAAACGTGCCCTCGCATTCTGCAGGTGGGAGGAGACCTTTGTGGAGGGCAATTTGGCAGGCAGGCCCTCAGCATTTTCAATGCATGTACCTTTGACCCAGCAATTCCACTGCTAAAAATTTATTCTACGAATGTACTTATACATGTGTGCCTACGTGTACATTGAAGAATGCTCCCTACAGGGCTACATTAAAATGACAACATTTTAACAATCTAAGTGGTGATCAATAGGAAACTGGTTAAGTAAATGATGGTACATTTAGATTCTGGAAGATTAGTCAGTCTTCAAAAAAAAATAAGGTACATTAATTATTGTGGACACGGAATATTCCCAAGACACTGTAAAGAGAACAGAGCTGAAGAGGATGTACGGTCTGCTATGGTCTGTGTAGAAGCAAGCAGCAGACGTGCAGACGCGCATGCAGCTCCGTGTTCCAGCAGAACGCACCGAAGGGCCCCCATTACACACTCTCGCTCGGTACTGGTGAGAGAGGGGAGCACAAGAGCTGTGGAATTCATCCTGGGCAAGATGGCCAATGTACAAGATTATGCACCTCAGTGCTGGTGACGACAGCCGGAGATGGGGAAGGAGCGGGGTGTCTGCCCATGGGGCTGGGAGCGGCACAGCCACACAAAATGGGGTGCTATACAGCTGGAAAACAGAACAAGAGGGACTGTGCTGTTCTGACGCGGACAATCTTGGAGATGCATGCTAAGTGAACAGAGCCTGGGCAAAACAGTGTGTTAAAACATTACATTTGGGCAAAAAGCATTACAGTTATGTTTGCAGTAAGTTTACCTTAAGAAACTCTGACAGGACACAGAAGAAACTGAGAACTGGGGGACAAGACAGGTGGGAGCTGAAGAAGAGGGGATGGGCTGGGAGGGGGTCTTCCTGCCTGACTTCATAGTTCCTGTTTTGGACCATGTGAACAGATTACTTTTCTCTGAGGACTGTGAGTGAAGAAAGGGGGAGAAGCTTCACTTTTCACTTGTTACCCTGTCTTCTGATTTTTTTTTTTAACCATCAGTGGGGTATTTATTTCATCAGCTCAATACATATGCCCCTAACTATCTAACAGGGGCCCACGATCTGGAGACAGCTCAGCCTGACTAACAGGACAGGGGCAGGTCTCAGCCCAGGTACGGCTGGGCAGGACATTGTCAGAGCCTCTCGGGCCAGACCACCACACCCTGGCTGGTTCAGCAACAGGAAAGCAACAGACTTCCATTACCCAACACTAGGACAAGGCTCTTTCACAGAGATGACAGAAGGTCTAAGCGATGAGGTGCCCGCCCAAAATCACAGAGCACATAAGTTGCTTCTCCCCACTACTGCTCCACAGCTGGGGCCCAGGAGATTCCCTCCCACAGAGCAGGCAGGTTTGGGGTGCCCACCTTATGGACACTCTGGGGGTTTTCCAACCAGGCGAAGTACATCTCCTCCATGTAACTGGAGCCACCTCCACCTTTGCTGCTTGGGAAGGTGGCTGGTGGCCCAGAAGACCTGCTGCACCAGCTGAGTATCTGGACGTCGTGTGGGGCCAGGAGCCTTGCAGCCTGCACCCCAAGCCGGTTCGGCAGCAGCCTCAGCTGACTCATTCTGGACACAGGCAATGAGGAAGAGGCATAAACCACAGGACCAGGACAGAAGGAGGCGCTGGCGTGCACTCATCTATCATTGTTGGTCCTAGTGGGCAGGCGGCTCTGGGCTTAGGCAGTGATGAGACAGAGGTGGGTGCAACAGTCTGCCAGCCCCCCTGGATTGGCTACTTACCGGGAGCTCTCAGCTCAATCAACTCCACCTGCAGCTACTCAGCATCCCTGAGCCCCAGTCCGGTGCCCACTCACCCCAGCCTGCATTCTCTCCCTGCTGCCCCCAAAGCCTGACGCAAAGACAAGTACCACCCAGGCCCTGCCTCAGGGTGCACTCAGCAGCTCAAGCTCCGGAGCCTGCTCTGAGGGTCACGGGGCACGTGCAGGCAGCACCGCTAAGGAATGGCTGTGCAGCCAGCCACCCTGGAACTCGGGCAGGGGGTCCTCCAGGCACTGGGTGTGCACAGCCTCGTCCGGAACAAGCCGGAAGAAAGGGGTCTGCCTGAGCTGCACTATCTCAGAAGGTCCACTGCACTCCTGAGTCGCAGGTTGTTGTGACAAAAGTGACCAATAACTTCCTCCCACTGCGGTACCAGCCGCCCAGGGCACCCTCCCATGCTAAAAGGCCAGTGAAATGGTTGAAATGGCCCCACGTGGGGAGGACCGAAGCTCAGAGAAGGAAGGGCACTGGGCAAAGGAGTAGGGGGCACAGGGAAGAGCTGACCGGAAGGCAGGCCCCACATCCAGCCCAGCTCCCAGCTGGAGCCGCCCTCTCTGGCTCCGCCCCTGCCTAGAACCTACACTCAGGACCAGTGTCACTCTAGACGGCTAACAGCTGAAGGGTACGTAGAGACTGGAAGCCCACCTCGGCCGGAGAGGAACAAGAACCGGAGCTCACCTCACCCCCATGATGTCACCTTAACTTTCCCAGGGAAAATTCCTGCATAACAGGCCTTCAACTGTGTGGGAGTGAGGGGGAAACCCTAGCTCTAACCCTTCCTCCACCCCCTGGAGGACATGAGTTACTAAGTCTCCTGCAATCCTGGAGGGCCCCTTCACAACTCGGTCCCAGAAAACATGCCTTCTGGGGCATGACTGGTTCCCAGGTCAGCCTCCGCCCTGTGGCCAGGTGTGCTCAGCCAACAGGGCCCCTCCCCATGACCAGGAAAACCGAGTTCCCGAACCATCCAGGTGGACCTGCCACATGGGTCAGGCCCCAAGGCAAGGCCAGCCCTCCGGGCCTGCCTCCTTCCCCTCTCCCTCCAAACTCACGTGGGACAAAGGGACGGCGACTGCTCTCCTCAAGTGGGGGTAACTGTGCTCCTCAGGGCAACAGCAGCAAGTCTGAACAGAGGAAAATTAAAGACCAAATATATCCCACAGCAGGGGAGGACCCTGAACCCCAAATGTCCCTTCCCTGAAGCTCCTGGCTGCATGCCCAGACAGCCTGCGAGCAACACCCTCCAGCTAGGTGCTGTGCGGGGGCTCCAGGCATGGGCTATGTGGTCAGAGGGCTGGGGTCCAAACCTCGGACTGTCCCTGAGGCCTGAGCCAATACAGCGACCCGACCCAGGAGCTACTGGCCTGGGACATCAGGAGAATCCAACCAATCCAGGAAGCTCTATCCTACCCACTCTAAGGCACAGGGACAGACGCCAAGACCTTTCCTCGGGGAAATAAAAATGAGAGCACACAGCACCAACTCTGGGGCAGACACAGTGCTCATTTAACAATCTCAGAGGTGGGCACTTGGATTACCCCACTTAATAAACAGGGATACTGAGGCACCAAGAGGCTAAACTGGTGATGGGGTTCTGTGTGGTCCGAGCCTGTACCCTTCTCACTGCAGAGTCAAGATGTAACCCGAGATTTCTCTTTATGACAATGCACTTTCCAATTACTGCAGCCAGAGTTGCTCTGCCGGCATCCACCCCACCCCCACAGGTAACAGGCTGGCTGGGAGTAGGGGGTAGTAACAAAGCCTGGCCGTGTCCTGCCTGGGCTTTGCAAACACTGAACGGTCCGAGATGGCTGGACCTGCTGTGGCCTTCACCCGGCCGGCAGGAGGGTACCTAGCAGGCACTCCTGTCCCCATCCCAGCAGAGCTTAAGGACCTAGGAGCCCTACAGGGATGGGGACAGAGTCAACCTCAGTATCTGCAGCCAGAGCCCCAGCTAACCCTGCCAGGTCCTGCCCACACCAGTGAAGACAGTGGTGAAAAGTCAGAGTCAGGTTCCCTGAGAACCCCCTGCCCAGCCCAGCCTCCAGTGGACTAACAGGTTGCTCCAGGCAGCTTTTGGGGGTCTCCTCTATAGGAACAAGGGCAGTACCATTCCACTCCCCACCCCACCCCCAGAACCAACAACTGGTTATGACTGGTGAAGGCTGCTTTAGGTTATGCCCATTTTAGAGATCAGTTAACAGAGACCCTGAATGGGGCCCACCCCAAAACCTTAAAGCTGAACTCATGATTCTGCAGGCCTAGTCTCAGGCCTCACATTCTGAGAACTGGGTGGGCTTTTCTCAGGAATCAACTCCGACTCCAGTTTGCTGAACCCGAGAAGGCCACCCGAAGCAGACTCCTAGGTAAAGGAAGGCAGGGAGACTTTGTTTATTTTCTTGGCAGAGATGAAGGGCCTGAGTTAAAAAGCCCAGAGGTGGGAAAGGCACAAAGGTAGGTGGGCCCTGCTCCAAGAGGCGGCAGGATGTGTGGGGAGGAGTTGCACGGGATGAGTTGCTCGGGTGGACTTGGACCCCGTGGTGCAAGGGCATTATTAGGTCCTTGAGGTCTGGTTAATGCCCACTGCACCCGACGGCCCTCAGGGTTAGCCCAGCGGCCTCCCCCACACCTTCCTGGGGATGGGAGCACTTCCCACGCTGGCTGCGACCTCGGGCCAGCCTTGCCTCTCTCAAGGCCTCAGCTCCCCCATCAGTGAGCAGAAACCATGGTTAAACTCTTCTAGAAGGGCCCTGCCGCCACGAGGCCCTGAGATTTCGAAGCTGCCTGCGTATCTGGCCAGGCACACAACAACGGGCCCCTCCCGAGCCCCCACGGGTTCCCGGCCCCTTGGGAGGGCAAAGAGCAACAGGCCCCTCCCCGGGCCACGAAAGGACGCGTGGACAGTCTGTGTTACTCGGGGTAGAGAACCCTCGCTGATGCTTGAAACCCCACCGTTGGCGCTTCGTTCCTTTATGCAAAACACTGCTCTCGCTGGGGTCCTCGGGGAGGATACGGCCAGCCAAGGGCGGAGCCAAGGTCACGCTCTCTCTCCCTCCCCCCTTCCCCTGGAGGCCCCGGCTCAGGGCTGAGGGCAGCAGCGCCCGGGGACCCGAGGGCAAGGGGCAAAGGGGCCGCCCCTGAGACGGCGGGAGAAGAGGCGCAGGGACCTGGGAGGGAGGGACGGCCGCGCTCACCGGGCCTGCGGGGATCAGCGCGGCAGCGCGGTCCTGGAGGTTGCCGGTCTGGGGGCTGCGCGCAGGGTGTGCGCAGCGCGCCGGGCCAATTACCTGGGTCATATGACGCGGCGGCGTCGGTTGCCCGCGAGCGCGCGCCCCCGAGACTCTGCGCGTCGTGACGTCTGTGGACGCCCCGCCCCTGCCCCGCTGGCGCTGTCCGCGGTGCTGACTGCCCAGGCCCCAGGCCGCCCGGGCCCGGAAGTGAAGATCCCGCCCACCGCAGGGCGGCACGACCCCCTGGGGCCCGGAGACCAGGAAGGCGCACAGCTTTTGAACCTCAGAACCCCAGTGCCCTCTGAATGCTAAGGAGAGTTATCAGAAAATAAGCAACCGTTTGTGTGTACGGGAGGGTAGTTTCCATTTAATCGACCGTAAGACGGGATGCTATTAAAAGTCCCAGTATCTTAGGGCTGTTTTGGAAAAAAGATGAGAATAAGTCATATAAAGTGCTTATCACAAAGCCTGATACCCACTTACCCATCCATTGTCCCAGTGATGGAGACCTAGGCTGCCTTCACCTCTCTTTTGCCATAAACAATGCTGCAATGAACATCTTCCTACACATTCCTTTACGAAACCGTGTGGCAATTTCTCTGGAATATATAACCAGGAGTTGAATTGCTGGCTTATGGGCATGTGTTTACTTACCTTGACTCAGCAGTGTCACACTGCTCTTGATTCTGTATTCCCATTAACAGTGCAAGAGAACTTTTAAGTCCTCATATCCGAGCCAACAATTATTTTGCCAGAATAACAGATGCAATGTCGTATTATTGTTTAATCTGCATTTCTCTGATCATCAGTGATTTGCATCTCAAATTGTTAGTGAGACAGAGACCATGGGTGTAGTCAGAGTAGGGTGAGGGCCTCCGGAAAAAGCAAGGCAAGATAATTAGTCAGAGCAGTGTGACAACATGCAAGGAAGCCCCCTACCAAAACTACATGTTAAACATTAAGCTCTAAAGTCATTCTTCAGTGAGATCAGTTAATATTCCCCTGATAAGGGAAAGCAGCCCATGTTTTTACTTTGCTAATCATTTGTAATCATGTGTAAGATTCACTTTAACGTGCTAAAAGGCCCAGGCCTATGTGCTGCCTTTCCTCCTTCAGACATGATGAGGTGATTTGCGAACTGGGCAACTAACTTAGCATGCAGGCCCAGCCGAAAACAACATAGTAAAAGGCAGGAAGGATTCCATCTTAAAGATAAGATTGCATTTTAACAACCAGGAAGTTAAGAAGTAAGATATTTAACTTACCCTTTAGCAAATAGACAACTCAGCCCACCTTGGGGGCTGGGCAGACGGCCTTGTTTGATATGCTCCCAGACCAAGGTGCAGTATCCCAGGGAGAAAGCAGAGCAGTATATTTCTTGTGTTAAGTTAATTTTTAAGTGTTCGGGGACCACTTAACAAGTCCACACCCCTAAGCCCTTTATCCAGTTCCCCGAAATCTTCAACTGCCTATAAAACCCCTAGACAATGCACAACTACAGGCTCTATTGTCCCCTCCTGGCTGAGCTCTGTCCTCTCACTGTATCTCTAAATAAAAGCCTCTCCCTGGCTCTCCTACCTTGAGTGTTTCCTAGGTTCATTCTTCAACTCCACAAACAAGAATCCCAGCTTCATTAGTTTTGCAGGTTTCCTGTTGAATTTCTCTTGAATTTTCTTCTTGTTTATGTGCAGGAGTTACTCATGTAGGAATATATATGTCCGCAGTTCAAACCACCATCAATTTTCCCACAGATCATTGCAACGGCCCCCTAACTAGCTGGCCTCTTTGCTTCCACACTTGCACCAATTAATTTTAATTTAAAAACAGCAGGCAGAGTTTTCTTTGTAAAACACCAATTTAAATCATGTTGCCCCTCTGCTCAAACCCCTCAAATGACCTCCCATCTTACTCAAAAAAGCCAAAATCCCTACATATGCTTCTAGGGCCCATTATCTGATCTCAAATACTTCAGGCATGCTACCATCCTTACGAATAAAATTAGGAAACTAAAAGAAATAGGTAATGAAATACTCTGTGTTAATTAAAAGCACATGCCCACAAAACTATAATATACATTTCACAAGAACACATTCAAACATGTATCAAATACATTAATATGGTTGCCTATATGGGGAAAAGGTTGGTGGTGGGTCTAGATATAAAGTAATTAACTGATTGCCCACACCAATACTGATAGGTGACACAATTGGAGGAATATGATCAATTCTACCCTCTGCATCTAAAGTTCCCCTGACAAAGTTGATTACTTTGGAGATATTTTAAGGTCCATATGGCCAAGGACCATATTTCTTTAACTTACTACTATATCTCTAGCACTTAGCATAGTGGTCAACTCATAGTATGTTTTCATATGAACTCATAGTAAATATTTGCTGAATAAATAAATGAATGAGTGAATGACACCTAACTTGGATCCTGACAGATAAGTAAGTTTGTCTGTGCGGAAGGGTAGGGTTCATTGGGAGTTCTTTGATAAAAAGCGCCAGAAAATTACCTGGCTGCCTTAAGCCAAAAAGGATTTGATAGGAAGGTTATCTACAGGGACAACTCACAGAATTAGAAGAAAACTGAAGAATTAGTGTCAGGAAGTGGGGTTGAGCCAGTAATTGACTATTTCTTCAAGGCTTTTTTGATGTTCAAAATTCAAATTCCAGGAAGAGAGAAAGCTAAATGATCTGGTTTAGGTTCAAATGGGGAGGGGATGGCCTGGAGTCACCCATCAGAAACATACATGGGTTGAGAAGTAAGTCAGATGGCTCATGGGATGCTGGTACAAGAAATAGGAACAGATGCTGGGGGGTGGGAAATCAGCACATGCACAGTGAAGCCCTCCAGCAGGGAGGCAGCATGTGCAAAGGCAGTGTTGTATGAAGGACTGGAGGACAGGAACTGCCTGGATGCATGTAGGGGACTTGTGACCTAGGCTGGGTGGGACTGGACTTTGGACACTATGTTTAATGGGTTTGGACTCTATCCAGTAGGCCATGGGACACCAGCAACATTTTAAGCTGTGAACGACATGGTTTGACTTTTAAAAAGCTTCCTCTGGAATTTGAAGGAGGATGGAGTAGCAAAAGGTGAGAGGGAAATACATCCAGGTGAAAGGCAATAATGCATTGGTGTTAGGCAGGAAAATAGATATGAGCGGGGTGGAAAGAAAAAAAGGCCAGGAGAGTCCACTAAAAAGACCCAGAGTTAATCAATTAAAGCTCAAAAAGCCAGGAGCAACTTGGCCTGGAATGTTTGAATATTCCCCAGATAAAGGAGGGTACCTCAGCACAGCCCATGTCTTTATTGTTAATCATGCAGCTTATTTTTTACCTTTACCTATGTGCTGTTTTTTTTTTCCTCCTTCTGGCCCTAATCAAGTAGTTTGTAACCTAGGCAACTAATTTAGCATGCAGGCCAACAGTAAACAACATAGTAAAAGGCAGAAAGGATTCCATCTTAAAGATTGAATTTTAATACCCAGGAAATTAAGAAATACGATTCTTAACTTACTCTTTAGCAAACAGACAGTAACTCAGCCCACCTTGGGGACTGGGTGGGCAGCTTTGTTTATCTGCTCCCAGACCAAGAATGCTGGGTATCCCAGGGAGAAACCAGAGCAGGAAGTTCCTTGTGTTAAGTTAATTCTAAGTATTTAAAGACCACTTAACAGGTCTGCACCCCCAGGCCTTAGTCACATTCCTAAAGAATTCCTAAAAGGAGGAAGCCCCAACCTTTCAGGGCACTCCTCTCTCTGAGGTCGCCCACCCTTTCTAAGTGTGTAACCTTTTAATTTTAAACTTTCTCTCTCCAACCTTTCAGGGCGCCTCTCCTTGCTGAGGTGGCCTGTACTTTTTCTCTCTTTAAATAAAACTTTCACTCTGCTTCACTACTGTGTCTCTGCGCTTCAATTCTTTGTTGTGGCGGGGACAAGGACCGAGGAAAATACACAACGCTCCCCCAACATTGGCAGTAGAGCTGGAGACATTTAGGAATCCTCTTGTGGTTTTAATTTGCATTTCCCTGATGATTAGTGATGTGGAGCATCTTTTCATGTGTCTGTTGGCCATCTGAATTTCTTCTTAGGAGAACTGTCTCTTCATATCCTCTGCCCATTTTTTAATCGGGTTATTTGCTTTTTGGGTGTAGAGGCATGTAAGTTCTTTATATATTTTGGATGTTAACCCCTTGTTGGATATGTCATTTACAAATATATTCTCCCATACTATTGGATGCCTTTCTGTTATGTTGATGGTGTCCTTTGTTGTACAGAAATTTTTTAGTTTGATGTAGTCCCATGAGTTCATTTTTGCTTTTGTTTCCCTTGCTCGAGGAGATGCGTTCAGGAAGAAGTCATTCATGCTTATATTCAGCAGATTTTTGCCTATGTTGTCTTCTAAGAGTTTTATGGTTTCATGACTTACATTCAGGTCCTTGATCCATTTCGAGTTTACTTTTGTGTATGGGGTTAAACAGTAATTCAGTTTCATTCTCTTGCATGTAGCTGTCCAGTGTTGCCAACACCAGCTGTTGAAGAGGCTGTCATTTCCCCATTGTATGTCCATGGCTCCTTTATCATATATTAATTGACTATAATGGTTGGGTCTGAATAAACCCATTTTTGCCGGTGAAGTAACTCTTTTATTTTTAAGGTTAACAATATATTGTATCAGTTTATTATATAATTTAGCTTTGCTTGGGTACCCATTGCACATTTCAGACTACAAAAGTGTGCATGCAATTAAAAAAAAAAAGAAAAACCGGAGAGAAAAGGAAAAAGAAAATGGCCTGGGGATATGACACAGGGTGGTAAAATAAGACCCTTTTAACTCACGAGTGCTCATCACGCAAAGGGAACCCAAGACTGTCCTGGGACAAGATAGATGAAGGTCACTTATCCTTCACCAACTTTCTCCTTCCTCCACCATCCTCAAAGTACATCTAAAACTAGGATACGCATTAGTTAACTGGAATCTAATGAGGGTGGAAACCTAGTCCCACCTCCGCTGGATCCGAGCCACACTCACACTGAGCAGTGGGATCTCAAAGGCACTCAGCGAACGAAGCTGCCAGCCCCTTCACCTTAGTAAAGCCTGCCTGGCCAGGTGGTTTGTATCAAGCAATCCACAGCCTGTGTCTGCCTTAAAAATTAAGTGAACACCAAAAATGAAAGATCTGCCATAAGGGGGAGAAAAAAGACAGCATAAAAATTAAGTAGTTGTAAAGGTGGAGGAAGGAAGCTGATGTTAGCAAGTGTGAAAAGGGAGGAGTCCTCGTTAGACAAACATCTTGGTTTTGCTGCTCACTCTGTGCTCAGTGCTGGGGACTCAGAGATGAAACAGACACGTTCCTCCCAAAGCAGAAGGAAGGGAGACCGATACACAAGGAAGAACAAGACCCCGTACTGTATCCTTACCACTCCGTGGGTTGCTGTGGATCAGCATCGCATCACCTTGGCGATTGTTAGAAATGCACAGTCTTCAGCTCCAGATTCAGAATCTGCATTTTAACAAGAACCCTGGAGTTTCAGAAGCACTACTCTGTATGGTGAGAGACTATGGGTAGCATGCAGCTGGGAGAAGGGCTGGCTCTGCCTGAGAGGGTCAGGGAAGGCTTCCCTGAGAAAGTCACTTTGGGGCTGGATCTCCAAAGATGAGTAGGAATTTACTGGTTTGAAAAGATGGGTAGGATGAAAAGGTACCAGACTGAGAGAGATGAAACTGAACTGGAAACACAGGCTGGAATCCGATTTTGAAGATATTTGTCTGCCGTATTAAGGAATTTGTTTATTGTTTCCTAAGGATGAAAATCATGTGTAAGGTAGGAGAACGTTCTCCAGGCGCCATGCTGCTTAATCAGTGTCAGAGTGTTCAGTGCAATTAGAGGTACTGATGACCTTGTTCACAGTGGAAATATGTTTTCAGGGGAAAATAATCAGGACAGCTTAATGCTCTCCAGGCTTGCTCATAGAGGGTGGGAGTGTCTGTGAACTTGAAGGGAAACAAAAGAAAATTTCCATCTGAGGACATTTTTTTTTTCTGAAGCACAAAGGGAAGGCTATTAGCAGTTCTTCTAAATGGTATTAAACCAAAACTACATGCCAAGGAACAGGAAATTAATTTTTCTTAGAGGCAAAGTAGCAACTGTTTAACCATTTAATCAACCACATGAATAGTTAAAGAAGATAGAGAAAATGCATGCCTCATTTTAGCTGAAACTTGATTCTAACTCAGGATTCAAAGTCTGGTGTTCTGATAAGTATGGTCGGCCAGTGTCCCAAATTGATCAGATGTTGAGTCGTCACTCAGGATCCTGGCTCTGTGTGTGATTACCACCCCCATGCAGGCCCAGGCCAAGCCTTCCCTTATCTTCCAACTGGATGGATACTTTTAATGATGAGCCAGAGAAAGCCATGGGGCATTTGAAATGGCAGAAGACATTTGTCTTATTCTGGTATTATAATGATTATTGATTTCTTAAGTGGGCCTATGTGAGTGGAATAAGATAGTGCATCAAATCTAGCATGGATAATTCAGATAGCTCCCACTTTTAGAGATAACTTGTTCTGACATCAGAAGATGACTTATTGTAGCAAAAGTCCTTGGACCATTGGGACTATTAACTGGAGGGTAAAGAGTATGAGAAGTGAAAAGCAGACAGGGCTAAATCATGCTGCAATGTGCAGAAGTGACCAAAAGAGTAGAGGCTTCTAGCACTGGCCACTAGAGGCCAGCACTACCATGAGTGCTGCCAGGGTGCACCTGAGGCGCTCCATAGCCTGACTAGATGGTTGTCATTAGCTCCAATTACCAATAAGGAAACTGGAGCTCAGCGAAGGTGGTTGTTAGGGCCCCGGTGCCAGGATGTGCAGAGCTAGGATTCAAGTTCAGGTCAGACTCATTGTTGGGCACAGCTCAGTATGTACGGCTTCCTGGAGGTCAGGCACTGCACGGTCACTCCAGAGTCTCTTAAGAGCCTGCACGCTTGCTAGAGGTTTGTCTAGCCCTCAGAAAATTCACTGAAACAGCAGAGTAACAGACAAAATCCACATAGACAAAACAGATATTGAACGGTGATCATTAAGTTATACAAATTTTATATAATAATGATTGTTTTGCCTTAAATTTCACTTTACAAAAGGCTTCAGCACAGGCTATAGCTTCTAAATGCACTTGAGATGATCTGTCTATAGTTTGTAGTTTTCCCAGAACAGTTTTCAGGCCTCTGTTTTCCAGATGAATGAGTATTGCACATAAATGCAAATCAATGGACCCATTTGGTTCCCTGAGACATCAGTAATAGTAAATCAATAAGCATTTATCTATCACTCTCTCTGTTGAAAATGCTGTGCCAACTCCTGGAAGAGACACAAATTGAGAGACACAGGTCCTGCTCTAAAGAGGTCTCTACAGTCAAACAATCAGAGAATTAAGTAAAAGAGGTTGTTGTTTTTAATATTAGTGACAATAGAAAAAAAAATTAAAGAGAGAGAGATAAAGGTGTTACCAGACTAAATCGTATTCAGATGATATTTGTTATAGAAACTCAGAAGGCAGTAATGAGTTCAGGTACAAGAGGGTTAGGGAAAGCTTTACAGAGCCAAGCCTTGCTGCTGCGTTTAGAAGGAAGATAGATGTGGAAAGGAAAGAGAATGTGCTCTCAGGCCCAAACTACAGTATAGAGGAAGATGTATTTAGGGAAGAATAAGGGCACTCACTTGCATTTGAAGAAACATTTGCAAATGGACTAAAGATTGTTGAATCAGAGAAGGCAAACTGGAGCCAAACTATGAAGAAAGCCTTGAAAAGACCCAGGCAGCGACTTGGATGGCTCTCTGTAGGTGTGGCGGCCACCAGGGGTTTTTGATCTGCTTAAAACTCTTTCTTCTTCTTCAACAATTGTTGCTGGGACAACTGGGTAATAACATGTAAAAAAATGAAGTTGGATTCTGTACCCCACACCATATGCAAACATTACCTCAAAATGGATCAGTGACCTAAATGTAAGTGATAAAACATAAAAATCTTAGAAGAAAACAAAGGAGTAAATCTTTGTGATCTTGGATTAAGCAATCATTTCTTAGGTTCAACACCAGAAGCACAAATGATAAAAGAAAAAAACTGATAAGTGGAATTTAACAAAAAATTAAAAATTTTGCACTTCAAACATCATCATTGAGAAATGGAAAAGACAACCAAGAGGCTGGGAGAAATTATTTGTGTGTGTGTCATATATCCAGTCAGGGACTTACATCTAGAATATTAAAAAAAAAAGAAATCTTACAACTCAATAATAAAAAAAACAAAAAAAAACAATTTAAAAACAGTGTTTTTGAAAATTATATTTACATATATATTACTATTTGGTTTGTTCACTCTTCTTAAAATATATTCTTTTAGAACTTGCTTTAGTAAAAAATGATACAGGTAAATTCTTAATTTTTGTTTAAAAATGTCTATTTTCACTCTTGACAGATGGTTGACTACTTAACAATTACTCTTAAAGCATTGAAAGACATTTTTTCATGAATTTTTAGTTACTAATATATTTTTTACTCATTATTATTATAATTAAAATTACAATGATAAAAATCAAGAAACAATATACCAAAACTTTTAATTACATTGTATTAGTGTTACATTATTTCATTATTTTTATTTCTTCACAGAATATCACTTTTTTATCTTCCTGTTCCTGAGACTTGTTTTTAGCTTCTGCTATCTTGCAATTTCACTCTGACATGTTTAGATATTTATTTCATCAGTCCTAGAAAATTCTCTTCAAATATTGCCTTTGTTCCATTTTCCCTATTCTTTTAGGGACTCTGATTAGGTCTATTTTAGAGCTCATTCTTATTTATTTTAATATTTTAATTTTAATTATTCTGAATTATTTTTCCACATAAAATCTTTATTGTTTTCAACTGGTCCACAACTTGGAAAGCGTCTGGAGAATGTATAAGCAACTTCTCTGGAGATGGGGGCAGAAGTTCAGGTGGAATCACCATGGTCAGGGGGACTGCAGCCAGGGCCCTGGAGGGCCACTGAATTCAGAAGGCTCTAATCATGCTTGGCAATAAGTCTTTCAAAGAGGTACTACCCATCTCTGGGCTCTGAAGGTTGCTCAGGTGGAAGCCCATCTTTTTGATGAGTTTCACCTCCTGGTTTAGGAAGCGTTTCTTCAGGGAGTCACAGACGTAAGGGCCTATGCTGGCAGAGCCCAGAGATGTAGATCTAGCAGAGCCAACTTTGATTTCTTCTCTAAAACCATGAAGGCCTCTAAAGCATCCATCTTGAGACAGGATCTACTTACCCTCAAAGAAGGCACTGTCACCACACTGGTTTTGCAAGGGGGCACTTGGTATCCCTGTGTTTCTGCCTTGCCAACTCAAAAGAAGTGGCACACACTCTTTAGGGCCACTTTGTTGCAAGTAAAATAATAGCCGAGAGAGTGTTAGGTGTTAGAGGTTCACAAATAAAGGTTGGCCAGGTAGTGGACAGAGGCTTGGCCTCATGGGGATGATCCTGAAGGGTCTGGGCGATTTTGCTGTAGAAAGGCACTGGCCACAAAATACAGTGTTAGCTGGTCCTGGAGGCATTGTCTGGCTGAAAAGTAGTCTGGAGGCAGGGGCTGGACAGGAGATTGAAGGGTGGTCAGACCTTGGGAGAATAGTCCTGTGGTATCTTCCATCCAAATACTGTTGAGTCAAGAGACAGATTTGTGTGGGCTTTCAAATACCATCTCTCAATTTATTTTAAATTTTTATCCTTTGACTTGCCTCTCTCACTTTGAGTAATTTCTTCAGATATATCTGCCAGATTTCAAACTCCTTCTTCAAATTGTCTAATCCATCATTTGACCAATTTTATTTTCCATTTCTTTAGGTTTCAGTTATTCTTTTCCTAATCTGCCTAGTCATCCCTGCTTCCTTATTGGCTCAAAGTTTAGTAATGCAAATTATAGTGTGGTCATTGGCACCTGCCCACAAGGCAACCCTGTCTCTCTCATTTGCTTACCATTTACTACTCCTAGACTTAGTTTTAACTCATTTGAGGAGAGGTAGAAGGGATGTGGGGCTTTTCAAGAACAACAATAACAAAAAAGCCATAATGGTATGTTATTTCTAGAATACAGGTTTTTTGTTGTTGTTTTAACATTTACTCTACCTTACTGCTCGAAGCAGAATTCTCTGTGCTCCTTCGTAGCCCCAAGGTCTGGTAAACTCTAAACTCCAGTATACGGAGCAAATATTTGTTGAATTTAGGCTTACTATTAAAAATAAAAAAGAAAAAGGAAGGGAGAGCTGATATTTTCATAGATACATGAAGGTACCCAGCACTAAGTTTCTGAAGAAGTCTGACCTTCATCATCACTAAGAGGCCCAGAAATAGCAGGTGTTCAATCATAGAGCCTGACACTGGGCACTTAAGTCCTATTACTCCCCATTGTTCTTAGAGACTGAAATCATCAATGCAATTCAAACCCATGCAAAGTCTGCCCCCATAATCAATTCATACTATTTCTATTGCTCACTTTTTAAAAAGATACTTTATTTTTTTTAGAGCAGTTTTAGGTTTACAAAGAGTAGAGCAGATAGTACAGAATTCCCATATGCCTCCTCTCACCCATAGTTTCCCCTATTCTTAACATCTTACATTAGGGTGACACATTTGTAACTGATAAACCAATATTGATACATTATTGAATTCCATAGTTTACATTAGTGTTCACCTATTTGTGTTGTACAGTTCTACGTTTTCACAAATGTATGGCACGTACCCAACATTACATTACCATAAGGTATAGTCTCATCAGCCTAAAAATTCCATGCTCCAACTTTCACCCCTCCCCCCTACATCTCTTCCCCAGTCTAAACGCCTGTCAACCACTCATCTTTTTACTATCTGTATGGTTTCACCTTTTCCAAAAGTCCTGTAGTTGGAATCATACATAATGTAGCCTTTTCAGACTGGCTTCTTTCACATAGCAATGAACGTTTGAGGTTCTTCCATGTCTTTTAATAGTTTGATAGCTCATTTGTTTTTATCACTGAACAGTATTCCAACATACGACTGTTCCGTGGTTTGTTTATCCATTCACCTACTGAAGGGCATGTTGGCTGCTTCCAGTTTGGGCCTTCCTGAATGAAGCTGCTAGGCACACTCATGTGCAGTAATTTCTGTGACATAAGTTTTCAACTCATTTGGGCAAAAATCTAGGAATGCAATTGTTGGATCATATGGTAAGACTATGTTTACCTTTGTAAGATACTGTCAAAGTGTCTTCCGCAATGGCTGTACCATTTTGCATTCCCACCAGCAATGAATGAGGAGAGTTCCTGTTGTTCCACATTCTCATCATCCTTTGGTGTTGACAGTGTTTTGACTTTTCACCATTCTAACAGTTGTATAGTGGTACTTCTGTTTACTTTTTAATTGGATTGCCTTCATATCACTGAGTTTTAAGAGTTCATTGCATAATCTGGATACAAGTCTTTTATGAAATATGTACTTTGAAAATATTTTCTCCCAATCTATGGCTTTTCTTCTCATTTCCTTATTAGCACCTTGCAGAAAAGAAGAATGAGGTCCAACCTATCTACTTTTTCTTTCATGGATGGTGCTTTTGGTGTTGGACTTAAAAACTCATTACCAAGTGCAAGTCACCTAGATTTTGGCCTGTGTTACCTTCAAGAAATTTTAGTTAGTCTATGACTCATTTACATTAACTTATTAAAATTTATTAATTTTTGTGAAAGATGTAAGGTCAATGTCTAGATTGTTTTGCATGTGGATGTCCAATTTGGATATTTGCTAAAAAGACTATCTTTTCTCCATTGAATTTTCTTAGCTCTTTTGTCAAAATCAGTTGCCTATAATTTAATTGCAACAATGTGGCACCAAAGAGTGTATGCCACTTCTTTTGAGTTGGCAAGGCAGAAACATGGGGATACCAAGTGCCTCCTTGCAAAACCAGTGTGGTGACAGTGCCTTCTTTGAGGGTAAGTAGGTATTGCATATCTGGGCTCTCTATAATCTGTCCCATTGATCTATTAGCCTGTTCCTTTGCCAATACCACACTGTGTTGATTACTATATAGTAAGACTTGAAGTCAGGTAATGTCAGTCTGTTGGTGTTGCTCTTCTTGTTCGGCATTGTTAGCTATTCTGGGTCTTTTGCTTTTCCATATACATTTTAGAATCAGCTTGTCTATATCCAAAAATAACTTACTGGGATTTTGGTTGAGATATCATTGACTCTATAGATGAAGTTGTGCCATTTTAACTATATTGAGTTTTCTTATCTGTGAATATGTAATCTCTCTACATTCATTTAGATTGTCTTTATTTCATCAGAGTATTGTAGTTTACTTCAGACAGATCCTGTACATATTTTGTGAAACCTATTGAAGTATTTTGTTTTGGGGGTAATCATGTAAATGGTATTCTTTTTACTTTCACATCCAACTGTTTATTGCTGGTAGATAGTTAAGCAATTGATTTTTTAACCATGAACCCTGTAACCTTATTATAACAGCTTATTAGTTCAGGGATTTTTGTTTTGTTTTGTTTGTCATTTCTTTGGGATTTCCTACATAGACAATCATGTCATCAGGAACAAAATCAGTTTTATTTCTTCCTTCCCAAGTTATATACCTTTTACTGTCATATTGTATTAGCTAGAACTTCTGGTATGATGTGGAATATGAGTAGTAAGGGGGGAGATCATTGCCTTGTTCCTGATCTTAACAATAAAGAGTTTAGTCTCAACATTAAGTATGATGTTGACTGTAGAATTTTTGTAGTTTTTTTTTTGTTGTTGTATCAATTTGAGGAAGTTCCCCTGTATTCCTAGTTTGCTGAGTGTTTATCATGAATGTGTCTTGGATTTTGCCAATAGCATTTTGACACTTTTCTTCTTTAGCCTATTAATGTGAAAGATTACATTAATTGAATGAGCCTTGTATACCTGGGATAAATGCCACTTGGTCATGGTGTATATTTTTTTTACTATATTGCTCAATTCCATTTGCTAATATTTTGTTAAAGATCTCTGTACCTGTATTCATGAAAGATATTGTTCTGTAGCTCTGTTTGTGTTTTTACTGTCTTTGCCTAGTTTTGGTATGAAGGTAATAAAATGAATTGGAAAAGTTTCCCTCCTCTTCTCTGTTGAGGAAGAAATTGTATAGATATGATGTTAATTCTTCTTTAAACAGCTGGTAGAATTCTCCAGTGAGACAATCTGAACCTAAAGATTGCTTTGTGAGAGCTATAAAATTATAAATTAAATTTCTTGAATATTTATATGGTTATTCAAATAATACCTTCTATATTGGGTGAGTTTAGTAGTTTGTATGTTTTGAGGAATTGCAACATTTAATCTAAGTTGTCAAATATATGTGTGGAGTTGTTTGCAGTTTTTTTTTCCATGATTACCCTCTTAATGCTTGCTGGGTCTGTAGTAATATCCCTTATTTCACTTCTTTCAGTCCTATGAGGTTTGTGAACTTTATTGATTTCAAAAAACCAGCTTTTTCTTTCAAAATTTTCTGTTGATTTTTGTTTTTCTATTTCATTCATTTCTGCTTTTTGCCTTGTGCTCGAGCTTACGTTGCTTTTCTCCCTAGTTTTTGAGGTACGAGCTTAGATCGATTTCTCTCCTCTTCTCTAATGTATGCATTTAGTGTCATAAACTTCCCTTTCAGCACTGTGTTAGCTGCATCCCATTAATTTTGATATATTTACATTTCCATTCAGATCAACATATTTTTGAAAATTTCCCTTAAGACTTTAACTCATGGATTATTTAGAAGTGTGTTGTTTAGCTTCTAAGTATTTGGAAATTTTCCTTTTATCTTTCTGTTATTGATGTCTAGTTGAGTCCATTGTGGCCAGACACATTTTGTATGGTTAGAATTCTTTTAAAATTGCTGAGCTTTGATTTATGGCCTGGGAATGAATGGTCTATCTTGGCATATACCCATGGATACTTGAAAAGACTGTGCATTCTGCTGTTGTTGAGTGGAGTATTCTCTAAGTGTCATTTAGATCTTGTTGATTGATAGGATAGTGTTATTGAGTTCTAAATCTTGGATTTTCTATCAAATTTTTCCATCAGTTGTTGAGAAAGGGTGTTGAAGTCACTGCTATAATTGTAGGTTTCTCTGTTTCCCTTCCTATCTATCAGTTTTTGATTCACATATTTTGCAGCCCTCTTCTTGGTGGATCGGCACTTTTAACGCTGTGTAATATTCCTCTCTGTCCCTAATTTTCTTTGCTCTAAAATCTACTGTATTTGTTAATATAGCCACTCCTGCTTTCTTTAATGTTTGCAATGTGTACTTTTTATTCTATTCTTTCATTTTCAACCTACCTATATCATTATGTTTGAAGCAAGTTTCTTACAGAATATAGGTCACATAGTTGGGTGACATGTTTTATCCACTGTCAATCTCTTTTATATTTAATGTAAATATGATGTATTAGTGTTTAAGTCTATTACTTTTTATTTTCTATGTTTAACATTTTTTCTGTTTTCTTTTCCTGTCTGTGGGTTCACTGAATATTTTTGTTTCTGAGTGTACCTCTTTCTGTAGTCTTTAGGGTAACTACTCTAGGTATTATATTATATCTTATCACAATCTACTGCTATTAAATTTTTATCAATTTGAGTGAAGTACAAAACCTTACCTTTCTTTATGCCCTTCCCTCTCCTATAATTGTCTTATTTCTTCTACATACATTGAAAACCACAAGTTATGATTTTTGCTTCAGCAAACATAACCAAGAAAACTCAAGAGAAGTATATTGTATTTACTCATATTTTTACTCTTTCTGCCCTTCCTTCCTGATACTCCAAGATTCTTTCTTTTGTCATTTCCAGTTTCAAGAGCTTGCTTTAGTCATTGTTTTCAGGGCAGATCTGCTGAAAACAAACTCTTAGTTTTCCTTCCCCTGAGAATCAACTGATTTCCCCTTTATTCCTGAAGCATATTTTTGCTGGATATAGAATTCTGCATTGACAATTCTTTCAGCTGTTGAAAAGTGTTGTGCCACTTCCTTATGACTTCATTGTTCCTGATGGGAAATCCATCATTTGAATGGTCCTACAGGTAATGTGTCATTTCTCTCTGGTTTCAAGGATTTTTCTTTTTCTTTGGTTTTCAGAAGTTTGATGATATGTTTTGATGTGGATTTGGGGGGTTATCATGTTTGCAGTTCACTCAGCTTTGTGAATCTATTTATGTCTTTTGCCAAGTTTGGGAAATTTTTAGAAATAATTTCCTTGAATACTTTTTTAGTCCCGATCTTCTTTTTCCTCTCCTTCTGGAAACCCACTGATGAATGTTAGACGATTTGTTATAGTCTCAAACATCCCCAAGGTTCTATTTATTATTATGTTTTGGTATGCTTTCTGTCTGTTTTTCCAATTGGCTAATTTCTATTGTTTTAGCTTCAAATTCACTGATTTTTCCTCTGTCCTCCCTATTCTGCTTTTGAGCTCTTCTATGAAGGTTTTCTGCTATTATTGTATTTTTTTAGTTCTAAAATTTCCACTTTTTTGAATTGATGTATGATTGATATACAATCTTATGTTGGTTTCAAATGTACAACACAGTGGTTCAACAGTTCCACTTTTTTTTTCTTTTATCTTCTATTTTGTTGTTGAGACTGTTTCCTTGCTGAGTTTCTTTTTCATTAATTTCAACTGTTTATAATTGCTTCCTGAAGCATTTTTTTACATTTATTTATATGTTAAGCATGTAAATAAAAAGTGCTGGAAGAATGTTCAACATTGTTGCTAATTCAGCAGTGAAGCAATGGGTATTTATTTTTTTAAAGTATCATTGATATAAAATCTTATGAAGGTTGCACATGAACATCACTGTGGTTTCAACATTCACCTATATTATCAAGCCTTCACTGTTCCCACCCCCATTGCAGTTACTGTCCATCAGTGTAGTAAGATGCCACAGAGTTGCTACTTGTCTTCTCTGTGCTACACTGTGTTCCCCGTAACCCCCCACACCATGTGCACTAAACATAATACCCCTCAATACCTTTCTCCCTCCCTCCCCACCTGCCGTTCCCTACCCTTCCCCTTTGGTAACCACTAGCCCCTTCTTGGAGACCTGTGAGTCTGCTGCTGTTTTGTTCCTTCAGTTTTGCTTTGTTGTTATACTCCACAAAGGAGTCAAATCATTTGGTACTGATATTTCTCTGCTTGGCTCATTTCACTGAGCATAATACCCTCTAGCTCCATCCATGTTGTTGCAAATTGTGGGATTTCTTTTCTTTTTATGGCTGATTAATATTCCATTGTGTATATGTACCACATCTTCTTTATCCATTCATCTATTGATGGACACGAGGTTGCTTCCATATCTTGGCTTTACTTACTAAAGCATTTTTATGATGGTTGTTTTAAAATCTTTGTCAGAAAATTCTAAAAGCTGTGTCAACTAAGTGTTGCTGTCATTAAGTGGCACTTATCATTCAAGTTGAGATCTTCCTGGTTCCTGGCATAAGTGATTTTTCATTGAAAGTTGAACATTTTGTATCTGGATCTCACTAAATCTTAAGTTTTAGTTGGCCTCTTATACCACTTCCGTTGGGGAGTCAGACACTTCACTACAGCTGGTTGAAATGGAAATTCAGGTTCTCTTACCCTGGATGACAAACAGAGGGGAGGGGACTCCTGGTAACTGCTGGGTAGAAGCTGGAGTTCAGGCTCCACCACAGGCTGATATAATCCTGGCTGAGAAGAGTAGCACCTTGTAACTCTTCCCAATGTGTACTCCACTGTAAATACAGGATGGTGGATAAAACTGTGGTGGCCTCAGTCCTGCTGAGTAGAGGTGAAAAGTCTGGACTCTCAGTAAGCCTTATCTGACATCACGTAATGTGGGGGAGGGCACTGAACAGGAAAAGGGAGTGGAGGAACCTCATTACCCCTAGGTACATAAAAGTCCAGGATTCCCATGTGTTTTTCATTCAGACTACATAGAGGACAAGCTCTTTAACACTCAACCAAGTGGGGTATTTTGTTTTTGTTTTTGTTTTCCTGTCTGTTCTTATTTTATTTATTTATTTTGTTATCATTAATGTACAATTACATGAGGAACACTGTGGATACTAGATTCCCCCCATTATCAAGTACCCACCACATACCCCATTACAGTGACTTTCCTTCAGTGTAGTAATATGCTAGAGTCACTACTTGTCTTTTCTGTGGTACACTGCCTTCCCCATGCCCCCCACTATGTGTGCTAATTGTAATGCTCCTTACTCCCCTTTTCCCTCCCTTCCAAGTCCCTTTCCCTTTGGTACTGTTAGTCCATTCTGGGGATCTGTGAGTCTGCTGCTGTTTTGTTCCTTCAGTTTTTGCTTTGTTCTTATACTCCACAGATGAGTGAAATCATTTGGCACTTGTCTTTCTCTCCCTGGCTTATTTCACGAGCAAAATACCCTCTAGCTCCATCCATGTTGTTGCAAATGGTAGGATTTCTTTTCTTCTTATGGCTGAGTAATATTCCATTGTGTATATGTACCACATCTTCTGTATCCATCCATCTACTGATGGACCCTTAGGTTACTTCCATTTCTTGGCTATTGTAAACAGTGTTGTGATAAACATAGGGGTGCATATGTCTTTTTGAAACTGGGATACAGCATTCTTAGGGTAAATTCTTAGGGGTGAGATTCCTGGGTCAAATGGTATTTCTATTTTTAGTTTTTTGAGGAACCCACATACTGCTTTCCACAATGCTTGAACTAATTTACATTCCCACCAGCAGTGTAGCAGGGCTCCCCTTTCTCCACATCCTCGCCAACATTTGTTGTTGTTTGTCTTTTGGATGCTGGCCATCCTAACTGGTGTGAGGTGATATCTCATTGTGGTTTTAATTTACATTTCCCAGATAATTAGCAATGTGGAGCATCTTTTCATGTGCCTGTTGGCTATCTGTATTTCTTCTTTGGAGAAGTGCCTGTTCATATCCTTCGCCCATTTTTTTAATAGGATTATTTGCTTTCTGGGTGCTGAGGCATGTGAGTTCTTTATATATTTTGGATGTTAACCTATTGTCGGATATGTCATTTACAAATATATTCTCCCATACTGTAGGATGCCTTTTTGTTATGCTGATGGTGTCCTTTGATGTATAGAAGCTTTTTAGCATGATGTAGTCCCATTTGTTCATTTATCATTTTGTTTCCCTTGCTCGAGGAGATGCGTTCAGCAAAAAAGTTGCTCATGTTTATATTCAAGAGATTTTTGACTGTTTTCTTCTAAGAGTTTTATGGTTTCATGATTTACATTCAGACCTTTGATCCATTTTGAGTTTACTTTTGTGTATGGGGTTAGACAATGATGTAGTTTCATTCTCTTACATGTAGCTGTCCAGTTTTGAAGAGGCTGTTGAAGAGGCTGTCATTTCCCCATTGTATATCCATGGCTCCTTTATTGTATATTAATTGACCATATATGCATGGATTTATATCTAGGCTCTCTAGTCTGTTCCATTGGTCCATGGGTCTGTTCTTGTGCCAGTACCAAATTGTCTTGATTACTGTGGCTTTGTAGTAGAGCTTGAAGTCAGGGAGCATGATTCCCCTGATTTATTCATCCATCTCAGGATTGCCTTTGGCTATTCGGGGTCTTTTTTAGTTCCATAGGAATTTCAGAACTATTTGTTCCAGTTCGTTGAGGAATGCTCTCGGTATTTTGATAGGGATTGAATTGAATCTGTAGATTGCTTTAGGCAGGATGGCCATTTTGACAATATTAATTCTTCCTATCCATGAGCATGGGATGTGTTTCCATTTATTGGTATCTTCTTTAATTTCTCTCATGAATGTCTTATAGTTTTCAGAGTATAGGTCTTTCACTTCCTTGGTTTGGTTTATTCCTAGGTATTTTATTCTTTTTGATACAATTGTGAATGGAATTGTTTTCCTGATTTCTCTTTCTGCTTCATCATTAGTGTATAGGAATGCAACAGATATCTGTGCATTATAATTTTGTATCCTGCAACTTTGCTGAATTCAGATACTGGATCTAGTAGTTTTGGAGTGGATTCTTTAGAGTTTTTATGTACAATATCATGTCATCTGCAAACACGGACAGTTTAACTTCTTCTTTGCCTATCTGGATGCCTTTGTGTGTGTGTGTGTGTGTGTGTGTGTTGTCTGATTGCCGTTTTAGGACCTCCAGAACTATGTTGAATAAAAGTGGGGAGAGTGGGCACTCTTGTCTTGTTCCCAATCTTAAAGGAAAAGCTTTCAGTTTCTCGCTGTTAAATATGATGTTGGCTGTGGGTTTGTCATGTATGGCCTTTATTATGTTGAGGTACTTGCCCTCTACACCCTTTTTGTTGAGAGTTTTTATCATGAATAGATGTTGAATTAATGTCAAATACTTTTTCAGCATCTATGGAGATGATCACGTGGTTTTTGTCCTTCTGTTTGTTGATGTGGTGGATGACGTTTATGGATTTTCGAATGTTGTACCATCCTTGCATCCCTGGAATAAATCCTACTTGATCATGACGGATGATCTTTTTGGGGTATTTTTGAATTCAGTTTGCTAATATTTTGTTGAGTATTTTTGCATCTATGTTCATATGGGATATTGGTCTGTAACTTTCTTTTTTTGTGGTGTCTTTGCCTGGTTTTGGTATTAGAGTGATGCTGGCCTCGTAGAATGAGTTTGGGAGTATTCTCTCCTCTTCTACTTTTTGGAAAACTTTAAGGAGGGTGGGTATTAGGTCTTTCCTAAAATGTTTGATAAAATTCAGCAGTGAAACCATCTGGTCCAGGAGTTTTGTTCTTAGGTAGTTTTTTGATTACCAATTCAATTTCCTTACAAAATGGCGCATTTTTCTATAACCTGGAAAGGGTGGAAGTCTAGGCTCTACACATTGTCTTTGCTGGTGGGGCCTCAGTGTTTTCTGTGGTGTTTGGATAAAGTTAGATTACTACATAAAAATCTTATCTGCTTGTTAGGCTCCCCCTTTCCTTTTCCTTTGGCTAGAGAGCAAGCTTTCCTTGGGCCTTTACATAAACTCAGAATTTCTGGGTTTCTATCTTCAGTAATCAGTGTGGGATATATAAGGCAATACAAAACACCAGGGAACTCACAACTTTATTGTTCTGTGGTTCCTAGGATCCCCCAGCCAGTCTTCCTTCTCTTCCATCTTTCAGAGTCTTCTTATTGTTTTATATATCATGCTCAGTTTTTAGTTGTACTTAGGAAGAATAGTGAAAAGTCTATCTACCTTACCTTTTGCAATGAAAAGTCCTTTATGTTTGTGTGTGTGAACGTGTGCACGCTTGTGCACGTGTGTAATGACACTGTGGAAATGTGTTTTAGAGAAACTGATTTACAGATGAAATATAATGTCTGGGATAAACTTCTAAATAATTTGGGTTGTGTAACAGGTAGGAATATAGAGCATGTGAAATTAGCTATGAATTGATAATTGTTGGAGTTGGATGATGGGCATATGGAGGCTCATTACTCTATGTGATTTTTGTGTATGTCTGAAATCCTCCTTAAAAAGAAAACTGTTTCAAGACCACCTAGTCTAAGTCATATTACAGGTTCTAGTTTCTGGCTGCAGTATAAGCTTGATAACAAGAACCCAGTCTATTTTGGGCACAATTGGAGCTCCACAGTTTAAAAGTGATACATATAGTTGGCTCTCAAATTACCATATTTCCTCAAGTATAACATGTCATACATTATACCTTTATTTTATGTACCATTAAAAAATACTGCAAATTATGACATACCGTCAATTTTTAGAAGTATTTGGGTTTCAGATGCTACAATGTGAAAAAATATTCATTTTAGAATTAATAAAATATCATATCTGTGGAATAAATGAATACTGTGAGGTCAAGATTATGATGAAGATGCTTCTTCATACATGTTCAAAACCAGGCCAGGGTGTATTTTTGAGGCTATCACCAATTCTGTAATGAATACATTTCTTCTTAAATATTGAAAATTTATGTCCAAGTTTATAGGTCACTCTTACAAATCTTAACAGAAAATGCAGCATTCTGTCACAGTGGGCTCCACCTTTTCACCACCACCAAGGAGCCCTTTTATTATTTTATCCAAAGGTCCCCATACTTAGAAATATTTTGATATTAAGTAAAATTCATATGTTAAGCTCATTTTCATTTTTCATTGACTAAACACATAGTATTCATACTGAGGCAATACAATATCAGCTAAAATAAAAGAAACTTGACCCTTTACCTACCCTATATGGACTGCACTACTGGGAAAACTAACAGTTCCATCAGGTAATCTACTTTTTTTAGCCTCTAATGCTACTTTCTCAGAACCCAAGAACTAGTGGAACTGAGATGACAAGAGCTGAAGCCTGCTCCTGTATTAAGTCAAGGAAGGACATTTAGATAGCCCATCTTAATGGCATATTATATGTTAGGCCCTTTGCTTACACAACCTCCAACAGAGGAAGTTGTGTATGGGAGTTCAATGCTATGGTGAACTGACAGGGTGCAGGGATCTATTCAAGTTTCTAAATAATTGATACCATAAAAATTCAACTGGTTTTCTAGGTTGCACGGGAAGAGTAGTGAAAAGAAAATGCTATTTGTGGGGTTTTAGATCACTTACCCTCTCTCTCTATGTCTCAGTTTAGATCTGAGTGCAGAGGAGCAGTCATTCATCTTTGCATCCTTGAGCGGAGAGTTCAGAGGTTGCCCAGAGAAGGCACTTCTGTCTACAAAATATGTAAATGGATGGAAGGATGGTGGTCCCCAAAACCTTTAAGACTTCTTCCCTGTCCCTGATTCAAACTCTCTAGAGGGAAGATAAAAATTAGGAAAGAGGACCGAACCCAGGAAACATGACCTCAGGAACCAGGTAAGGGAAAAAAATGCAGCTAGAAATTCTTTTTATCTTTGGAAAGTTCTTCATCCCAATGGCTATCTCTACATTCCTAACACCTAATGTGGACTAATAAATCTACATACAAAAACTCTCACCAAATGCGAAAGACACACTCCAATTTTTAAAATGAGAGCATGCAAACAAAATTTCAAAATTGGCATAATTATTTGAGGAAAAAAGAGTGGTGACAAAGGGATCAGAATTTTTTTTATTCTCATCCTACAAACATTAGCACAGACCTCTCTTTATCCCCAGGTTCAAAACCGTCATATGTTAATTCTACATGTAGAGCAAACCATTAGGAAAAATAAAACCAGTTATCAGATGAACATCTGCAGTTGCGGTGTTGTTGTTTGGGAAACCTGCTTTGGAGGCTTAGCAGGTCCTTGTGGGTTCTAGTAGTGAGGGGAACCAAGGGCACTCTGCCATGGGCACCAAGAACAGCAGTGGGTCAGTGGGTTTTAGCAGTTTGTTCTAGGAAGTATCACACTAGAAGCCCCTCCCAGCCCCCAAAGGAGAACAGAATTAAATATTCTGAGCTCAAGTTCCAGCAATGGCCAGTCCTTCCCTTATGCAAAGGATGGGGGCAGATCTACAATATTGAGAAGGACATACAGGCTCTCAATAAATTTCACTTTTCTTTAAAGTGGATATACTAGGATACAGGACTTCCTTACCTTAGAAAAAAGCCATGAATATGCAGTCACACTGATAGGAGAAGATGGAAGAAAACAGGTAGGAATCCATGCAACTGCTTTTCTTCCTGTTGAAGTTTTTAAGAGTGCAACCCTACTAATTCTTTGCTCCATCATATTCTTGGAGTGGGACAGCTTAATTAACATAATTAACATTAGGTTTCCAAAGCCATATATATTGGTTAAGTACCTGAAATAGCAATGATGGAGTTTGTTTAGCTCTCCTTTTCAATTTCCATTTGAAATACTTATTTGATGTGGGGGACGCTAAAGATGCGGTGTGAGTAGGGCAGCAGAAATCTCCCAAAACCATATATATTTTGAAAATACAGCAAATACAACTATTCCTAAAAGAGAGACTAGAAGATACAGTACAACAGCCAGGCTACATCTACATCTGTGAAAACTCAGCATCTCATGAAAAGGGTAAGATACAAAGCCATGACCTGGAGGGACCGAGCACTCCCCCAGACCCAGCTCACCAGTGGGAGGAAAAGAATCACAGAGGGGAGGGAGTAGAAGCACAGGACTGCTAAATAACCAGCCCTAGTAATCTGCACCAGGAGCACAGACACACATTGCATGGTGTACTGGATATTAGAGAAATGGAAAAGTAAAATCCGAGATGGAGACTGAGAGCGGGTCCCACAGCCAGCTCCCGAGACAAAAGAAAAGCCGGTGTTTTAAAAGACTTAAAGGGACAAGGGTTTAACAGGTGGACAAAATCGTCCCAGGACACTCAGCCCAGCAGGAATCTTAAGGAACTTCAGGCGTGCTAAACCCCTGGGTGGCAACGCAGCTCCAAAGCCCCTCATGGTGATAAGCAGCCTGCTGTTCGTTCCCCCCCGCTGGCCCTGCAAGCAAACCAGCTGACCCGGCACTGCTGCAGACCAGCCGGGTAGTAGCCCTGCCCACAGAAACGACACAGAGTCTTCTCCCAGCACACAGATAACCTGGCCATATCCAGAGGCTGCCCCCTGCACGCAGATGCCCAGCACAGACAGAGGAAGCTGGCACAAAGTCCGGAAGGAACGAAGGGGCGCCATTCTCACAGAACACACGACGCATGCATGTGACCCTCGGCAGTGCCCTAGGCCATCCCAAGGGCTGCCCTGCCCATGGCAGCTCAGGGGAATAACCCAGAGACTGCTCCCTGTGTGTGGGTAAATGGCACAGGCAGCAGAGAAGGGCAAGTCTACTAGCAAGCAGGAAGGAATGTTGTTCTCCCAGCTGACACACACACCACTTGACGGCAATCACTTCTATCGCCATGAAAAGGCAGAAGAACCTGATCCAGTCGAAATTACTCAAACGCCAGAGAGAGGGCCTGGTGAGATAGATATAACCAATCTTCCTGAAAAAGAATTCAAAATAAAAGTCATAATCATGCTAATGGAGCTGCAGAGAAATATGCAAGAGCTAAGGGATGAAGTCCGGAGGGAGAAAACACAAATGAAACAATCAGTGGAAGGACTTAAGAGCAGACTGGATGAGGTGCAACAGACTGTTAATGGAACAGAAATCAGAGAACAGGAATACAGAGAAGCTGAGCAGAGAGAGATAAAAGGATCTCTAGGAATGAAAGAATATTAAGAGAACTGTGTGACCAATCCAAATGTAACAATATTTGCATAATAGGGGTACCAGAAGAAGAAGAAAGAGAAAAAGGGATAAAAAGGGTCTTTGAAGAAATAATTGCTGAAAAGTTCCCCAAGCTGAGGAAGGAAATAGTCTCTCACACCATGAAAGCCCAGAGATCTCCCAACACAAGGGACCCAAGGAGGACAAATACCAAAACACATAATAATTAAAATGGCAAAGATCAGAAACAAGGACAGGGTACTAAGGCAGACAGAGAGAGAAAAAAGATCACCTACAAAGGAAAACCCATTAGGCTATAATCAAACTTCTCAACAGAAACGTTACAGGCCAGAAGAGAATGGCATGATATATTTAATGCAATGAAACAGAAAGGCCTTGAACCAAGAATATTGTATTCAGCACGATTATCATTTAAATTTTAAGGAGGGACTAAACAATTTCCAGATGAGCAAAAGTTGAGGGAAGTTGCCACTCACAAACCACCTCTACAGGGCGTTTTAAAGGGACTGCTCTAGATAGAAGTACTCCTAAGGCTAAATAGATGTCACCAGAGAAAAGAAAATCAGAGCAAAGAAAGTAGACCAACCAAATACCAACTAAAGGCAAAAAATAAAATCACCTATCCACAAAAGCAGTCAAGGGAAACATAAAAGAGTACAGAATAAAACATCTAACATATAAAGAGTGGAGGAGGAAGAAGAAGAAGGGAGAGAAATAAAGAATTATCACACTGTGTTTATAACAGCGCAATAAATGAGTTAAAGTTAGATGGTTAGATAGTAAAGAAGCTACCCTTGAACCTTTAGTAACCACGAACCCAAAGCATGCAATGGCAGTAAGTACATATCTATCGATAATCACCTTAAATGTAAATGGACTGAATGCACCAATCAAAAGACACAGAGTAATAGAATGGATAAAAAAGCAAGACCCATCTATATGCTGTTTACAGGAGACTCATCTTGAACCCAAAGACATAACACAGACTAAAAGTGAAGGGATGGAAAAAGATATTTCATGCAAACAATAAGGAGAAAAAAAACAGGTGTTGCAGTACTTGTATCAGACAAAATAGACTTCAAAACAAAGAAAGTAGCAAGAGATAAATAAGGACATTACATAATGATAAAGGGGGCAGTCCAACAAGAGGATATAACCATTATAAATATCTATGCACCCAACAGTGGAGCCCCGACATATGTGAAAAAAATACTAACAGAATTAAAGGAGGAAATAGAAAGCAGTGCATTCATTTTAGGAGCCTTCAACAAACCACTCACTTCAAAGGACATACCAACCAGACAGAAAGTAAGGCATAGAGGCACTGAACAACACACTAGAACAGATGGACCTAACAGACATCTACAGAACTCTACACCCAAAAGCAGCAGGATACACACTCTTCTAAAGTGCACATGGAACATTTTCCAGAATAGACCACACACAAGGCCACAAAAAGAGACTCAATAAATTAAAAAAGATTGTAATTCTACCAACCAACTTCTCAGATCACAAAGGTATAAAACTAGAAATAAATTGTACAAAGAAAACAAAAAGGCTCACAAACACATGGAGGCTTAACAACACGCTGCTCCTAACTAATCAATGGACCAATGACCAAATTAAAACAGATGAAGCAATATATGGAGACAAATGACAACAGCACAATGCCCCAACTTCTGTGGGACACAGTGAAGGCAGTTCTAAGAGGAAAGTATATAGCAATCCAGGCCTATTTAAAGAAGGAAGAACAATCCCAAATGAATAGTCTAAAGTCACAATTATTGAAACTGGAAAAAGAAGAACAAATGAGGCCCAAAGTCAGCAGAAGGAGGGATATAATAAAGATCAGAGAAGAAATAAATAAAATTGAGAAGAATAAAACAATAGAAAAAAAAATAAATGAAACGAAGAGCTGGTTCTTTGAGAAAATAAACAAAATACACAAACTCTTAGCCAGACTTATTAAGAGAAAAGACACACATAAACAGAATCGGAAATGAGAAAGGAAAAATCACGACGGACACCACAGAAATACAAACAATTATTAGAAAATACTATGAAAATCTATATGCTAACAAGCTGGATAACCTAGAAGAAATGGACAACTTTCTAGAAAAATATGACCTTCCAAGACTGACCAAGGAAGAAACAGAAAATTTAAACACATCAATTACCAGCAATGAAACTAAATTGGTAATCAAAAAAGTACCCAAGAACAAAACTCCCAGACCAGATGGATTCACCACTGAATTTTATCAGACATTTAGAGAAGACATAATACCCATTCTCCTTAAAGTTTTCCAAAAAATAGAAGAGGAGGGAATACTTCCAAACTCATTTTTATGAAGCCAGCATCACTCTAATACCAAAACCAGGCAAAGAACCCACAAAAAAAGAAAATTACAGATAAATTCAAGAGAGTGGCATGAGAGGTGAGACAGAGAACTACTCCCAAAACCAAAAATAGTAAAAAAATATAGTTAATTAATACAACTAACCCTAAAACAGCAACAACAAAGAAGGCTGAAGCAGACTGCATACATACCTCACTGAACACAGCAGACCTCATGAAACAGGGTAACGTACGAAAACCTTAATCTGGCAGGACCCAAGCCCTTCCTCCACCCCAGCTCACCAGTGGGAGGAAGAGAAACAGAGCTGGGGAGGGGGTGGAAGCTAGGGACTGCTGAACACTTAGCCCTGGAGATGTGCTTTCTGAGCAGAAACCTATAGTGTGTGGTGCTCTGGACGTTGGGGACCACGGGCAGCCGGAGTTCTTGAGAGACTGACATTCTGGCCATTTGTGGAGGAGGGGATCCACATCCGGCTGCTCTGTGTTAGAGGAAAGGCAGGCAGTCTGAGAGTCTTCCTAGCAGCAAGAGGGCTGCTGAAGGGGCGAGGTTTACACGGAGCTTGCTGCACGGGAAAAAGGAGAGCTGGACAAGGTTGGGTGCGCTCTGCCCAGCTGGTTGGGAACTTTGAGGAGCTTCAGGTGCTCCATCCCCCTGGCTGCCTACTCGACTCTGAGGTCCCCCACTGTGACACACAGCCTGCTGCACCTTCCTTCTAGCCTGCTGGCACTGGTTAGCAAGCTGGCAATCACTGTGCTGGCGTCAGGTCAGCCAGAGGGAGGCCCCGCCTACAACAGCTAGAGACACAAAACACAGAGGCTGTCCCATGTGTGCTTGGCCCACTGGCTCTGACACTGAAGATAGGCACCTCAGATGGGAATCAGGAAACAGATCTTTCCTCCGCCGAGGCACCAGCTCCACTCCCCTATGACCCCTAACCTCACTCTAGGGGCTGAGCAGCTCCAGAGACTGGAGTTTCTGCGCACTAGTGGGCACCACACAGAAATAGGAAATGACAAAAGAACATGGTTCAGACCAAAATCTCACAAACCCCACAAAAAGGGCCAAATGAAACTAAACTCACCAATCTTCCAGAAAGAGAGTTCAAAATAAAAATTATAAACATGCTTATGGAGGTACAGAAAAATATTTAAGAACTCAGGAACAAATTTAAGTTGAAGATTCAATCATTAAGAAATTCCATATTTGAAATGAAACATACAATGGAGGGATTTAAAAGCAGATTAGATGTAGTAGAAGAGATGGTAACTGGAATAGAAATTAGAGAAGAGGAATACAAAGAAGCTGAGGCACAGAGAGAAAAAAGAATCTGTAAGAATGAAAGAATATTGAGAGAACTGTGTGACCTATCCAAACGGAACAATATTCGCATTATAGGGGTACCAGAGGAAGAAGACAGAGAAAAAGGGATAGAAAGTGTCATTGAGGAGGCAGTTGATGAAAACTTACCCAATCTGGGGAAGGAGATAGTCTCTTAAGCCATGGAGGTGCACAGATCTCCCAACACAAGGGACGCGAGGAAGACAACATCAAGACATATAATAATTAAAATGGCAAAGATCAAGGATAAAGACAGACTTTTAGCAGCTAGAGAGAGAAAAAAGATCACATACAAAGGAAAACCCATCAGGCTATCATCAGACTTCTCAACAGAAACCTTCCAGGCCAGAAGGGAGTGGCATGATATATTTAATGCAATGAAGCAGAAATGCCTCGAACTAAGAATACTTTATCCGGCAAAGTTATCATTTAAATTTGAAGGAGGGATTAAACAATTTTCAGATAAGCAAAAACTGGGAGCATTTACCTCCCAGAAACCACCTCTACAGTACATTTTGGGGAGACTCCTATAGATGGAAGTATTCCTAAGGCTAAATACATGTCACCCAAGGCACAAAGAGTACAGAACATGCACCAATCAAAAGACATTGGGTCACTGAATGCTTAAAAAAACAAGACCCATCTATATGCTTCCTAACAAGAGACTCACTTCAAACCCAAAGACATACACAGACTGAAAGTAAAGGGATGGAAAAAGATATTTCATGGAACTAGGTAGAAAAGAGCAGGTGTTGTATTAGACAGACTTCAAAACAAAGAAAGTAACAAGAGACAAAGAAGGACATTACATAATGATAAAGGGGTCAGTCCAACAAGAGGATACGACTATTATAAACACCTATGCACCCAACACAGGATCAACTACATATGTTAAACAAATACTAACAGAATTAAAGAGGGAAATAGAATGCAATGCATTCATTTTGGGAGACTTCAACACACCACTCACTCGAAAGGACAGATCAACCAGACAGAAAACAAGTAGACACAGAGGCACTGAACAACACACTAGAAGAGATGGACCTAATGGACATCTACAGAACACTCCATCCAAAAGCAAACAGGATACACATTCTTCTCAAGTGCACATGGAACATTTTCAAGAATAGATCATATACTAGACCACAAAAAGAGACTCAGTAAATTCAAAAAGACTGAAATTGTACCAACCAGCTTCTCAGATCACAAAGGTATGAAACTAGAAATAAATTACACAGAGAAAACGAAAAATCCCACAAACACACGGAGGCTTAATAACATGCTCCTAAATAATCAATGGATCAATGACCAAATAAAAACAGAGATCAAGCAATATACGGAGACAAATGGCAACAATAATTCAACACCACAAAATCACCACAAAATCTGTGGAACACAGTGAAGGCCATGCTAAGAGGGAAATATATTGCAATACAGGCCTACCTCAGGAAAGAAGAACAATCCCAAATGAACAGTCTAAACACACAACTAATGAAACTAGAAAAGGAAGAACAAATGAAGCCAAAAGTCAGTAGAAGGAGGGACATAATAAAGATTAAAGCAGAAATAAAAAATATTGAGAAGAATAAAACAATAGAAAGAATCAATGAAAGCAGGAGCTGGATATTTGAGAAAATAAACAAAATAGATAAACCACTAGCGACAGTTATCAGAAAAAAAAAGAGAGTCTACACACATAAACAGTGTCAGAAATGAGAAAGGAAAAATCACTACGGATACCAAAGAAACACAAAGAATTATGAGAGTAGTATGAAAAATTATATGCTAACAAACTGGATAACCTAGAAAAATTGGACAACTTTCTAGAAAAATACAACCTTCCAAGGCTGACCCAGGAAGAAACAGAAAATCTGAATAGATCAATTACCAGCAAAGAAATTGAATTGGTAATCAAAAAACGACCTAAGAACAAAACTCCTGGACCTAATCATTTCACTGCTGAATTTTATCAAACATTTAGTGAAGACCTAATCCTTAGAGTTTTCTAAAAAGTAGAAGAGGAGGGAATACTCCCAAACTCATTCTACGAGGCCAGCATCACTCTAATACCAAAACCAGGCACAGACACCACAAAAAAAGAAAATTACAGACCAATATCCCTGATGAACATAGATGCAAAAATACTCAACAAAATAATAGCAAACTGAGTTCAAAAATACATCAAAAGGATCATCTATCATTATGAAGTGGGATTCATCCCAGGGATGTAAGGATGGTACAACATTCAAAAATCCATCAACATCACCCACTAATATCAACAAAAAGAAGGACAAAAACCACATAATCATCTCCATAGATACTGAAAAAGCATTTGACAAAATTCAACATCCATTCATGATAAAAACTCTCAACTAAATGGGTATAGAGGGCAAGTACCTCAACATAATAAAGGCCATGTATGACAAACCCACAGCCAACATTATACTTAACAGCAAGAAGCTGAAAGCTTTTCCTTTAGGATCAGGAACAACACAAGGACACCCACTCTCCCCACTTTTATTTAACATAGTTCAGGAGGTCCTAGCCATGGCAATCAGACAACACTAAGAAATAAAAGGCATCCAGATTGGCAGTGAACAACTCAAACTGTCCCTGTTTGCAGATGACATGATATTGTACATAAAAAACACTAAAGAATCCACTCCAAAACTACTAGATCTAAAATCTGAAGTCAGCAAAGTTGCAGGATACAAAATTAATATATAGAAATCGGTTGCATTCCTATACACTAATGATGAACTAGCAGCAAGAGAAATCGGGAAAACAATTCCATTCACAATTGCATCAAAAAGAATAAAATACCTAGGAATAAACTGAACCAAGGAAGTGAAAGACCTATACCCTGAAAACTACAAGACACTCCTAAGAGAAATTAAAGAGGACACTAACAAATGGAAATTCATCCCATGCTCTTGGATAGGAAGAATTAATATTGTCAAAAAGGCCATTCTGCCTAAAGCAATGTACAGATTCAATGCAAGCCCTATCAAAATATCAAGAGCATTCTTCAACGAACTGGAACAAATAGTTCTAAAATTCATATGGAAGCACAAAAGACCCCAAATAGTCAAAAGCAATCCTAAGAAGGAAGAATAAATCAGGGGGATCTCGCTTCCCAACTTCAAATTCTACTACAAAGCCACAGTAATCAGACAATTTGGTACTGGCACAAGAACAGACCCCCAGACCTGTGGAACAGAATAGAGAGTCAAGATATTAACCCAAACATATATGGTCAATTAATATATGGTAAAGGAGTCATGGATATACTATGGGGAAACGACAGCCCTTCAACAGCTGGTGTTGGCAAAACTGGACAGCTACATGTAAGAGAATGAAACTGGATCATTGTCTAACCCCATACACAAAAGTAAATTTGAAATGGATCAAAGACCTGAATGTAAGTCATGAAACCATAAAACTCTTAGAAAAAAACATAGGCAAAAATCTCTTGGACATAAACATGAGCAACTTCTTCATGAACGTATATCCCCGGGCAAGGGAAACAAAAGCAAAAATGAACAAGTGGGACTATATCAAGCTGAAAAGCTTCTGTACAGCATAGGACACCATGAATAGAACAAAAAGGCATCCTACAGTATGGAAGAATATATTCATAAATGACGTATCCAATAAAGGGTTGACATCCAAAATATATAGAGAGCTCATGCACTTCAACAAACAAAAAGCAAATAAGCCAATTAAAAAAATGGGCAGAGGATCTGAACAGACACTTCTCCAAAGAAGAAATTTTCATGTGCCAACAGGCACATGAAAAGATGCTCCACATCGCTAATCATCAGAGAAATGCAAATTAAAACCACAATTAGATATCACCTCCGACCAGTTAGGATGGCCGCCATCCAAAAGACAAACAACAACAAATGTTGGCGAGGATGTGGAGAAAGGGGTACCCTCCTACACTGCTGGTGGGAATGTAAATTAGTACAACCATTGTGGAAAGCAGTATGGAGGTTCCTCAAAAAACTCAAAATAGAAATACTATTTGACCCAGGAATTCCATTCCTAGGAATTTACCCTAACCACGCAGCAGCCCAGCTTCAAAAAGACAGATGCACCCCTATGTTTATCACAGCACTATTTACAATAGCCAAGAAATGAAAGCAACCTAAGTGTCCAGCAGTAGATGAATGGATAAAGAAGATGTAGTACATATATACAATGGAATATTATTCAGCCATAAGAAGAAAAGAAATCCTACCATTTCCAACAATATGGATGGAGCTAGAGGGTATTTTGCTCAATGAAATAAGCCAGGCAGAGAAAGATAAGTACCAAATGATTTAACTCATGTGTGGTGCATAAGAACAAAGCAAAAACTGAAGGAACAAAACAGCAGCAGACTCACAGAACCCAAGAATGGACTAATAGTTACCAAAGGGAAAGGGACTGGGGAGGATGGGTCGGAAGGGAGGGATAAGGGGGAAAAAAGGGCATTACAATTAGCACACA
>JAQQAC010023241.1:9914156-9929543 GCA_029783875.1 Phataginus tricuspis
GTAGTGATTGTATAGCATCTTACTACACTGATGGACAGTGACTGTAATGGGGTATGTGGTGAGGACTTGGTAATAGGGGGAGTCTAGTAACCATAATGTTGCTCATGTGATTGTACATTAATGATACCACAATAAAAAAATAAATAAAATAAAATAAATTCTGATTTGTGTCTGTATGTGTTTACTGTCACTTCAACCAGCAAGGAAAGAGATAATTCTCTGAGAGAAAATTTAATGTAGTCCACTGATAACTAGTCACTCATGAACCTCGGGTAAGCTTCCCTAAAGAGTTGGTAGAGAACAAAGAGTGACAGAGCCTCTGCTCTATCAGGAACCCATCCAGGGATGTCAGAGTTAAGTCTCCTCTTATGATGAACTTTTGGAGGCTGAGATGGTATTCCCTAACCTCTGGGAATCTATTAGGCCATTGAAAAAATGGGCCAAAATATGTAAAGCAACTAGCACGGTACTTAATATACAGTAGGTGCTCCATAAATGTTTCCTGGTCAACTATAATAGTTGACATTTACTGAGTACCAACTATGTGCCAGACTCTGCTGGTTGCTTTATATACAGTATTTCCCAATAGGTGCTAATAGCCCGTTTCCTAGTTAAGTAAGGCTCAGAAATTCAATTTACTTGGAGAAGATGAAAATCTTAGCTAGGGATGTGGTTAGCATTTGAACCTAGCTTGTCTGTTTTAACATCTTTTGCCCTTTCCGTTTAGTCCACATTGCTTCCTTAAAGTGTTATTGTACATTTGAGTTAACAAGAGAAACATGAAAAGCAACTCAGGTGTAAGTCTAAGAATTCTAAACTAAAAATATCCTTTCATGCCTCGACAGATATTACAAACGGGAAGCGTAAACAACATAGAATAAAACAACAAACCCCAAATGCCAAGGCGTAAAAGGTACTGTTAAATATCTTAGAATAGATAAGAATGTTAATTAGATGTTTGATTTTTCTCTCTGTTTATAAAGGGCCTTTATGAACAAAGTAGTCATATTCTCACCACGTTCTTCTCACTTCAAAAAATGGACATTACTTCTCTTCATGTTCCAGCTAATTAAATTGTCCCAATCCCAGAATGTACTGGGACAAAAAACGTAGGAACACTTTTGGAAACTGTTCAACGAGAGAGCCAGTCAGGTAGATGGCTCAGTCACTAAGGCTGTTCAGCCTAACAGCTGAGTCTCAGATTCTCCATTCTAGAATATCTGGCTGGGTAGTTTTCTTATCAGGATTTAATGATTTCTCTATCATATGTATCATCTTATCTGTTCATGCAATGTTTTAAAGGACTATTTACTTAGTCTTGGGGCTGGGCAAGGGGGAATATGGAGATAGAAAAAAGAAATGAAACAACCATGAATGCTTAACCAAAGCATAGAATGGGTTGGGAAGGAAAGACAAGATTTTAGTACCAGCAGGAATAAAGCCAGATACCTTGGACTTTTGGGAGATGATTCTAAGTCTTAGTTACTATGGCAAGGAACTTTATCAATGACAAGTGGCTGCCTTCAGGTGCCAGTTTCCATTAACCTCTCAGTCTCTGTAGAAACAAAAAGAGTTACAAACATTTGCCATAGCCCCATTTTTTTCTTGCCAACACTGACACCAGCAGTTTAGATCATCTACCAAAACTTATTAGTAAGATTTGACCTCTAGTAGCTTTTCTTGACAAGTTGACTGTAAACTAGAATTTCAACAGTATGGTTTAAGATTATTTTAGAAATATGAATAGGCATTTTGGTGATTAAACTCTACATCACTTAACACAGAGTTGGTATTAGCTTTCATTTTAACCTCCAAAAAACATTATTTTTTTGTTTTAAATGGACACAATTGTAAATACTCTTAAAAAGAGCCCCTGATAAAGCCTAAACTAATCATTTTCTACAGCTTGTTTTATTTAGATTTTATGTACTTACACAAAGACACACTTAAAGAACATGTATTTATATATATAAAATATAGATGATATGGGTATTTCTGACAAATGATTTGTTAGTGAAAATTTATTAACTATATAACCTTTGAATACCAGAGAAACTTCAATATGTATAAATCAGCATGAAGTTCCCAGTTCCTAACTTTGGTTATATGAATATACCTAAAGTACCAGAGAACAAACAAGAATCCTAATTCAAAAAGAAAAAAATCCCAAGAAATAAAAAATCCTTCAACTCACTTGAATCTGCCTTTTTTTTTTTTTACTTAGGGATTTTATTCTACATTTTCTTCCATCTTGGTCAGTTTCCAAAACCGGTATCAAGAAAAACTGATCAGGGAAAAAGGACAAACCATTACAGATAAAGGTGATGTCTCAAAACAATTATTTCTGGAATTATTTTGTCTGAAATACAAAATTGTTTTAACCTAGGAGATTTACATCATGTAACAAATATGGAAAAACCCCAACTCCTTAATTTTCAAAATTCAAGAACTCAAATAATGCAATCATAATAACAGCTGGGGATGAAAGGCTCACAGGGAGATCTTACCAAACCCAGTTAAAGAGATTCTTGGATTTCAACTTCTTCCCTGATAGCACTGGCATCTGCGAGCTGCAGAGGCAATTCGTGTAATAATAAGCATCAAAAGAGAGACCTGATGGGCTGAGCACAACCTTTCGTGGATTTCACAAAAATATCTGATGGGCAAAAGAAAGAAAAACTAAAGAATGTAAACTGAAATAGAAAAAAAGGAAACAAAATACATGTAAGCCTGTGTACATTAGGATGGAGGGAGCTTAGATACATAAACTGACAACTGCATGTGTGTGGAAGACATTGCATCCTTGCCCACAAACGTGGATTATATACACATTCATATTAAGTCAGTTAATATATTACACCTGCCAATTCAAACAGGATGTTTCTGGTGAGAGATGGAAGGAGGTTCTATCCATGTGGCTCCTCAGACCCCAGTCCTTTGTCCTGGCTGGTTGGCGGTCTCTGCACAGGACTCAACAGCATGATATATGAATGAATAAAGCTTGATGTCTGGTCCAGGGGTGGAACAGTTTCTGCATTCTTCATTGTAATATCGTAGCAACAGCTTATATACTTCTCCTGGAGAGCAAAAGGCCAGACCAACTTGTACACTGGTATACAGATGGATAAAAAGATTCTGCAAGACTTTGTCCCCCCTTCTTAAAGTCATGCTTTCATTTTTTTCTTATCCACTGTAATCCTTCCAGATTTACCAAATGTTCCTCCTGGGTGGTGTATAATCTATCTAGATACTAAAGAACATTCCACTTTTATCTTAATCTAAATAATATGTGCTAAATTTTGGCTTTTGAAAACAGAGCATGAATTTCATATGCTTGGAAGACTTTCTTGACATAAAGCTAAAATTAAAAAAACTACTTATTTTAAAGAAACTACTTACTAGTTCATGATTACAACAGCCAGTACATGGTGCGTCATCCACGCATCGTTTTAGGAGTTCATGGCAACTCTAATTCTACATTGAACTACCTTAGTAGCCAGGCCTTTCATGTCCAGCTGAAACACAGCAGGTGAGCATTATGGCATGTCTGATAAATATGACTCACAGTGAAGCCTCTTAGGTTTGAATTTTCCCTCCTACATCTTCCCTCTTTTAGTTTTCTATACCCACAAAAGTAAAAATGGACATCAACTCCAGCTTTTTGCCTTACTTTAATAAGCTGACATACACATTCAAGACTGCAGATCAAACTGCCAGATAAAAAGATTCTGCAAGACTTTGTCCCCCCTTCTTAAAATCATGCTTTCATTTTTTCTTATCCACTGTAATCCATCGAGATTTAGCATGTGTTCCTCCTGGATGGTGTATAATCCATCTAGATACGAAGTGTCAAGACTATTTCCTACTTACCAACAGTCAGTTTCCTTTCAGTAAGGAAAGTATGCATGCTGTAAATGTCTCTCATCAATTCTGAGTCCCCAAAGGTGAAATAAACCACATCTCGCTCAGCCACAGCAGCTGCCAGTATCTGTATTAAGGCTGCAACAAAGAGAAAAAACACAATTATATTCTGACACTTACCATCAAGCCAACTTTAGTACTTTTAACCAGGTAAATTATAGCTGGTGTACCATAGCTTCATCCTGGATTAGATTTATAAACTTAGTATACACATTATTAGAAAAGGCAAATACAGGATGGGTATAAATCATCTAGTTGTGTGACTTTTCAAACATGTTGCCGAGAATATCATTAAGCACAGGATTCCCACATAAGCACCTTTGTGGGAAAACAAAGGGCGATGCACTTGAGGCAGCACTCAAGGCATTAAGGTGGTACTTTTTTCACATGTTAACCTGGAACTAAAAATTTTGTGTCTGCTTGCTTGATTTAATTATTTTGTCTTATTACACAGTCACTGGTCTTCTGCATCACAGGGGTCTCTGTGATTTTTCCCGAGCAGTGGCACTTGGGAGGCTCTAATGTTCTCATTAACCTACAGCAAGCATTCTCAACATGGGTCAGAGACCACACCTTCATCCTCCGTGTACTCCCACCTCCACCAAATCACTGCAGCAGGGAGGGAATGTTACTGAAAACACTGAACAGTAATTCTGGTGTGCTGAAAGCCACTGTCCCCAGGAAACCAAGTTACAAATCACTGAGCCTAAAGTATATTCCCAAAGTTTATAATCTTAATCTTAATAGACAAAATTTATTTTAAATAACAGTACCATCGAACATAGGTACGGTAAATGCCCTTTGGCTAGTTATGTATCTTTTCCTTCATAAAAAGGGAGTTGGTAATCAAACTGAAACATTATGGAAGACAACTTTTGCATAGTTCTGATTTTTGAGAGCATGTTAATATACTACATATTCAAAAAATAAAATTAAAATAACATAAATGGGAATGGGGAGGAACCTAAGCTGAAAGCAAACCAAAACAGATGAGCCTAATTTTATTTCAAAAGAATAAATAACAACTACACTGAAAGGAAACAATGAAAGAAGGAAAGAAAGAACTATTCTAAGTCAATTATGAATACAATATTTGACTAATACTCTCAGTCTTAGGCAAGAAGCAAAGAACTGCAAGCAAATCCCCAATTCTTTTTATTAGGTTTGCATACCATAGTAGTACATACAAAACAATTCTGAAACTATTTTAAATATATTTCGGGACTGAGCAAATGTGTTATTATTGGGAGCTGCAGTTCTCAATATAGGAGGGAACACACAATCATGGAATGGAGGAAAATAAATAACTGTGGGGATGGATTGAAATGGAAAGCATTGGTATGTACTCATGACTTCTAAAATATGTACATGTGTGTGTGTGTGAGCGTGAGTGAGAGAGAGCATTTCTTAGCTTTGTTTGCTGTTAAAGGGCCAAAAAGACACCCCTGTAGAAATGAGCATACCCAGTGCCCAGATACTGGTCTCTACTACCATTCTCCCTAGATGGAGCCAGATTCCTCAGGCAAATTGCCTGATAGAATGAGCTGGGATAGGACTGGTACAAGACAAGACCCAGAATATTTTATTATACCAGAAAGTAAAGAAGTGCTCAAAAATGATGGAGGAAGATTTGGTGGGGTCTTGTCACAAAGATACAGGAGCCAGTTTGAAGGAGCTCCTGCTAGCCAAATCTGGACAAGCTAAGCACCAAAATATTAAGTACAGTAATAAAGTATAAACTATTGAAAAATACAAATCCCGAGTCCATACTGTTAAAACACAATAAATTAAATAGAGGAAAAGAAGGAGGATTCTTGTTCACAGTAGAAAGGCAAACACTAACTGGTAATTGTGGAGGGAGTGCTAGAACAGGATAACCCTCTTTTTGTAACCATCATGGTAAAGACTGGATCAGGCAAAAACCATTAAAGGGTGCTAAATCTAAGGGAAATTTTGTCTTAAGGTGTCTTTGCATAGACTGCTTATTAGCTACGAGGGAGGGACAAAAACCCTCAATATCTATACAGTGGAGAAATCAGTAATACCCTGACTAGGTGATCAAAATTAACATTACCAGTGGGGTCAGGTGGCCATCAAGTGCCTCTAAACACTATCACCTGTGCAGTGCATTCTGACCAAGAATGCAAAACCTCAAACTAATTATGAGGCAATAGCCCACAGAATCAAGGAACACTGTATTCTACAAACATGTCAGTGTCATAAAAGACAAAGGCTGTGGAAATACTCTGGATTCAAAAGGAGGCTAAAAGACATGACAATTAAATGGAACCATGTATTGGAGCAAAAAACCTGCCAAGGGTTTTATTAGGGAATGTGAAAAAACTGGAACACAGATTAAAGAGTAGATAAAAATATTCTATCAATGTATACTGATGAATTTAATAACTAATGTGTTTTATATATGAGAGTATTTTATTCTTAGGGAACACACACTAGAGAAGGGGTATTATATATAACTTAAGCTCAAATGACTCAGGAAAAAATTGTGTGGATGTGTTAACATGCATGTAGATATATGTGTGTATATGTATATACAGACTCAGATGAATTTCACTTCTTTTAACTTTTTGTACATTTGAAACTATTTTCAAATAAAAACTTAAAAAAATTATGTAGAAAGGAAAACTATTTTTAAGGTAACTAGTAAATTTGATATAGTTGAGTATCCCCAGATTTGACAAAGAATCTAAGACACTATAACACATGTGAGATTCTAAAATACTAAAGTATTTCACAATTTCCAAACCAGTATTTATTGAGTATCCATAACATGTGAGGTACCATGAGCAGGCATCATTAATCTTAGAGTGTTGAAAGAAATTCATCTCAAAATAGAGGTAAGTTTTAATTAAAACTGCTCAACCAACTTATGCATACATTAAAGCTTCAGTACACTCAATTTTAAAAGGTTTCTAATTAACCTAAACTACATACAAAAATGGAAACTAAGGAATCGTCATCTTCTTCTACCAAGAGATATCATTTCTTACCTTTTAATTTCAATGAAAATTTGGCTTTAAGTATTCCATTAAAAAAAAAAGGGAGACACAAAGAAAAGTTCTTTTAGTCCTATTTCCTCCTTATATATAGAAATGCTAGATCACTGGTCATTTGCTATGTATGAAAATGAAACATTAATAAAAAACACTTCAAATTTATCTTCCTATAGAATTTATTTTAAAAATACTGCACAGGCCATTTGTCCCTGTGGACAGGCTCTTAGAGCTAAGCTTGGCAGAGGCACTAAAAAGTGGCTGGATCCTAATAAGAGAAACCAACCCACATTACATTCTTGATTTGATATCCATTTCTAATTGGGTACACACTGTAACATAAGCATGTGTCAGACAAGGTGGAACTGGAGACACGAGCCCTGAGTTCAGTCTCACTCTTCTGCTATACCTACCTAGCTCCAGGGCTTTGGCCAAGTCACTTAACTCTCTTGGCTGCATTTTTCCCAGCTATGCAATGAAGGAGTTGTTGACTCAGATAAAAATCCTAGAGACTCTTTCAGAGTGTAGAATTCTAGAATTTCTGCTATCTTCTTTCTCCCTGTGTTGGATATTAGACTATTAATACACAAACGAAATTTTCAAAATTATAAATTAATCTTGACCTTAGATATACCAGTAAACACTAACAAAAGATCATGTTAAACAGAACCTTCTTCATACCTCACTAGCTACAATATCTCCAAGGCCTTTGCAAACCTAGAGAATTATGTCTCATGATTTAAGTGAACTCTTCTGCATCACAAGTTAGATGAGAATAAATCACAGATCTAATAGATTGTGTGGACTGACTCCAAGTATGATATAAAAACATCAAATTCTAACTTCAAACAGAACTAGGTGCCAAAATAATCACTTAAATTAACCTGCAGGGAGCTTGGTTTTAATTTTCTTTTTGGCATCAGTGTCAAGCTATGAAGAAAATTCAAATAAACATGAATAACATAAAAATTCATAGTTTAATCTTGCAACAAATGAGCCAAACAAAAAATGAGTAAAATGATGGATACTCATACACAGGAGTGGTTTGAGGCCATCAGCATGTAATATTAGTAACAACTGATAACACTGAGCTCTCATAGCACACTAAACAGTTCTAGCAGCTTCATAAGCATGAACTCAAGATTTACAAGGATTAACTCACTTAATCCTTACAAAAGCTGAGTAAGATTTTGAAAATAAGGCATACAGGCACCAAAAGGTTAAGTAATTTGTCTCAAGTCACAGAGCCAGAAAGCAATGGAGTTGAGAATCTAACCCTGGCAATCTGACTCAAGAACTTGTCCCCCCACTCACAGTGCTGTCAAACTGCCATGCCAAGTCATTCTGCTCTACTCTGAGCTAACTTACCATATGCCAGTCAGAAGAATTTCCTCAAATTCTTTATTTACATTATGTAAATGTATGTATGCTGGCTAGTGGACTAAAATAGTATTGATTTGAAAGTACCACTGATGTTCTTCTAATGAAACCCATGGTGTTTTGTGCGTTCTCATGTCCCATACCTGAAAAGCTCAAGGCACCAGCCCCAAAGGCTTTTTGCTCACTCTTCTGGGCCAACTCACTCTCTAACTGGTCTTGTCTCCTGGCTACTGTTTTAAATCTTGACAACACTCACCTCCCCACCACCTCACAATGGATATTACTAAAGGCTTAATCTTTCATTCTTTCACCTGCTTTAAGATGCACTTTCTCTTGAAGAATTCAACCACCATCTCTAAAATGGAAACTCTGAAATCCGGATCCAGACACAGAGTTTCTGGCCAACAAAGATGAAAGAGCAAGAGCACAGACACTGGGCCCCTGGACTTCAATTCTGGTTTGAATTCTAGCACTGCCACTTGCTATTCTTGAGACCTCAGGCTAGTTACTGGTTTCTTTTTTTTTTGGTATCATTAATCTACAATTACATGAGCAACATTATGGTTACTAGACTCCCCCCTTCATCAAGTCCCCACCACCTACCACATTACAGTCACTGTCCATCAGTGTAATTAAGATGCTATAGAATTACTACTTGTCTTCTCTGGGTTGTACAGCCCTCCCTGTGCCCCCCCTACATTATGCCTGCTAATCGTAATGTCCATTTTTCCCCCTTGTCCCTCTTTCCTACCGATCCTCCCCAGTCCCTTTCCCTTTGGTAACTGTTAGTCCATTCTTGGGTTCTGTGAGTCTGCTGCTGTTTTGTTCCTTCAGTTTTTTTCTTTGTTCTTATACTCCACATATGAGTGAAATCATTTGATACTTGTCTTTCTCCGCCTAGCTTATTTCACTGAGCATAATGCCCTCTAGCTCCATCCATGTTGTTGAAAATGGTAGGATTTCTTTTCTTCTTATGGTTGAATAATATTCCATTGTGTATATGTACCACATCTTCTTAATCCATTCATCTACTGATGGACACTTAGGTTGCTTCCATTTCTTGGCTATTGTAAATAGTGCTGTGATAAACATAGGGGTGCATATGTCTTTTTCAAACTGGGCTGCTGCATTCTTTAGGGTAAATTCCTAGGAGTGGAATTTCTGGGTCAAATGGTATTTCTATTTTTAGTTTTTTGAGGAACCTCCATACTGCTTTCCACAATGCTTGAACTAATTTACAGTCCCACCAGCAGTGTAGGAGGGTTCCCCTTTCTCCATATCCTCGCCAACATTTGTTGTTGTTTGTCTTTTGGATGGTGGCCATCCTAACTGGAGATACCTCATTGTGGTTTTAATTTGCATTTCTCTGATGATTAGCAATGTGGAGCATCTTTTCATGTACTAGTTACTGGTTTTTGAGGAACACAGGCCAAGTCTGAATATTGGCTTTAACGCTTAGTAGCTGTCTCTCTCTGGACAGGTTTATTAGGCTCTCTACAAAACTTGGTTTCCTTATATTAAAAATGAGGATACAAATGGGAGAGTTACTATGCAAACTAAAGGAGAGAATGCAGTACTTCTTGAACCTGGTTCATCAACAACTCCCAGCAGTTAAAAAAAATCCCAAGCCAGAGTTCCAGGAAGATGGCGGCGTGAGCAGGGTGGCGGACATCTCCTCCCAAAACCATATATATTTATGAAAATACAACAAATACAACTATTCCTAAAAGAGAGACCAGAAGACACAGGACTACACCCAACCTGCAGCTACACCTGAGAGGACTCGGCACCTCGTGAAGAGGGTAAGATATGGAGCCGCGACCCGGCAGGACCCGAGCGCTCCCCCACCCCAGCGCACCGGCGGGAGGAGAGGATTGAATGGGGAGGGAGTGGAAGGACAGGCCCGCGGAATAATCAGTCCTGGTGATCTGCGCTGGGAGCACTGACACACTTTGCGTGGTGTATTGGAGATTGGAGAGACAGAGGGGCAGGATCCAAGACGGCAAGTCCACCTAGCCGGCTCCCGGGACAAAAAAAAAAGCGTGTACTTTTCTAGGGGTCTTAAAGAGACAGGGGCCCAACGGAGGAGCAGGATCGTCCCAGCGCACTCAGCCAAGCAGGCTGGGAGTCCTGGGGAATTTCGGACCCCTTGGACTGCAGCTGGGAAAAGCAGACACACTGAGACTTCCCTCAGAAATCAGCAGCCTCCCATTCATTCCCTCCGTGGCCAGAATAGTGGAGCAGCAGCGCCACCTACAGCATCCTCACAGAAACTACACCAGAGGGGCGTTTTTTTCTTCTTCTTCTTCTCTTTTTTCCCTTTCTTCTTTTTTTCCTTTTCTGACCACTTCTATCACCATTAAAAGGCAGAGGAATATGGCACAAACAAGCTTACCCAGAGAACCCAAGAGAGGAAGGCTGATAGGATGGACATACACAATCTTCCTGAAAAATAATTCAGAATAAAAGTCATAACCATGCTGATGGATCAAAGACAAATATGCAAAAGCTAAAGGAGGAAGTGAGGGAAGTGAGGAAAGACAATGCAGAAATCAGACAAGCCATCGACGGGCTTAACAGCAGACTGGATGAGATGCAAGAGACTGTTAATGGAATAGAAATCAGAGAACAGGAATACAGAGAAGCTGAGGCAGAGACAGATAAAAGGATCTCTACGAATGAAAGAATATTAAGAGAACTGTGTGACTACTCCAAACAAAACAATATTCGCATTATAGGAGTACCAGAGGAAGAAGAGAGAGAAAAAGGGATGGAAAGTGTCTTTGAAGAAATAATTGCTGAAAACTTCCCCAAGCTGGGGAAGGAAATAGTCTCTCAAAACATGGAAGTCTACAGATCTTCCAATACAAGGGACCCAAGGAAGACAACACCAAGACATATAATAATTAAAATGGTAAAGATCAAAGATAAGGACAGAGTATTAAAGGCAGCTAGAGAGAGAAAAAAGATCACCTACAAAGGAAAACCCATCAGACTATCGTCAGACTTCTCAACAGAAACCTTACAGGCCAGAAGATGATGGCATGATATATTTAACGTAATGAAACACAAGGGCCTCGAACCAAGAATATTGTATCCAGCACAATTATCATTTAAATTTGAGGGAGGGATTAAACAATTTCCAGACAAACGAAAGCTGAGGGAATTTGCCTCTCATAAACCACCTCTTCAGGATATCTTAAAGGGACTGCTCTAGATGGAAGCACTCCTAAGGTTGAAAAGAGGTCATCAGAGAAAATAAAATCATACCAAGGAAAGCAGACCATCCAAATACTAACTAAAGGCAAAGAATAAAACATCTAGTATATAAAGAATGGAGGAGGAAGAATAAGAAGGGAGAGAAATACAGAAACATCAGACTGTGTTTACAATAACTTAACAAGAAAGTTAAATTAGATTGTCGATAGTAAAGAAGCAACCCTTGAACCTTCGGTAACCACAAATCTAAAGCCAGCAATGGCAATAAGTATGTATCTATCGATAATCACCCTAAATGTAAATGGACTGAATGCACCAATCAAAAGACACACAGTTACTGAATGGATAAAAAAGCAAGACCCATCTATATGCTGCTTACAGGAGACTCACTTCAAACTCAAAGATATACACAGACTAAAGGTGAAGGGATAGAAAAAGATATTTCATGCAAACAACAAGGAGAAAAAAGCTGGTTTTACAGTACTTGTATCAGACAAAATAGACTTCAAAATGAAGAAAGTAGCAAGAGACAAAGAAGGACATTACATAATGATAAAGGGGTCAGTCCAACAAGAGGATATAACCATTTTAAATATATATGCACCCAACACAGGAGCACCGGCATATGTGAAACAAATACTAACAGAATTAAAGAAGGAAATAGAAAGCAATGCATTTATTTTAGGAGACGTCAACACACCACTCACTCCAAAGGACAGATCAACCAGACAGACAATAAGTGAAGACACAGAGGCACTGAACAACACATTAGAACAGATGGACCTAACGGACATTCACAGAACTCTACACCCAAAAGCAACAGGATACACATTCTTCTCAAGTGCACATGGAACATTTTCCAGAATAGACCACATACTAGGCCACAAAAAGAACCTCAGTAAATTCAAAAATATTGAAATTCTACCAACCAACTTCTCAGATCACAAAGTTATAAAACTAGAAATAAATTTTAGAGAGAAAACAAAAAGACTTACAAATACATGGAGACTTAACAACATTCTCCTAAATAATCAATGGGTCAATGACCAAATCAAAACAGAAATCAAAGAATATATGGAGACTAATGACAACAACAACACAAAGCCACAACTTCTGTGGGACGCAGAGAAGGCAGTTCTAAGAGGAAAGTATATTGCAATCCAGGCCTATTTAAAGAAGGAAGAACAATCCCAAATGAATAGTCTAAAGATACAATTACTGAAATTGGAAAAAGAAGAACAAAGGAGGCCCAAAATCACTAGAAGGAGGGACATAATAAAGATCAGAGAAGAAATAAATAAAATTGAGAATAAAACAATAGAAAAAAATCAATGAAACCAAGAGTTGGTTCTTTGAAAAAATAAACAAAATAGATAAACCCCTAACCAGACTCATTAAGAGAAAAAGAGAACCTACACACATAAACAGAATCAGAAATGAGAAAGGAAAAATAACGATGGATCCCAGAGAAATACAAAGAATAATAACAGAATATTATGAGAATCTATATGCTCACAAGCTGCAAAACCTAGAAGAAATGGACAACTTCTTAGAAAAATACAGCTTTCCAAGACTGACCAAGCAAGAAACAGAAAATCTAAACAGACCAATTCCCAGCAACAAAATTGAATCGGTAATCAAAAAACTACCCAAGAACAAAACCCCCAGACCTGATGGATTCACCTCTGAATTCTACCAGACATATAAAGAAGAAATAACACCCATTCTCCTTAAAGTTTTCCAAAAAATAGAAGATGGAATACTTCCAAACTCATTCTGTGAAGCCAGATCACTCTAATACCAAAACCGGGCAAAGACCTCAACAAAAAAGAAAATTACAGGCCAATATCCCTGATGAACGTAGATGCAAAAATACTCAGCAAAATATTAGCAAACCGAATTCAAGAATACATCAAGAGGATCATACACCATGATCAAGTGGGACTCATCCCAGGGATGCAAGGATGGTACAACATTCGAAAATCCATCAACATCATCCACCACATCAACAAAAAGAAGAACAAAAGCCACATGATCATCTCCATAGATGCTGAAAAAGCATTTGACAAAATTCAACATCCATTCATGATAAAAACACTCAACAAAATGGGTATAGAGGGCAAGTACCTCAACATCATAAAGGCCATATATGACAAACCCATAGCTAACATCATACTCAACAGAAAGAAGCTGAAAGCTTTTCATCGAAGATCGGGAACATGACAGGGATGCCCACTCTCTCCACTGTCATTCAACATAGTACTGCAGGTCCTAGCCATGGCAATCAGACAAAACAAAGAAATACAAGGCATCCAGATTGGTAAAGAAGAAGTCAAATTGTTCCTATTTGCAGATTGCACGATATTGTACATAGAAAACCCTAAATACTCCACTCCAAAACGACCAGAACTAATATCTGAATTTAGCAAAGTTGCAGGATACAAAATTAACACACAGAAATCTGTTCATTTCCTATACAGTAACGATGAACTAACAGAAAGAAAAATCAGAAAAACAATTCTATTCATAACTGCATCAAAAAGAATAAAATACCTAGGAATAAACCTAACGAAGGAAGTGAAAGACCTGTACTCTGAAAACTACAAGACACTCCTAGGAGAAATTAAGGAAGACACTAACAAATGGAAATGCATCCCATGCTCTTGGCTAGGAAGAATAAATATTGTCAAAATGGCTATACTACCTAAAGCAATCTACAGATTCAATGCAATCCCTATCAAACTACCAACGGCTTTCTTCAATGAACTGGAACAAATAATTCTAAAATTCATATGGAACCACAAAAGACCCTGAATATCCAAAGCAATCCTGATAAGGAGGAATCAAACGGGGAATTAGGCTCCCTGACTTCAAGCTCTACTACAAAACCACAGTAATCAAGACAATTTGGTATTGGCACAAAAACAGACTCACAGACCAGTGAAACAGAATAGAAAATCCAAACATTAACCCAAACATATACAGTCAATTAATATATGATAAAGGAACCTTGGATATACAATGGGGAGATGATAACCTCTTCAGCAGCTGGTGTTGGCAAAACCAGACAGGTAAGAGAATGAAACTGGACTACTGTCTAACCCCATACACAAAAGTCAACTCAAAATGGATCAAAGACCTGAATGTAAGTCATGAAACCATAAAAGTCTTAGAAAAAAACATAGGCAAAAATCTCTTGGACATAAACATGAGCAACTTCTTCATGAACATATCTCCCCAGGCAAGGGAAACAAAAGCAAAAACGAACAAGTGGGACTATATCAAGCTGAAAAGCTTCTGTACAGCAAAGGACACCATCAGTAGAACAAAAAGACATCCTACAGTATGGGAGAATATATTCATAAATGACATATCTGATAAGGGGTTGACATCCAAAATATATAAAGAGCTCACGCACCTCAACAAAGAAAAAGTAAATAATCCAGTTAAGAAATGGGCAGAGGACATGAATAGACACTTCTCCAAAGAAGAAATTCAGATGGCCAACAGACACATGAAAAGATGCTCCACATCGCTAATCATCAGAGAAATGCAGATTAAAACCACAATGAGATATCATCTCACACCAGCGAGGACGGCCAACATCCAAAACACAAACAACAACAAATGTTGGCAAGGATGTGGAGAAAAGGGAACCCTCCTACACTGCTGGTGGGAATGCAAATTAGTTCAACCATTGTGGAAAGCACTATGGAGCTTCCTCAAAAAACTCAAAATAGTAATACCATTTGACCCAGGAATCCCACTCCTAGGAATTTACCCTAAGAATGCAGCAGCCCTGTTTCAAAAAGACATATGCACCCCTATGTTTATTGCAGCACTATTTACAATA
>JAQQAC010023241.1:9929943-10043452 GCA_029783875.1 Phataginus tricuspis
ATCGAAGGAAGTGAAAGACCTGTACTCTGAAAACTACAAGACACTCCTAGGAGAAATTAAGGAAGACACTAACAAATGGAAATGCATCCCATGCTCTTGGCTAGGAAGAATAAATATTGTCAAAATGGCTATACTACCTAAAGCAATCTACAGATTCAATGCAATCCCTATCAAACTACCAACGGCTTTCTTCAATGAACTGGAACAAATAATTCTAAAATTCATATGGAACCACAAAAGACCCTGAATATCCAAAGCAATCCTGATAAGGAGGAATCAAACGGGGAATTAGGCTCCCTGACTTCAAGCTCTACTACAAAGCCACAGTAATCAAGACAATTTGGTATTGGCACAAAAACAGACTCACAGACCAGTGAAACAGAATAGAAAATCCAAACATTAACCCAAACATATACAGTCAATTAATATATGATAAAGGAACCTTGGATATACAATGGGGAGATGATAACCTCTTCAGCAGCTGGTGTTGGCAAAACCAGACAGGTAAGAGAATGAAACTGGACTACTGTCTAACCCCATACACAAAAGTCAACTCAAAATGGATCAAAGACCTGAATGTAAGTCATGAAACCATAAAAGTCTTAGAAAAAAACATAGGCAAAAATCTCTTGGACATAAACATGAGCAACTTCTTCATGAACATATCTCCCCAGGCAAGGGAAACAAAAGCAAAAACGAACAAGTGGGACTATATCAAGCTGAAAAGCTTCTGTACAGCAAAGGACACCATCAGTAGAACAAAAAGACATCCTACAGTATGGGAGAATATATTCATAAATGACATATCTGATAAGGGGTTGACATCCAAAATATATAAAGAGCTCACGCACCTCAACAAAGAAAAAGTAAATAATCCAATTAAGAAATGGGCAGAGGACATGAATAGACACTTCTCCAAAGAAGAAATTCAGATGGCCAACAGACACATGAAAAGATGCTCCACATCGCTAATCATCAGAGAAATGCAGATTAAAACCACAATGAGATATCATCTCACACCAGCGAGGATGGCCAACATCCAAAACACAAACAACAACAAATGTTGGCAAGGATGTGGAGAAAAGGGAACCCTCCTACACTGCTGGTGGGAATGCAAATTAGTTCAACCATTGTGGAAAGCACTATGGAGCTTCCTCAAAAAACTCAAAATAGTAATACCATTTGACCCAGGAATCCCACTCCTAGGAATTTACCCTAAGAATGCAGCAGCCCTGTTTCAAAAAGACATATGCACCCCTATGTTTATTGCAGCACTATTTACAATAGCCAAGAAATGGAAGCAACCTAAGTGTCCATCAGTAGATGAATAGATAAAGAAGATGTGGTACATATACACAATGGAATATTATTCAGCCATAAGAAGAAAACAAATCCTACCATTTGCAACAACATGGATGGAGCTAGAGGGTATTATGCTCAGTGAAATAAGCCAAGCCGAAAAAGACAAGTATCAAATGATTTCACTCATATGTGGAGTATAAGAACAAAGAAAAAAAAAAACTGAAGGAACAAAACAGCAGCAGACTCACAGAACCCAAGAATGGACTATTAGTTACCAAAGGGAAAGGAACTGAGGAGGATGGGTGGGAAGGGAGGGACAAGGGGGAAAAACGGGCATTACAATTAGCAGATGTAATGTTGGGGGGTGTGGGGAGGGCTGTACAACTTAGAGAAGAGAAGTAGTGATTCTATAGCATCTCACTATGCTGATGGACAGTGACTGTAATGGTGTTGGTGGGGACTTGATGAAGTGGGGAGTCTAGTAACCATAATGTTGCACATGTAATTGTAGATTAATGATACCAAAATAAAGTATAAAAAAAAATCCCAAGCCATTTCCCAGATGCAGTAACTCAGTGGCATCTCCAGTGTGCTGATAATTGTTCCACTCACTCCAGACACTTTGAATGCACTGTCATACAAAACCCCCATACTAGGCAGTGGGCCCACAGAAGAAGACAATGCAGAAATGCTGAAGAAGGAATATTACTGAAGTGTGTAGGAACAAGGATGAAAATGAAATGGAGAATGGTGTGTTCTGACAGAACACAAAGTGATGAGGAAACTGTGGTAGACAAAGTGGTGTGACCTGGCCTATAATTTTGTTCTTCTACTTGCCATTTTCTGTTATAGGTACCCCCTTCCCCACTTCCACAAGCAGACTCCCCCAAACCCTAACTAAAGGGAGAGGCTAGGCTAACCACAGCATGGTGGAAAGTGATTTATCAGCATTGTCCAGGTTCCAACCTTTAGTAGATCAGTGATTTTCCTGGAGTTTAGCTGTTTGAGTCCAAAATAGCAAATAACTATTAAAGACATTATTTAGGCTTGATATAAATGGGACATAATGTATGAAAGAAAATGAATATATAAAACCTTTTTATAATCTCAGAAAGTTTTTTTACTTAGAATAAGTATGCAGTAAATATCAGCTGGAAATCCTCAATCTCATTAGGGGATGTGTCCTGTGTTGCTCATAACAGAAAAATACACATTAAAAAGAAAATAAGGAATATTTATATCACTCACCTAGAGACAACCATAGTTAATCTTTGCATATAAACAGATAATCTCAAATTTGTGATATTTTATATTCATAATTTAAAAATTGATTTGTATCACATATACTGTGCATTTTCTCCCATATGGCAGCTGTCCAAAAAAACCATCCTATATTAGCAGTTACATTTCTGCAATAGTTAATAATGCCTGTATATTTTATTACATCTATTGTAATTTTTTTTCTTCAAAATCAACTTCAGTAAACAATTGTCCCACTAAAGAGCATTATGATGGTTTTGAATGTTTAATTATTTGAGCAAACGAAGGCAAGGAAGATGTCAAAAAGGCAGTCCAAAGTTAAAACCTTGATAATTGAGAAAATGAATTATTTGTTATCAAAATCTGAATATTATGCTTGATAGTCACTAGGGGAAGCAAAACTGCACTCTGAAAAACGCTTTTATTTTTTGAAAGAAACAAAATGAACACATTTATAAAGTTTCTCAAATTGTCTATCACAAAGGCTTATGGCAGACCTGGTTTCTGGATTGATGGTATGAATCTAGTCATTCATTTTAGTTAAGAGAAAAACAGAAAAAGCTCATAAGATCAATAAGCTCAGAGTAAAAAACAGGTTTCTCCAAACAAACTCAGGATGATAAAGAATTTCATAAAAACCAGAAATTCTTTCATCCATTCTTTCACCCAGACTTTCAAAACACTGAAAATAATAACATGAAGTTTTTGCTTTTAGATATGAAGAAAATGTGGGTGAAAGTCTCTAGAATAAAGGAATAGGATAGATTTTTCTAAGCATGCCACAAAAATGTGAATACATAAAAATTAACTCCGTATGATAACCACCCAACAAGCTGAAATAAATGAAAATATTGAGAAAAATATCTGCAACATGATAGTTGAATAATTAATATTTAAGTTACAAGATCTATTACCAGCCAATGAAAAATCAAAAGTATTCCCTAAGAGCAAAATGGGCAAATGATGTGAGAAAGCAGTTCACAAAACAAATAAAAATGGCCAATAACATATGAAAACCTTTAAACCTTGGATAAATTTAAAAGATTAACAAAGTTCCATATTGGTGAGATAGCTTATGCAAGAATGACATGTAAACTGATACAGCCTTTCAGAAGGACAATGGGCAACATGTATATATATCCTTTGAGTCATTAATTTTAATTCTAGGAAATACCCTAAAGAAAATAATAATATATAACTTGTACATAAATTATTCACTGCACTATTGCTTGCAAGATAAGATAAATAAGCCACTGTCTATGAATGGAGAATCAGTGAAATAAATTAAGGTATGTGGGTACATACGAGTGCTACATAGCTATTAAAAAACGTTGACCATAGATCTACTACATTTGTGAAAGCCACCCATGAGACTGTAAAGACTTGAAAATAAGTAGTTTAGAGCAGTGTGGGATCATATGGTGTGATCTTATCAATATCAAATGGTTACATAGATTGTTACATAGGAATGTCTGAAAGGATGGTCACCAAATATTAACAGTGACTTCTGGTGATTTTTACATACTTCATGATATTTTTCTGGATTAAAAAAAAGTGTCATTTTTATAAAAACAACAGGCTCATAAATTATGACAGACTCAACTTTCTATTCCTGAAATGGATTTTACCTATATTTACTTTTGACTATCAAAGCCTGCTCGCTGTTTCATTTGCTTTGTTTTCTTGTTACTTTGATAACTAATGTAACAAAGAATTTGTTTGGCTTTTGCCCTGGTTCCCTGACAGAAGTTTAAAAAATCCTCGGAATTTCCTTTGTTATGCTAATAAGGTGACTACAGGGGGGCCCCCAAGAGAGCCTCAGGATTGGGACTTTCAGCCAAAGACCTCCAGGGAGTGGAGGGAAGGCTAGAAATCGAGTTCAGTGCTCTGGCCAATGATGTCTATCTATATAATGAAGCCCCAACAAAAACTCTGGACACTGGAGGTCAGTGGAACTTCCTGGTTGGCGAACACAGCGATGTTGCAGAAGAGTAACATGCCCTCCACAGGGAGAGGGAATGGAAGTTCTGTATTCCCTCCCAGATCTCACCCTATGTGTATCCTTTATAGTAAAACTGTAATTGCACTTTCCTGAGCTCTGAGTCATTCTAGTGAATTATCAAACTTGATGGAGGTTGTGGGAACCTCCCAGATTGGTAGCCAGTTGGTCAGAGGTAGGGGTGACCTGGGAGACACCCTCCATACCAAGACTAGCAGCTAGAATCTGAAGTAGGAGTGGTCTTGTGGAGGACTTTGCATTTAATCTGTGAGGTCTGCACGAACTCTGGATAGTTAGTGTCAGGATTGTATTATAGCACATCCAGTTGGTATCAGACAAGTTGGGTTGACACAGGACAGTAACAATCCTAAGTAATGATATAATATTATTTTCTATAAGTGATACTTTTGAGAGTAAAGCAGATGTCATAATCTGGTAAACAACCAATAGCTTTGTTGATCAGATTCTGTGTTTTTTCTACAATAAACAATAAAATGCAAGAAATGTTTGACCTTCTTGGGTACTCAAATGCCTCTCTGTGCCATTCGTGAAGCTCTCCTAGGCTGTACTCCCACAGTGAACCTCTACTGAGGCACTCATCACTGAGCTGCATTTGTCTGACTTTCTAGCACATGCAGGATTACGAATCCCAAAGCAGGGACCACACCTTATTCACCTTTGTATTGTCAGAGCCTACCACAATGCATAGCAGAATGCTCCACAAGTTTGGAGAACAAAATAACTGTCCATAAAAATCACTCGGTAAAGGAACATGCTTGAGTGGGTACTCTGGTTTTGAAACTTTATAATATAGTCATTTTGGACTTTTCCCTCTTTCTATTCAACTAAATACTGTATCTGGTAGATCAAAGAGACAAGTGACCTCTGCAGGGAAATAGTAAATAAAGTAAGAATTCCTTTAGACACAGTAAGAACAAAGAGGATGGTGTCAAGTCTTCTTTTTCTCTTAGACTGTTGTGGTGTCTTATTATGACAGACCATTAGAAATCCATTTGGAACAACTAACTTTTCTCTCTATTCAAATGCAATTATCCTTCTTTTAACAACTTACTCACCTTTCAGTCTAGCGTCACCCCCAAAGGCACCACAGCCCCAGTTTCCTGTGGCTACTGCAGAAAGGTTCTCTGAAGAAACTCCAGGACGGAAAAACCCACAGTAAGCCTGCAGGATGAAAGAAATATCAAAGCACATGAGGGACTACGTACTAAACAGTACTTCTGACTGATGTACAAGGATCAGTATCCACTATCAAGCTTATGTTATCTCTCTCTCTCTTTCTCTTTTCCTTAGGGGCCAAAGTAGAGGGAAAAACAGAAAATCCTAGGATTATACAAGTAAAACAGTATGAAATGATCAAGTCTTTATTTGCTTTGAAGCCCTTCAAGCAATACAGTCTCTGTTCCTTTCTCTGATTCAAACAAAAATAAATGGAAATATCAAAGATATTTCAAGAACTGATAGGATTCCAATTACAAATTACCAGAAATTAAAGGAAGGAAAAGCCCTTAAAATACTGCTTTCTTTGAAAGTCTTTTGATCACCATTTTTTCATTAAGGTAAAGAGTTATTACTATTACACTTCCTCAGAGCACTCACTCTCTGAATTTTTGGGACTAGATTAATAACTGTAATAAGTTTTTCAGTGTGTTTCCTGCCACTTAAATGGTTAACAATGAACATACAACTATATATAAAAGGGATTCCTATACCTGGTAACAAAATAACCATTAAAATCCCTTCCAACTCCAAGATTATCTATTTTCACAGCTCTGGCTTAAGCTATAATATTTAAAAATTTACCAGTAACCTGAGAAAAGTACAATATATTCCAAGGATGCAAGGTAAGTGCTAATTAAATGAACAGCTCATTTTGTATCTGAGAAGATTGCAGTTTAAGGTCCCAGAGTTTCTGATTTCTATTTCTTTGCTGTCACCCTAGTTGGTTTTTGTGCCTCCTGAGGGTTCTTAGTTTTCTGAAACTATCAGACTATAGTAATAGGTTTAATATAATAGCAAAGCAAATCTCCCTGGGTCCTTCTGAAGTACCAAACAAACCTTAAAATATAGCTTATGTATACTAGCAAATAAAATAAAATAAAATAAAATAAAATAAAATAAAATAAAATGAATGATCTGTGGCAAATGTTCCCAGAGAAAAACCAAGGATAAAGAAAGATGCTTCTATGAAACCCACACATAGAAACATATTAAATTGCTCTCTGAAGTTTCCACAAAGGTATAAAAATTTATTTTACACTCTGTCTGGATGAATTAACAAGGCCATTCCTCCACTCCTTCCTAGACTGTAAATCCTGACAGATATTAATTATAAGTTGGTACCTGACCATTATTCAATGCTGTGGTACAGAGCTTACATTAGAACTCACAAATTACCTGTATAATCAGATGCACAGAGCTTCTGAAAATCTCTTTCAGGTCAAAAATATTAAACAGCTAAATTATTTGAGCAGGTTCTTGAAAAATATGGAGTATCTGCACCATGGGGGAGAGCAAACTGCCAGCATGGACACAAACTGTGCCACCTGGTTTCCTGTCACATATCCCTAACACGCCTAGATGATGGAGACTTCCTAGCCTCTCAGCTTATGTCATCTCTGTTTTATACTGTCAGAATGGTTTTAATCTCTTCCTCACTGCTATTCCTACAGACCTGGGCTAATTTTTCTTTAATGGGCAAAAATAGCTCAGTAAAACTAAAGTCTAACCACAGAGAATCTTAAATATTTAGATTATTAGAAGCAAAATCTAATGTAAAATATTAACCAATTTTACTAAATAAAAATCTATCATAACAAAAACAAGCTGTAAAACTAATATTAACCTGCATTTGGTGTCTTGATCAAATAAAACTTTAAAAAGTTAAACATTGTAGATTAATGATACCAAAATAAATTATATAAAAAAAATCCAATGGGAAAAAAAAGCTAAAAAGAAATGAAATGATATAAAATAATCACACAGTAATTAGGTATTAAGAATAACTGTTTGTAATGATTATATAAAAAATTGTTCTATTCTGTTACAACCAAGCATTTCCAAGGTCAGAAATAAAACAGAAGCAGCAAGCTTCTTAGTCTCCTTTAAAGGGACAACCCTTGCTTCTCCCTTCTTCAGTAAGAAGAGGGTTTCCCCAAGTGTTAGAGAGGAAGGCAGGGCTACTAATCAGGGAATCATTTCCTTGTACAGGAGTAATTTAGCTACTTTAGTAAGAAGGAAGGATCAGATAATAATTGAGACCTCAAAAAAGTTGCCAAGTTCTTACTTCATAGGGAAAGATGCTATGGGTTCTCAAGGACTTCACACTGTCAACGAATACTTTACTTCTCTAGAGCACTTGAAGAGATTAATCAGAGAAGTAAAAGTAAAAGAAAGCCAGTTTAAACTCCCATAATCTGACCTGACATTCACCAATGACAGAGCTACTTATTTTTACTAATAAAAAACTTTAAACAGGAAAAAAAAGAGGATGTATTCATGCCTCAGGACAGTAAGCAGAAGATGAATGAATATTCATATCTCAGAATGAGCTTTGATGAGAAGAGGAAGAATAGAGGAGAAATAAAGCTAATTTTGGAGTGCTGAAAGTTGCAAAGGGAAAGTTTGAGAAGCAAAAGAGAGGAAGAAAATATTGGTATCAAGAGTTAAAAACTAGAGCCCACTGGCAGTGGTGAAAATAGAGATGCAGGAAGGAAGCAAAGAAAGTGAAAAAGGAAAAAAAAGTAAACAGCTGCAAAATATACAGGTCTAGAGCTAGGTGCAGGAAATAGAGGGTACTCGAGAAGAGTCTGTTGCAAACATCCATACACACACGCACAGGAGCACACACATCGCTAAGAACTCAGAATTCAACATCAATTTTAGCAGGCCCAAGTAAACATAATTAAAGTGTCTTTCATTATAATGCAAATATATTATATTGCATGCTAAATTAATATGTTCGGTTATTGTTCCTGAAGAACTGCTTATTTATATGAAGTCTATCTACCATACGTGTCTAATTTTTTTTTAATTTTGGTATCATTAATCTACAATTACATGAGCAACATTATGGTTACCAGACTCCCCCCCATTATCAAGTCCCAACCACATACCCCATTACAGTCACTATCCATCAGCGTAGTGAGATGCTACTGAATCACTACTTGTCTTCTCTGGGTTGTACAGCTCTCCCCGAGCCCCCCACCCTACATTATCTCTGCTAATTGTTAATGTCCCTTTTTCCCCCTTATCCCTCCCTTCCCACACATCCTCCCCAGTCCCTTTCCCTTCGGTAACTGTTAGTCCATTCTTGGGTTCTGTGAGTCTGCTGCTTTTTTGTTCCTCCAGTTTTTTCACTGTTCTTTTACTCCACAGATAAGTGAATTCATTTGATACTTGTCTTTTTTGGCTTGGCTTATTTCACTGAGCATAATACCCTCTAACTCCATCCATGTTGTTGCAAATGGTAGGATTTCTTTTCTTCGTATAGATGAGTAATATTCCATTGTGTATATGTACCACATCGTCTTTATCCATTCATCTACCGATGGACACTTAGGTTGCTTCCATTTCTTGCCTATTGTAAATAGTGCTGCGATAAACATAGGGGTGTATCTGTCTTTTTGAAACTGGGCTCCTTCATTCTTAGGATAAATTCCTAGGAGTGGGATCCCTGGGTCAAATGGTATTTCTATTTTGAGTCTTTTGAGGAACTTCCATACTGCTTTCCACAATGGTTGAACAAGATTACGTTCCCACCAGCAGTGTAGGAGGGTTCCCCTTTCTCCATATCCTTGCCAACATTTCTTGTTGTTTGTCTTTTGGATGTTGGCCATCCTACCTGATGTGAGGTGATATCTCATTGTGGTTTTAATTTGCATTTCTCTGATGATTAGCGATGTGGAGTATCTTTTCATGTGCCTGTTGCCCATCTGAATTTCTTCCTTGGAGACTTGTCTGCTCAGCAACTCTGCCGATTTTTTAATTGGCTTATTTGCTTTTTGTTTGTTGAGGTGCGTGAGCTCTTTATATAACTTGGATGTCAACCCCTTATCAGATATGTCATTTATGAATATATTCTCCCATACTGTAGGACGCCTTTTTATTCTACTGATGGTGTCCTTTGCTGTACAGAAGCTTTTTAGTTTGATAGAGTCCCACTTGTTCATTTTTGCTTTTGTTCCCCTTGCCCGGGGAGATAAGTTCATGAAGAAGTTGGTCATGTTTATGTCCAAGAGATTTTTGCTTATACTTTTTTCTAAGACTTTTATGGTTTCATGACTTACATTCATTCAGGTCTTTGATCCATTTTGAGTTTACTTTTGTGTATGGGGTTAGACAGTAGTCCAGTTTCATTCTCTTACATGTAGCTGTCCAGTTTTGCCAACACCAGCTGTTGAAGAGGCTGTCATTTCCCCATTGTATATCCATGGCTCCTTTATCGTATATTAATTGACCATATATGCATGGGTTTATATCTGGGCTCTCTAGTCTGTTCCATTGGTCTATGGGTCTGTTCTTATGCCAGTACCAAACTGTCTTGATTACTGTGGCTTTGCAGTAGAGCTTGAAGTCAGGGAGTGTAATTCCCCCTGCTTTATTCTTCCTTCTCAGGATTGATTTGGATATTTAGGGTCTTTTGTGGTTCCATATGAATTTTAGAACTATTTGCTCTAGTTCACTGAAGGATGCTGTTGGTATTTTGATAGGGATTACATTGAATCTGTATATTGCTTTAGGCAGGATGGCTATTTTGACAATATTAATTCTTCCTATCCATGAGCATGGGATGTGTTTCCATTTATTGGTATCTTCTTTCAGAGTATACGTCTTTCACTTCCTTGGTTAGGTTTACTCCTAGGTATTTCATTCTTTTTGATGCAATTGTGAATGGAATGGTTTTCCTGCCTTTCTGCTAGTTCATCGTTAGTGTATAGGAATGCAATGGATTTCTGTGTATTAATTTTGTATCCTGCAACTTTGCTGAGTTCAGATATTAGATCTAGTAGTTTTGGAGTGGAGTCTTTAGGGATTTTTATGTACAATATGTCATCTGCAAACAGGGACAGTTTGACTTCTTCCTTGCCAATATGGATGCCTTTTATTTCTTTGGGTTGTCTGATTGCCGTGGCTAGGACCTCCAAAACTATGTTGAATAGAAGTGGGGAGAGTGGGCATCCTTGTCTTGTTTCCAATTTAAAGGAAAAGCTTTCAGCTTCTCGCTGTTAAGTATAATGTTGGCTGTGGGTTTGTCATATATGGTCTTTATTATGTTGTGGTACTTGCCCTCTATACCCATTTTGTTGAGAGTTTTTATCATGAATGGATGTGGAATTCTGTCGAATGCTTTTTCAGCATCAATGGAGATAATCATGTGGTATTTGTCCTTCTTTTTGTTGAGGTGGTGGATGATGTTGATGGATTTTTGAATGTTGTACCATCCCTACATCCCTGGTATGAATCCCACTTGATCATGATGGATGATCTTTTTGATGTATTTTTTAATTTGGTTTGCTAATATTTTGTTGAGTATTCTTGCATCTATGTTCATCAGGGATATTGGTCTGTAATTTTCTTTTTTTGTGGTGTCTTTGCCTTGTTTTGGTGTTAGAGTGATGTTGGCCTTGTAGAATGAGTTTAGGAGTATTCCCTCCTCTTTTACTTTTTGGAAATGTTTAAGGAGGACGGGTATTAGGTCTTCACTAAATGTTTGATAAAGTTCAGCAGTGAAATCATCTGCTTCAGGAGTTTTGTTCTTATAGTTTTTTGATTACCAATTCAATTTCCTTGCTGGTAATTGGTGTATTCAGATTTTCTGTTTCTTCCTGGGTCAGCCTTGGAAGGTTGTATTTTTCTAGAAAGTTGTCCATTTCTTCTAGGTTTTCCAGTTTGTTACCATATACTTTTTCATAGTATTCTCTCATAATTCTTTGTATTTCTGTGATGTCCATAGTGACTTTTCCTTTCTCATTTCTGATTCTGTTTATGTGTGTAGACTCTTTTTTTTTCTTGATAAGTCTAGCTAGGGCTTTATCTATTTTGTTTATTTTCTCAAAGAACCAGCTCCTGCTATCATTGTTTCTATTGTTTTTTTCTTCTCGATTTTATTTATTTATGCTCTAATCTTTATTATGTCCCTCCTTCTACTAACTTTGGGCCTCATTTGTTCTTCTTTTTCTAGTTTCGTTAATTGTGTGTTTGGACTGTTCATATGGGATTGTTCTTCTTTCCTGAGGTAGGCCTGTATTGCAATATACTTCCCTCTTAGCACAGCCTTTGCTGTGTCCCACAGATTTTGTGGTGTTTAATTATTGTTGTCATTTGTTTTGAAAATAATTGTAACAATAGCAAATTGATTTTGCTTTTTTAATGCAACAGAATGAAAGAAATATGTAGACCTCCTCATGTGAAATTAAAAGACTGGATTCAGTATCTGTATGCTTATTTTGATTCTATGTATTGAGAGACTTAAGTGAAAAGTCACTAAAAATGATACATTATGAACTAATACTCATGAAAAGTAAAGTGACACATACTTCAAGGGAAGATTATAAATGATCTGATGTTGAACTACTTAGAAGTATTGGCAGCAAGTATTGATTGGTTTTGTTAATCAAGCTCTGGTTTAATAACAACTCCTTTCCAAATTTGGTGGTGGGTAATAAAAAAAATAAACAGTTCAATTTTAAAAAGGTAAATGGTGGTGATTTCTTGCTGGACTGGGGTCTTCTCTTTATTACATTTTTTATTCAGAAGTCTCCACAAAATACATTCATTACTTAATCTTACCTGAAGTTTACAAAACATGGCTAAATACAACTCTTCACAGATGACTTTCTTCTCCTGCTGAGCTATTTGCCACTTTTGCAAATTCTGTGATCTCTCACAGAATTAAAGCATGCTTCACAGTATAAAGGAGACTGTTTGTTTCTCTTTTTATAAAGCAATTCTACTTGCAGGTGGGATAGGTGCAGCCTGCATGGCACAGACTGTTTCTAGAGGTAACAAAGCACATTGTGGACTGGTCCTTTCAATGATTATCTGGTGAGTAATGCCTAAAAATAGCAAATAGGCCCCTAGAGTTCAGAGATTCACACTCAATGCTCATGGTGAAAACTGGTCTTATACTCTCTTGCTTCATTTAGAAAAATGGGGTTTTTCTATTTCTGCCCACTTTCTCCCTGCCATGTAAAAAAAGCAGAATTGCACATGTTATCTCTAAGGTGATTTAATAGACTGCTGCTTTAAATTAATTTTATAAAACACAGTGAGATGTAAAACTTTTTCTGAGATTCCATTGAGAATGCTAAACATTAATGTAATCTAATATGCTCAACAATAAATTAGACTTCCAAATAGATTAGGATATAAGATAATAAATTTAATTATATGAAAAATATGTACTAAATCGTTAAAGGTAGAAGACTTTCCAGATTATTTTTTTGTTTATTTTATTAACAATATGAAAAGCAAGGTGATTGAGCTGGGATAAGCACAGAGTCAGAGAGACCATTCCTGTGGTAAGACCCCAGAGAGATGTGAAGATGATACAATGAACACTAGATATACCAATCCGAGGGCACTCCCAGTCTCCTTGCAATGGTATACCCAGTCTGCTCTCACTGTCAAAAGTCTGTGTAGGGACTGGCACACATATAGTCATGCAAACTCACAAACCTATTATCTTAATAAACAATCTTATAATCAAATCCTGCTCACTGCAGTGAAGCAATGGTTTTCAGAATTGGGTCAGTCTTGGCTGTGAGAGTAATTTGAGGAACTAAAGAAAATATCAATGTTTTGGTAAGGCCCTAGATCTAAAGAATAGAATTGGCACTCTGTTATATGACAGAGTTTGTTTATTATGGTTAACAGTAGTGAAAATTTGAACTAACAATATGTATGGATCATTTTTATATTTCTGTAATACAATTAAAAAATGATTATAGTAGACAGTTCTATGCATCACAGAAAATCATAGACTCCATCATAATTATGCCAAATTACCAAAGCAGTAAACAATTTACATGTGAATCTTACCTACAATAGAACAATATTAACTTGACTTTTATGGTTTATCTGTTTCAATCCTGATACCATACCCTGTAGAGAAAATGTCCCTGGGCAAGCCTGAAAAAAATTTTCTATACGGTTTCACAATAATAATGTTCAAAAGCAGCTAAAAGTACTTGATGAGATAAATGCTTATGTGGGACTTAATATCAAGCAAGTCTATCTGGCATCAGTAATCAAACAATTACAAAATGGAAAGTACATCTTGTACAAGCTGACAGACCCATTAAATCAGGAAAGCCGTGGGCAGACATATTGACACTACGAGAATTACCAGAAAGCATTAATTTCAGCATTAATAAAATGGCAGTAAATAGATGACAGCTGCCAGATGAACTAAGAAATAAGGTTACTGGCCTTGTTAAGCTCGCGTCTGATTTTCTCAGGCACAAACTGGTCGAGGTAGCGTCTGAAGTGAAGGGCATCGATGGCAACGATTTCAGTGCCGCGCCGCCGCCAGCCGTCCCTGGGCAGAACAGAGCGAGGGGTGAGGGACAGCGGACGGCGCCCACAGAACAAAATTCTCAGTTTGGGTTTCTGAGACTTTGCCAGGTTAACATATATTAAAAACAAAAAAACAGTGACTGTAAGTCTCAGCAAACAGAAGGACAGAAACGCCGTTTTATTTTTAGATTCCAAAGCATACACATTGTGAACTGCCGGGCATTAAAGAGTAAAATGAAAAATTATCGAGAGACAACAAATATGACATATTATAAACAGATACATCATTTACAGTGAGTCTCAGAGGTTAAAGGATTTGGGGGCAAACAAAAGGAACTTAGTTTTTTGTTTCTTCTAATACTAAAGATTTAGCATTTGTATCTTGACAAGATTTCATTTGTCCTTTGCTTCGAAAGGCCTGCTCTAAGTCACTAGGTTTACAACATCACCATGCATCATCTAAGAAATAATCTCAGGAAGTCAAATGTTACAGAAAATGTGTAATGATTCAGTACAACATGTACCTATTGTGCTCACTTGCTGACAGTGAGAAAACTATTTTTAAAAAGACAGAGAGCAAAGCAGACAATAAAATATTGCCTGTGGAAATAGGAAGGACTGGGTGGGATGATGATTTTGGAAATATGAAATTCCAAATATTTCATTTCTTTATAAACTTGCATATATTGCTGTGCCAAGCAACTTTTCACACTGAAGAAGAGCAATAGAAACACTAGTCCATAAATAATTATTAGGAATTAAATATCCACAATGATAATTGTTGCAACCACATATTTTAACCAAAATAAAAGGAAAGTGATCAGAGGTTGACCTTGAGATATTACAAAGAATAAACTTGTAATGGCTACACAAGGATTAGCTGATTCTGCTACGATGGCTCTTTTTCATTAAAATACACACACAAACACACATAAGCTTTCAAGCAACATTTCTGTAAAAATTTACCTCTGGTAAATCATTTTAGTGGGCAAAAAGGATGTCAAAGTATAAAAACATATATCAGTAAGAAACAGGAGAAAGCAGCAGCAAAGTTCACGGTAGGTTCTGTGTCATTAGGCAAATCATTCCAACATGGTTTCTCCCACCTACTTAATCTCACAGAAAAGTCAAAGGATAACAAAACAAGCTGACTGAAGACTTTAAGCTCTAATTGGAACCTATTCTAAATAAGCCTGGACTTGGTAGTTAATCCACTGACTGCCTACAACTGGCAGCTAAGAAGTAAAGAACTATAGAGACTATGCCCTTCTTGTTCTTGGTTCAGATTTTTGGCTTTTATTTCTCTGCTCTTTCCTTTGATATATGGAGATGGTAATACTGTTTTAACTACTTATAAACCTGAAATACTGAATTTAAAAAGAAAATTAAATTTCTGAAATAAGATTAGATGGGAGACAGAATGTACCAGGGTGAAACCCACAATCCTTAGCTTTTGGCCATGTGATACTGAAGTCAGAAATAAACTCACCTTTCACTTCTATCTTCATGGCTCCGGGCCCAACGGTATGTTTCGGCATAGCCTGTGTATTCACTGTACTGCTCAGTACCTGAAACAAATAATCTACCACTATTATTTTTCAGAAAATTTTTCTTAAGAGCTGCATCTTCTAAAGGGTCTTTGTTAATAAACTTATTCCACCTTTCCAGAAATATCTTATTGGCACATGTCAACTAGGAATAAACAACAAACAAAAAACCACTGCTCTTAACCACTTATTATTACCCACAAAGAAAAAAAAGTTACGCCTCCAAAAGCCACTGCAACATTGATCCTACAGCGACTGAATGTCTCAATAAAAAGAGGAAACAAAATACACGGACATATTCAGCTCTTTTTTTAATAAGGAGTGCATAAACACTATGTTTTATAAAAGTTCACTGTCTTCAATGTTGGTAATATGATGGTAATATTTAATTTGCACTGTTACGAAAAAAAAATTTACATCAAGACATTCCCTGCTAAGAAAATTGTCATTAAAATTAAATCTAGGATTTGCCTATCTATAGGCAAGACACTAAAAAGGGTTTTGTAAAACCAAGATATTATGGCATGAAAAGAAAGGGAGGAAAAAAGGCATAATTAACATTCATCTGATGAGAACATGCACCAACCTTGCTACATAACATACATTTCTAATTCATGAGAGCTGTTCATATGGGAGGAATGGTGTGAAAGTGTTCCATTACTCATTCCAATTCTTATGGTAAACCCAATAATCACTTTAATTTTCAAGAATCAACAAAATAGTACAATGAAAAGTTGAAAACTCTAAGCAAGGTAGTATTTTTCAGACTAAAAAAAAAGAAACAAGACATCAAAAACTAAGATTAATGATTTTCTTTAATATAATTGTCCTAATTTTGCCAGGAAATAAAATGCAAGCAGACTCTTTCAGGCAGCTGAACTATTACTTATTAACAAATAACTACTCATAAAATAAAGGTCCAATTCTGAAAATATTTATGACAAACAATTAATATTCAGGGGGAAAAAATGATTCTGATATACAGTACTTGAGGAAAATATAAATTTATAAAAACAGAGAACACATCTAATAAAAATAAAAAGAACACAAAATCAAACATGATATGCTAATTATGAACTTCAGATCTTTATCCAAAACCAAATTATTTTATCTCTGGGGTCAGGTTAACTTCTTACATGTTTACTCAAACAACTCTGAAGCTGTTATACCCAAAGAATAATAAATGTAGTGGTCAAGATGACAAATGACCCTCACATTTAACATCAATTTATAGACAGGGAACAGGAGAACAGGTTAAATACCATCATGAAGATGTAATCAGCAAAATTCAGATCCTAGGAAACAGGACCAACAGTCTGGGTTGTTTACAAAAAATTACAAGAAAAGAAAAAGAGGGAGGAATGTATAAATTAAAAGAAATGAACATGAAAACACTAATCGTAAGACAGTGGGAGCAGTTATATTACTATTTGATAAAACAGACTTCAAGTCAAGGAGTATTATGAAAGATAAAGAGGAACATTTCAGAATAATAAAAGGATCAATTCAACAGAAAGACAACAATTTTGGCTCTTGGTTTAACATTTGAAATATCAATTAATTAAATTCATCACCTAATAGATTTAAAAATCAACATAATCATATCAAAAGTTAGAAAAAATATAAAATTCAACACCTACTCATGATTAAAACTCCAGCAAAGCTGAGAGTAGAAAGTTCCTCGATCTGATTAAGGGTCACTACATAAAAAGTTCACACTTAATGGTGAAAACATTCCACCTAAGATCAGTAACAAATCAAGGGTTACCACCCTCATCACTTCTATTCACCACTGTGGTGAAGGTCCTAGCCACTGCAATAAGGGAAGAAAAGAAATATAGTCATAAAGAGTGTAAAAAGTAAGACTGTCCCTATTTGCAGATATCATGATTGTTTACATAGTAAATCCTAAGGAATAACTAAAAATGAAAGAAAGAAGAGACAGAAAAAGAAAAGAAGCTCTTAAGTAAATGTAGTAAGATCAAAGATATGTCTGTGTAGTAAAGCAGCAAACAATGGAAAAGTAAACTTTAAAAAAAAATCCATTAATCATAGCATCACAAAACAAAAACTTGGGAGTAAATGCACCAAAATTACATTGAAGAGACCACTGAGAAAAAGTAAAGGTGATCTAAATAAATGAAAAGGTAGACTATGCCCAGGGGTGAGGAGACTCGATATTGTTATATGTCAATTTTCCTCAATGCTGTTATTCTAGCAGACCTTTTTAAAAAACAGTAATTAAGAAGGCAATCCTACAATTCATATGTAAATGCAATGAACCTAGAAGAGCCAAAACACTTGAAAAAAAGAACAAGTTTAGAGGACTCAACCAGTTGAATTCAACATTTACTTGTTCAAGGCCTACGGAAAGACTAATTGATCAATGGAACTAAACAGAATTCATAGATAAATCCAAACTTGTACAGTAAATTGACTTTCAACAAAGGTGCTAAAACAATCCATTGGGAAAAAAGAGCCTTTCCAACAAATGTTGCTGGAACAAATAGATATTCAAAAAGGAAAAAAAAAAGACCATAAATTTCAACTACTTTCTCACACTATGAATAAAAATTATTTTGAGATAGAAAACAGACATAAACATAGAACCTGAAACCCTAAGATTTCTAAAAGAAAACATAAGAAAGGCTTTATGATATACAGGGTAGATAAAGATTTCTTAGGATTTTAAAAAGCAGTAAAATTTAATAAAACACTAAATTTATAAAAGTTTTTAAAAATTGAATAAAATTAAAATTTAAGAAAAAAAATTTTAAAGAATAGATTAGGTTGATATTGAAACACCTTTAGGAAGATATATAGCAAGACTGGAGAAAAAAATATTTGGGAAGCTAGTATCTGACAGAAGACATGTGTTCAGAGTGAAGAACTCCTCTAAGTCACTACAAAAATACAAACAACCCAATTTAGAAAAACAGGCAAAAGACTTGTACATAAATTTAACAGAGGAAGATAAACAATAGGTTAATGAGTACATAAAATACTGCTCAACACCATTAGTAATCAGAGAAATGAATATTAAAACCACAGTGAGACACCACTACATGCCAATAGAAGCTAAAATAAAAAAGAATAACATTAAATGTTGATAAGAATGTAAAACAAGTAGAATTCTCATATATTACTGACAGAACATAAAATGGGCAACAATTCTGGAAAACAGTTTGGCAATTTCTTATAAAATTAAACACACATCCACCCTTTGACCTAGAAATTCCACTCCTGGGTATTTACCCAACAGAAACTGAAAATGTCACAAAATTGAAAATGTCTATAGAAATAGCACACAAGAACATTCATAGCAGCTTATTCAAAATAGTCTTGTATTGATCAGGGTTCAATCAAAGAAACAGAGTCAACTGGATTATATAGTAGGAGATTTACATTAGGAGATTTATAGCAAAGAATTAGCTTATGCAATTGTAGGAGTTAACTAGGCAAGTCTAAAGGACAGGATAGAAATCTCAGGCACAGGCTGAGGCTGCAGTTAACAAGAGGAAATTTTCTACTTCTGGGAGGCTTGCTCTTAAGGCCTTTCAACTGAATCAGACCCACCCAGGTTTTCTAGGATAATCTCTGCTACTTAAAATGAACAGCTGATGGGCTTAAATTACATGTATAAAGTATCTTTATACCAATGCCTAGATTAGTATTTGACTGAAGAAATGGGGGCTGTGGCCTAGTCAGGTTGACATATAAAAAAAGACCATCATGAAAAACAGGATTCAAGATGGCGGCATGAGAGGTGTGACAGAGAACTCCTCCCAAAACCACATACAATATGAAAATATACTTAATACAACGAATCCTAAAAGAGCAACAGGGAAGAAGGATGCATCAGACTGCATACACCTGGGGAAGAGAGCAGACCTCAAGAAACAGGGTAACGTACCAAACCATGATCCGGCGGGACCCAAGCCATTCCCCCATCCCAGCTCACCAGCGGGAAGGAAACTGTGTGCAGAGGGGGTGGAAGCCCAGGACTGCCGAACACCCAGTCCTGGAGATCTTCTTTGGGACAACAAACCTACATTGCATGGTACTCTGGAGATTAGTGGGGTTGGAAACCTAAGACAGGCAGACTACTTGGAGAGACTGAGATTCCAGCCGTGGAGGACTGGGATCCACATATGGCGGATCTGGGACAAAGGAAAGGCAGGCGGTCTGAGAGGCTTCCTAGCACTAAGAGGCTGCTGAAGGGGCGGGATTTGCACAGAGCTTGCTGTGTGGGAGAAGGGATAGGTGGAAAAGGTTGTCTGGGTGCGCTCTGCCCAGCAAGTTGGAAACTTTCAGGAGCTTCAGGCGCTCCATCAGTCTGGTTGGCTACTCAGCTCCAAGGCCCCCCACTGTGATACGCAGACCACTGAACCTTTCTCCTGGCCAGAGGGCACCAGCTGCTAAACGGGCAGTCCGTACCCTGGTGTCAGGCCAGGCAGACAGAGGACCTGCCTGCGGCAGCTACAGACACAAAGCACAGAGGATTACACCTCTGTGCTCGGCCCACTGGTTCTGACAGTGGAGACAGGCACTGCAGCGGGGAAGCACGGAGCACCTCTTCCCTCCCCCAGGCACAAGCGCTGCTCCCCTGTGACTCCCGACATCACTCCAGGGACTGAGCAGCTCCAGAGACAAGAGCTTCTGGGCAGCAGAGGGCGCCACATAGATATATGAAACATCAAAGGAACCTAGTTCAGACCAAAATCTCACAAACCCCAAACAAAGCGCCAAATGAAACTGAACTCACCAATCTTCCCAAAAGAGAGTTCAAAACAAAAATCATAAACATGCTTATGGTGGTAGAGAACCATATTCAAGAACTCAGGGACAAATTTAGGATGGAGATTCAATCATTAAGGAATTCTATATCTGAAATGCAACATACAATGGAGGGATTTAAAAGCAGATTCGATGTAGAAGAAGAGACGGTAAATGGGACAGAAACTACAGAAGAGGAATACAAAGAAGCTGAGACACAGAGAGAAATAAGGATCCCTAAGAATGAAAGAATATTGAGAGAACTGTGTGACCAAATCAAACAAACAATATTCGCACTTATAGGGGTACCAGAAGAAGAGAGAGAAAAAGGATAGAAAGTGTCTTTGAGGAGGTAATTGCTGAAAACTTCCCCAATCCGGGGAAGGAGATAGTCTCTCAAGTCATTGAGGTGCACAGATTTCCCAACACAAGGGACCCAAGGAAGAAACACAAAGACACATAACAATTAAAATGGCAAAGATAAAGGATAAGGACAGACTTTTAAAAGCATCTAGAGAGAGTCCATGGATATACAATGGGGAAATGACAGCCTCTTCAACAGCTGGTGTTGGCAAAACCAGACAGCTACATGTAAGAGAATGAAACTCGATTACTGTCTAACCCCATACACCAAAGTAAACTCAAAATGGATCAAAGATGTGAACGTTAGTCATGAAATCATAAAACTCTTAGAAAAAAATATAGGCAAATATCTCTTGGATATAAACATGAGTAACTTCTTCATGAACATGTCTCCCCGGGCAATGGAAACAAAAGCAAAAATGAACGAATGGGACTATATCAAACTAAAAAGCTTCTGTACGGAAAGGGATACCATCACTAGAACAAAGACTTCCTACACTATCGGAGAATATATTCATAAATGACATATCCGATAAGGGGCTGACATCCAAATTATATAAAGAGCTCACACACCTCAACAAACAAAAAGCAAATAAGTCAATTAAGAAATGGGCAGAGGAGCTGAACAGACACTTCTTCAAAGAAGAAATTCAGATGGCCAACAGGCACATGAAAAGATGCTCCACATCACTAGTCATCAGAGAAATGTAAATTAAAACCACAATGAGATATCACCTCACACCAGTTAGGATGGCTGCCATCCAAAAGACAAACAAATGTTGGTGAGGATGTGGAGAAAGGGCAACCCTCCTACACTGCTGGTGGGAATGTAAATTAGTACAACCATTGTGGAAAGGAGTATGGAGGTTCCTCAAAAAACTCAAAATAGAAATACCTTTTGACCCAGGAATTCCACTCCTAGGAATTTACCCTAAGAATGCAGCAGCCTAGTTTCAAAAAGACAGATGCACCCCTATGTTTATCACAGCACTATTTACAGTAGGCAAGAAATGAAAGCAACCTAAGTGTCCATCAGTAGATGAATGGATAAAGAAGATGTGGTACATATACACAATGGACTATTATTCAGCCATTAAGAAGAAAACAAATCCTACCATTTGCAACAACATGGGTGGAGCTAGAGGGTATTATGCTCAGTGAAATAAGCCAGGCAGAGAAAGACAAGTACCAAATGATTTCACTCATATGTGGAGCATAAGAACAAAGAAAAAACTGAAAGAACAAAACAGCAGCAGACTCACAGAACCCAAGAATGGACTAACAGATACCAAAGGGAAAGGGACTGGGGAGGATGGGTGGGAAGGGAGGGATAAGGGGGAAAAAGGGCTATTACAATTAGCACACATAATGTGTCGGGTGGGGGGATATGGCGAAGGCAGTATAACACAGAGAAGACAAGTAGTGATTCTATAACATCCTTCTATGCTGATGGACAGTGACTGCAATGGGGTATATGGTGGGGACTCGATAATAGGGGGAGTGTAGTAACCACAATGTTGCTCATGGAATTGTATATTAACAGCAAAAAAAAAAAATCATCTAGACAGAGAAAAAAGATCACATGTAAAGGAAAACCCATCAGGCTATCATCAGATTTCTCAACAGAAACCTCACAGGCCACAAGGGAGTGGCATGATATATTTAATGCAATGAAGCAGAAGGGCTTCGAATGAAGATTACTGTACCTGGCAAAATTATCATTTAAATATGAAGGTGGGATTAAACAATTTTCAGATAAGCAAAAACTGGGAGAATTTACCTCCCACAAACCACCTCTATACTGAACTTTGGAGGGACTGCTATAGATGGAAGTATTCCTAAGGCTAAATAGCTGTTACCAGGGGAAATAAAACCACAGTAAAGAAAGTAGAACAATTAATTACTAAGAGATGCAAAATCAGATCAACTACCACCAAAGTCAATCACGAAATAGAAAAAGAATACAGAATATGATACCTAATATATAAATAATGGTGGTGGAAGAAAAAGGAGGAAAAAAAAAGAACCTTCAGGGTGTGTTTGTAATAGCATACTGAGTTTCACTAGACTGTTAGATAGTAAAGGAATTACTTTGAACCTTTGATAACCATGAATCTAAAGCCTGCAATGGCAATAAGTACCTACCTACCGATAATTACCATAAATGTAAATGGGCTGAATGAATCAATCAAAAGACACAGAGTCACTGAATGGATAAAAAGCAAAACCTGCCTATATGCTGCCTACAAGAGACTCACTTCAAACCCAAAGACATACACAGACTGAAAGTGAAGGGATGGAAAAAGATATTTCATGCAACTAATAGTGAGAAAAAAGCAGGAGTTGCAGTACTTGTGCCAGACAATATAGACTTCAAAACAAAGAAAGTCACAAGAGACAAAGAACGACACTACATAATGATAACGGGGCCAGTCCGACAAGCAGATATAACTATTATAAACATCTATGAAACCAACACAGGATCACCTACATATGTGAAACAAACACTAACAGAATTAAAGGGGGAAATAGAATGCAATGCATTCATTTTAGGAGACTTCAACACACCACTCACTCCAAAGGACAAATCAACCAGACAGAAATAAGTAAGGAGACAGACACACTGAACAACATATTAGAACAGATGAACCTAATGGACATCTACAGAACTGTACATCCAAAAGCAATAAGATACACGTTCTTCTCAAGTGCACAAGGAACATTTTCAAGAATAGATCATATACTAGGCCACAAAAAGAGCCTCAATAAGTTAAAAACATTGAAATTGTACCAAGCAGCTTCTCAGATCACAAAGGTATGAAACGAGAAATAAATTACACAAAGAAAACGAAAGAGCCCAAAAACACATGGAGGCTTTATAACATGCTACTATATAATCAATGGATCAATGACCAAATAAAAACAGAGATCAAGCAGTATAGGGAGACAAATGACAATATAATTCAACACCACAAAATCTGTGGAATGCAGCAAAGGCTGTGCTAAGAGAGAAGTATATTGCAATACAGGCCGACCTCAGGAAAGAAGAACAATCCCAAACAAACAGTCTAAACACACAATTAATGAAACTAGGGAAAGAAGAACAAATGAGGGCCAAAGTCAGTAGAAGGAGGAACATAATAAAGATTAGTGCAGGATTAAATAAAATCGAGAAGAATAAAATAACAGAAAGAATCAATTATAGCAGGAGCTGGTTCTTTGAGAAAATAAACAAAATAGATAAAGCCCTAGCTAGACTTATCAAGAAAAAAAGAGAGTCTACAAACATAAACAGAATCAGAAATGAAAAAGGAAAAATCACTATGTACACCACAGAAATAAAAAGAATTATGAGAGAATACTATGAAAAATTATATGGTAACAAACTGGATAACCTAGAAGAAATGGACAACTTTCTAGAAAAATACAACCTTCCAAGGCTGACCCAGGAAGAAACAGAAAATCTGAATACACCAATTACCAGCAAGGAAATTGAATTGGTAATCAAAAAACTATAAGAACAAAACTCCTGGAGCAGATGATTTCACTGCTGAACTTTATCAAACATTTAGTGAAGACCTAATACCCGTCCTCCTTAAACATTTCCAAAAAGTAAAAGAGGAGGGAATACTCCTAAACTCATTCTACAAGGCCAACATCACTCTAACACCAAAATAAGGCAAAGACAGCACAAAAAAAGAAAATTACAGACCAATATCCCTGATGAACATAGATGCAAAAATACTCAACGAAATATTAGCAAACCAAATTCAAAAATACATAAAAAAATATCATCCATCATGATCAAGTAGGATTTATTTCAGGGACACAAGGATGGTACATTTGAAAAGAAGGACAAACCACATGATCATCTCCATAGATGCTGAGAAAGAGTTTGACAAAATTCAACATCCATTCATGATAAAAACTATCAATAAAATGGGTATAGAGGGCAAGTACCATAACATAATAAAGGCTATATATGACAAACCCACAGCCAACGTTATACTTAACAGCGAGAAGCTGAAAGCTTTTCCTTTAAGATCGGGAGCAAGACAAGGATGTCCACTCTCCCCACTTTCATTCAACATAGTACTGGAGGTCCTGGCCACGGCAATCAGACAACACTAAGAAATAAAAGGCATTCAGATTGGCAATGAACAACTCAAACTGTCCCTGTTTGCAGATGACATGATATTGTACATAAAAAACCCTGAAGAATCTACTCCAAAACTACTAGATCTAAAATCTGAAGTCAGCAAAGTTGCAGGATACAAAATTAATACACAGATATCTGTTGCATTCCTATACACTAACGATGAAGCAGAAAGAGAAATCAGGAAAACAATTTCATCAAAAATAATTAAATACCTAGGAATAAACCTAACCAAGGAAGTGAAAGACCTATACTCTGAAAACTACAAGACATTCATGGGAGAAATTAAAGAAGATACCAATAATTGGAAACTCATCTCATGCTCATGGATAGGAAGAATTAATATTGTCAAAATGGTCATCCTGCCTAAAGCAATCTACAGATTCAATGCAATCCCTATCAAAATACCAACAACATTCTTCAATGAACTAAAGCAAATTCACATGGAATCACAAAAGACCCTAAAGAGCCAAAGCATTCCTGAGAAGGAAGAATAAATCGGGGGGATTATGCTCCCTTACTTCAAGCTCTACTACAAAGCCACAGTGATCATGACCATTTGGTACAGGCACAAGAACAGACCCAGAGACCAGTGGAACAGACTAGAGAGCCCAGATATAAACCCAAGCATACATCATCAATTAATATATGACAAAGGAGCCATGGAATGGGGAAATGATAGCCTCTTCAACAACTGGATTACTGTGTAACCCCATACACAAAAGTAAACTCAAAATGGATCAAAGACCTGAATGTAAGTCATGAAACCACAAAACACTTAGAAAAAAACATAGGGAAAAATCTCTTGAATATAAACATGAACAACTCTTTCCTGAACGCATCTCCTCGGGCAAGGGAAACAAAACAAAAAAAATGAACAAATGGGACTACATAATGCTATAAAGCTTCTGTACATCAAAGGACACCATCAGCAGAACAAAAGCCATTCTACAGTATGGGAGAATATATTTGTCAATGACATATCCGACAAGGGGTTAACATCCAAAAATATATAAAGAACTCACATGCCTCAACACCCAAAAAGCAAATAACCCTATTAAAAAATGGGCTGAGGATATGAACATACACTTCTCCAATGAAGAAATTCAGATGGCCAACAGGCACATGTAAAGATGCTCCACATAGCTAATTATCAAGGGAATGCAAATTAAAACCACATAGAAAAAGACTAAGACCAACAAATGCTGGCAAGGATGCAGGGAAAGGGGAACCCTCCTACATGGCTGGTGGGAATGTAAACTAGTTCAACCACTGTGGAAAGCAGTATGGAGGTTCCTCAAAAAACTCAAAATAGAAATACCTTTTGACCCAGGAATTCCACTCCTAGGAATTTACCCTAAGAATGCAGCAGCCCAGTTTCAAAAAGACAGATGCACCCCTATGTTTATCGCAGCACTATTTACAATAGGCAAGAAATGAAAGCAACCTAAGTGTCCATCAGTAGGTGAATGGATAAAGAAGATGTGGTACATATACACAATGGAATATTATTCAGCCATAAGAAGAAAACAAATCTTACCATTTGCAACAACATGGATGGAGCTAGAGGGTATTATGCTCAGTGAAATAAGCCCGGCAGAGAAAGACAAGTATCAAATGATTTCACTCATCTGTGGAGCATAAGAACAAAGCAAAAACTGAAAGAACAAAACAGTAGCAGACTCACAGAACCCAAGAATGGACTAACAGTTACCAAAGGGAAAGGGACTGAGGTGGGTTGGTGGGAAGGGAGGAAGAAGGGGAGTAAGGGGAATTACGATTAGCACACATAATGTGGGGGGAGGGCACAGGGAAGGCATAGCACAGAGAAGACAAGTAGTGACTCTATAGCATCTTACTATGCTGATGGACTGTGACTGTTATGGAGTATGTGGTGGGTACTTGATAATGGGAGGAAATCCAGTAACCGCAATGTTGCACATATGATTTTATATTAATGATACCAAAATAAAAAAAAATAAAAGAAGTAAAAAAAAAAATCATTGAATTGTACACCTTATAATGTGTGGATTTTTTGGTATATAAAATACCTCAACACAGCTGTTAAACATAAAAAATAAGAAAAAGAAACAGTTGATTAAGTAACCTGCCATATAATTAACAAGAAAACAGGAAGAACATTGTATTAACAAAGGTTAAAATAATGAGTCCAAAAATATGATATCTGAAGACACTATGTAACTGACACATATAAAAAATTCACATACCACATGGCATGGTGAAAAACATCAGACTGAGATTAGGAGATATGAAGTACCCAAAGAGAATTCTTGAGTAACAAATCTCATTGGACTTCATTTTATCATCTGAAAATCAGGCTCATTAATAATTCTTGTTACCTCATAGAACTGCTTGGAAAACTGAATGTGGTTAAAACCTTCAAAACCACAAAGCAATTTAGTACTGGTGTCATTAGACTCAAGTTTGTGGGGAGGTAAAGAAACTAATAACATATGATTTCATTTATGTGGGGTTTAAAAGCAACATGGTGCACCCCCTTGACTGGGAATACAGACAGCCAGGAACAGTCTTCGTTCTTTCTTATTTTCTGCACTGCAGTGGACAAGCCTAATTTTTCCTGTTTATTTATTAATTCCTTTTTATTTATTTACAAATTTTAAGTAAATAAATAAACAAATAGCACCTACTCTGATCTCTTAACTATGAAAACAAACACCTGTTCTGGACTTTGAAAAAAAAAGTGGTTGAAAAATATAAAATGTCAATTATCATATTTCTATTTCAAGTTAGGATAGTTTCTGTCTTCCTTCCTGAGAGAGATAGTTAGATTTATTTCCTCCAGGTATGGGAAGTCAAAAATGCACATACAAATGCTATTGCTGTAAACAAATTAAACCCTGGGTTTTCTAAGCAGACATCTTTCAAAATTATGTTGACTGTCTGTTCTGAAAAACAGATGCCCTTAACTTGTTTTAAATTCAATTTATTGATAAACCATGATGAAAATGCAAAGGTAAATGGTGATAACAGCAAACAAGAGACAGAAGACTGAATGATCTTTGTAACAGCTCTCTCTAGGGATAGCCTATAAGACTTAATGCTCCAAGACAACCTTTGCCTAAGGAAAAAACTAGAAGGAACCCATTTAAATCTTTGCAAGAGTTCATGACGGCTTTATGAGTTTTTAGATTTAGCAGTTAAGAAACATTCTTATTTTCTCCTACAGGTAATGCAAGTTTGTGATTTTAAAATTCTATGTACCAATGGGTTGAACCCTTGGAAAGAAGGTTTATGCAAAAGCCATCCAACTGTGCTTTTATTAGTATCACCCATTCAGTGGGGATTATGCAGCAGATACAACACTCTTGCTTTTCATTCCCATAATTAGTAAAAATTAAGAAAAGCCAAACTCCAAGTGCATTTGGATCTCTTCCAATGAGCTGGTGTCATTTAGTTAGCAATGTTTTGTAGTGTTTGGCACCTCTGGCGTCGTTACTCTATAAAAAGTCTAGAGTACACCAATACTATAAGCAATGGTGCACACTTTTATCCTTTCTGTCAGTTCTGCTGAAACTCAAGTTAGGATAGTTTCTGTAAGGACCTGTGATGTCAGGGTCAATTTGATTCACCCGAGTATAGATTTTGTTAAATATACTAACATTATGCTTATAAGTTTTGTGTCTAGGCATCTGCTTTATGTGCTCATCACACAGAAACAACAAAACAATCTCCCAGAACCAGAGTAACACCTTTAGTATTAAAGCTATTTGCTGGATGTTGTACAGGAACATGGAGGGTGAGGGGGGAGGGAACAATGGAATTTTAGTTCTTTCCCTCAGTGTATACTTACTGAAATGTTTTAGCTCATGGCTACCTACCCCCAGGAAGATCACAGCAGAGGGAAAACACTGTTTGGATAAAAATATTTGTCTGTTTGAATGACCTGTTTCATACTCATTTAAAAGTCTGATACCAACCAGATGCCCCACAATGATGGTAAATTTAATTTACTCCCAATTTCTCAAACTCATCTACAGATTCAGGCAGCACAGTCACAGCCATTAGCTCACTGAGCTTGGATGAATCATTGAAGGAATGGAATTGATCAGGCAGATAGATTGCAGTGCATGGCTAAGAGTCTCCTAGGAAGAGAGATGGCAGAAATCCAACATCAAATAGATGATGAAATGGCCATTTCCATTAAGGGAACATCACATCACAGATATTAATTAGGAGGCACTATAATAGAGTTAAGTGGATGTGGGGGAAAATGCTGAGTTAACAGTCACCCCGGATGTCCTTAGCCTTAAGTAATTAAAGATGTGAAGGTGAGTCATGAATCTGCAATTTTTTATTCATTTAACAATGGCTGCAGGTAAATTAGAGCCCAGATGTAACTCCAGAGTGATGATCCTTTTTCATAGTGGATACAAACTATCTTTACTAAAAAGAGAAAAAAATTCTAATGTTTTCCTTTTCCTATTCCCAGGGAAATTACATCCTTCATTTACAGCAACATTAATGGTAGGTGACAAGAGACTCACTACTTTCCTATTTTAAGAAGAATAAAGCAAATGAAGCAAGCTAGCTTTGAGTTTAAATGACCAGTATTCACCAACATTTTTGTTTCATGGATGTAAATTCATCTTAAAAATTGATGGATTATTTTGTTCTCAGTCTTCGGTTCAAATCCAGCTCAACTGCTAAAAATTAAAAATATTTTCAAGTATTATTACATACATTCAAATATTAAAGCCAGTCACATTCCAGACCTTCAGAGTTCTCCAAAACAATATGAAACCAACATTCAAAGTATTTATTTGCCCCAAAATGTATTTATGACAGCTTAATATTTCATTCTGTAATTGCTTGCACTTTCTTCCTCCCTAATACTTTCCAAATTCATCCTTCCTATCTGCATACATAATAAACAACAAACGCAGATAGATGACCAATATGTGAGTTGAGACAATGCTGAAAACAACAGTAAGGTTTATCTTCCCATTTCAGTACAGTTTGGATTGCAACCTCAGAATTCTGGATGAAATACTTTTCAAATTATTAAGTTGAAATAGCTGAGGCTCTATCCAAGAAGAAATGCCTTTGCTGAGGTTCCATTCTTAATTTCCTGCATAAAGTCAGATAATTAACAATTTTTGTTTTTTTGCCTTACCTCACCAAAACAGTAGAATCACAGCGGTGTTATAAGAAATAACACAGGTTGTCTAAATGATGTGTAATAACTTGTTGAAAGCCCTTTACCAACAAGCACTTATAAAAGAGAAGAACGTATTGGCAAAAATGGAGTAAAAACCGGTGTAAATTTTCTCCTCCGTAAATGCTATGAGAAAAGAACAGGGGCAAAAATTGTGAGAATCAACTTTTTCTGAACTGTGGGCATTAACCAAAGGCTTGCTGTAGTCCACAGAGTGTTTATTAAAAGAAAATTGGCTGAAACTTGGTAAGAACAGTGAGTTTTGTGGTGTTTTAACTTGCCCTATTCCGATTCTGCTCTCCTAAGCTGCCTCATAAACCAACAGCTGTAATCACAGTGAAAATCAGCAACTTAGTCTAGTAGCCAACAGAGGGGTCAGAAGAGGACTGAACCTCCTTTAAAGCCTCATTCTCAGATAACTGTCATCATTTGACCTGTCTGGTGGTTTCCTGGAAGACCTCACTCACAAGGCTGTGTTTATTTTATCTGACTTTGAGTTTGCTCAGTGCAAAAAAGCCAAATCCACAGGGGTGTTTGTTGAAAACAATTACAGGCAATTTCTTAACTGTGTGGCTGCCTGAGGCAATAGTAGATAATAGCTGGGGCAAACAACAGGCTAACCAAAAAGCTTCAAAGGAAAAGCTGAGGAATGAGATGTCTGTAAGGGGCTTTAAAAGGTTCTAAGTATTCCCAGGAACCTAGAAGTCTACAATCACCCATGGCTGTACACACACCCAAGTAATTCCTGAGAAGGTCCTAAGCTCTCCTCTTTGTTTGAGTTGAGGCGCTGTGCAAGCAGGAAATGAAGTGTCAAATGCCTGGAGTGTTGAATGTGAGCCCCAAAATGCACACAGACCCCTCTGGCAAAGACTGATAGACTTACAGGTTTTAGTATTTAAAGAACTCTCTGCCCAATCATTCACTGACCATTAATCTAATCAAGTAGATTAAAGGCCATACACAAAAACAGTAGACTCTCTAGAATTAGTTTAGGAAAGTAACTAAACAAGCAACAACAAGCAACACTAAAAACAAACTCTAGGGGAAGGGGATAATCTGATGTTGAGAGTCACCATATTATTAGAATGTTCAGTTTTCACCAAAAAATGGCGAAATGCAAAGAAATGAAAAAGTAGAGGCCATACCCAGGAAAAAAATGTAGTCAATTTTAACTGTCCTTGAGGAGCTTAGATGTTGAACTTACTAAACAAAGATTTTAAGTTGGTTATTTTAAATATGTTCAAGGAACTACAGGAAATTATGTCTAAAGAGCTAAATCAAAGTATGAGAATAATGCCTCACACACATAATCTCAATAAAGAGATAGAAGTTATTTAAAAAATTAGAGATTCTGGAGTTGAAAAGTACAATAATTGAAATAAAATTTCACTGGAGGGGTTCAAAAGCAACTAGGGCAGAAAAATTAGCGAACTTGAAGATAGGTTAACTGAGATTTCTTCAGTCTGAGAAACAGAAAGAATAGAAAATGAATAAAAATGAATAGCACTTGAGAGACCAATGGGACATCATCAAATGTACCAACTACACATAATGGGTGTCCCAGAAGGAGAGGAAAGGGATAGAAAAAAAGATTTGAAAAAATCATAGCCAAAAATTTACCAAATTTACCTAAACATTCAAGATGCTCAATGAACATTAAATAGGATAAAGTCCCAGAGATCCTAAACACATCATAATCAAACTTACTTTCTGTCATGTACCTCTCTGGAGGTACATTAGCTCAGTACACATTTGATATGATCACAGGGAATGGTTTTTCTCCCGCTGTAATCTTTGGAATAACAACTGACCACATCCTATGACCCAGATGAATATTCAATCTCCTATACTAATCTTAAAGAAGCAACAGATTCAAAGAGGAAATTAAAAATCCTCTTTGGAAGAAAGAAAAAAGTACCAGCAATTGATGGCTGATCATGGCTTGTATGTGAGAATGCTCTTTTAGGTACTCAAACACAGGCTTAACTTCCCTACGGTGGCTATTAAAGAGTTTCTGAAGAGCTATGAGTTAATCATTATTTTTTTTGCAGCTCATTCACAAGAAAATACTGTGACATAGTGATATCTCAAGTTAAAGGAACTTAAAGAAAAAAATTTAAATCTCAATAATAAACTTAAATTAGAAATTTGATTACACTTCTCTCTCTTCCCACATAAGCTTAAATCAAAGAGAGGTGCTAAGATAATCACACTATTTCTCTTAGGATTAGAAATTAGGGTAAACAAAAAGTTACTGATTTATTTCTCTTCTATAAAACTCTCTGTTGTATTGACTTTCCAAACACTGTAACCATGCTTTTTATGTTTATATAAAGTGTCTTCATACTGAAGTACAACAAATCACTTTGGAAATGTAATGGAAGAAAAATAATAGAATACATGCTCAAAGACATATCACTATCTTCTTTTTAATGGCATTGTAACATAAAATTTCAGCCTGGAATGGAAATAGTTTTTACCCTTGTTTCTCAGATGAAGACTCCAAGAAAGAGAAAGTGGGCATAAAATGTCTTACTCAAGATTAGGAAAATACAACTATAGCAATTTCAAAAAACCAAGTATAAATTAATGAATAAAAATATTGGGACTATGCATATAGTAGAGAAAGTTATATAGGTGACCTACAGTCTTCATAATAGATATTCAGAGATGAGGAAAATTACACAATGACTAGACTTCCCAAAACTAACCTGTGATGATAAGACATTCACTGTGGTCCAGAACCTCAGTGAAGAGCCTTGAAACAATCAACTCAGGGTTGATTAAAAAGCGGATTTCTTCTTGCACGAGTCCTGCACTGGTTACACCACCTCCAACAAAGCGGTTTGCAAAATCCACCTATTTGGGAAAAATGACATGTTAAATGATGATCAAAACTACCTACCTATGATAAAGAAGTGTACTTCCACTAAGCTCCAATCTTCCTTTCCTTTCTGATGTAAATATATCTCCAAATTAGTAATCTTCCCAGGGAGAACAGTTTGTGGTTAACTGTACCCTTCCCATCTCCCTGCAGTTAACATCTCTGCATATTTCTTTGGACCCAAAACCTCAGCAGGAACCTAGAAAATGGAACTTTTAGGCAAAAGCCTCAATGTAATTATAAGGACTTTTGTTTATAAACCTTATTTGTACTCCAAGGGCCAAAAACCAAGGGAGGTTTAATCTGGAAAGGTTTCAAGACCATTTCCCCACCGTTCATTACTCAATTTCCATTTATGTACTTCATATGACTCTATATTTTTATGTAATATGGCAATCAAACACTTGTCATTAAAGAACAGAAAAGTTTAGTAATTGACCCTTTTTGGGTAACATTTTTCTTCTGTGGACAAATAAAGAGATGGAAATTTCATCCCCCTAAATTCAACTGCAAACTCCAAACTGCATGAATGTTACCAACTATTTTTTTTAAATATACATAAGGAAAAAAAATGAAGATAGGAAACTTAATTTAATAACAAAGACTCAATTAATTATTATTTCCAATATAGTTTAAAACTATACATAAGCTTTCTGTTGAATACTATGATGGGATCCCTAAGCTCCTATTAATGAAAGATGAGTTACACAATTCTCAAGAGAACACAATTTGCCAGCATTTTGTTTGTCTTAAATTTACTAAGCACTCCAATGTGTCCAATACTATGCTTGGCTTGATGGAACAATATGTAAGAAATGGTTTCCCATTTTGCCTTACTCTATTTGAGGAGGCAGATTACACACAAACACACAATTTGTGCACATACAGAGTCATACATACACATATAAAAATGTAGTAAGTAATATAAGAATTTAGTTAAGTAATATGAGAGGCTTAAATACTGTATAGGAATAGACATACTCCTGTGTCTCCTTTACTGTTCTACTACTACTCTCCCACACTCAACACTTGACATCAGATGTGTGGGTTTCCACGTATGAAGCAATTCTGTAACACCAGCTGGGTGTCTTGAGCAATTCAAATCAGTTCTAGTGCTGTCTACCTGGAGTTAGCAACAGATCTTATTGGCCAATATTTCAGTCTGACAAGACTGCCCCACTTCAGATGCCAATCACAAGTGCCAGGCCGTCACCTGTACTTCTAGCTGACTAGCTGTAAACTGGGGTTCCCAAGATCCCCTTCCCGGGGTTTGATAATTGACTAGAATAGATCACAGAACTCAGGGTAATACTTACATTTACCAAAAAAAGGATACAGATCAACAGCCAGACGAAGAGATACATAGAGAAAAGCATGTGGGAAGAGCCACAGAGCTACCATGCCCTCTCTGGGCAAGTTACTCTCCCACCCAGCACCTCCACATGTTCACTAACCCAGGAACTCTCTGAGTCTCATATTCTGGGGATTTCTGTAGAGGCTTTATCACGTAGGCATGGTTGATCATTAACTCGGTCTTCAGTCCCTCTCTCTTTCCCAGAGGTGGGGGGTGGAGTAGAAAGTTCCAAACTTCTAATCATGGCTTAATCTTTCCTGCAACCAGTCTCTACCCTGAAGCTATCTGGAAGTCCATCAAGAGCCATCCCGTTAGAACAAAAGGCACATCTATCACCCACAAAAGTCCAAGGGATGTAGAAGCTCTGTTGCAGAAATAAGAGTCAAAGACCAAATAATAGAGCAAAAGATGCTACTAGTGCTCTTACCACTTAGAAAATTTTCAGGAGCTCTGTGCCAAGAATGAGGGGCAGAGACCAATATATATATTTTCTCACTAATACTTTCTATTATCTCACATATATTTTCAGACTATTGTCAAATAGAAGATTTCTCAAAACCTGTGTTCTCTAAAGCAATTATTTATATTAAATGTAACCTGAAGCCTATTTTATAAAAGAGTAAAACAGGAATATGAATCTCTGATATGCAAAAATATATGTAAAAAACAGAAATTAATAGAAAGTACAGACTTCTCCCATGGCAGAAGAACTTAGAAAATATTGAAAAATATGATTGGTCTGGTTCTTGAAATGAGTTACCACAGAAAATATTTATTTGGGTTTATATTCTAGCATACTAAATCACCACTAAAAAAAATCAGAGTAACTCTTCAGCTTACACAGAAAAATAGTTTTGGTTAAACTAATCCATTGATTAAAATTAGTTTCCTTACTACATATGAGATCTTTATGTATTGGGTGATTTATGGCTTAAACTGTTCAACTCAACAAATACTAACTGAATGTTGTGCTGGGAACCATGGGATACAAATATAAATAAGACACGTTCCTGGCTTTACAACATTTACAGTGTAGATGGGAGTCAGGCAAATAAACAGAATAAGATGATAATTGAAGAAAACATAAGTATGTATTCTATACTTCTCAGATAATACAATTAACTAAAATTGGAGCATGAGGAGGAAGGGTAGAGGAGCATTACAAGAGTACATGGCATTCAATCTATATATGCTGACATTCAGGCGGAGGGAAAGCTACACAAGGACACTGGAGAAACCAACTGCTGAGAGCTGTATGAGGAGAGTGGTGAGCGGATCCTTCATGCCCGTCTGCAATACAGAGTATGTGAAGTGTTAACAGTTGGTGATGTGATGATCTGGGATCCAGGAAATGTTAACTTAATTCTGAAGGTTCTGGGAAATTTTCTAAAAAGAATAGTAACAACTGGACCTGTATTTTAGGAAGATAACTCAGGATAGAGTTTAAAGAATGAACTGGAAAAGTGTAAAATTAAAAGCAGAGGTTAAAAGGCTGGTTATGTGACTACTGAATAGTTTATAGACAGCACTACTAGGAACCTCCAACAGGGCAATGGGAAAAAAGGTGAAGGAAACAGAGACTCAGCGAAGAAATAAAATGGACAGCACTTGAAAACTGAGAGACTGGCTAACTATAATGCACTGTGAATATAAACGAGAAACAAAGTTTGAGATCAGCTAAACTTAATGTACTGAAACAAGGTACATAACTAAAATAAAAGATATGCTCTATCTACCTTATGTACTATTTGGTAATGGTAAGTAAAATACATTTAATGTGCAGGCTATTATTCATTCTTTGAAAAAAAGGCCAACTTTTATTACTTGAAATGTATGCATAGATATAACTATACTAAACTCAGTGTGCCTCTGAAAGCAGCGGTCTTTTGAAAATCAAAGTTACTACTACTTAAAAAAGTTCTTAATAAGAGTTCTTTCTATTATAGGTGAGAAACCTGTTCCAGTACATGTAAACAAGCATACGAGTGATTCTTTATTTTTAGTCACTCATTTTCCAGCTCACTTTACTTTAAAGCTACTTGTTCAGATTACTGTTTCTGAATTACAACCTGATGAAAGGAGAGAAATGATAACCCTCCTTAGAGAGGTTTTGTTGTTGGCAATCAGCATAATACACATGGAGCTTTGCAGCGATGCAATACAGTATTCTGATTTCCTGGAGACACATGGCATGCTTCAGGAGAGTAATTTAATAGAAGCCTTTATAGTATTCTTTTAATCTACCAAGTTTTTTCACACTTCATCTATATTATATTCTAGGGAAGTGGGGGAATCTCAGCCTTGAGTGTTGCTAAGTAATTCTTCACTGAATTGCATTGTAATGAAAGTCGGCATTCCTGTGGTGTTAACTAGCAGCAGCTTTGTTATTTCATGTATATGAAGACTCCCTCAATTAATCCGAGAGTTTAAGGTAGAAAAGAACATCATCAAGATGGAAATGTGGGAGAAAAGTGATATTCATTTGAAACACATTTTAACCACACTTCAATGTTATTGCTTTAAAATAGAAGAAAAGGTACCGATCAAATACAAATTCAAAAAAAAATTTAAGTACAGTACAAATATTAATTCACTTATCCTATGTATTTTTGTTTATAATTGCAAATAACCACGAACAGAAGGTGATTTAAAACAAAAAATGCCTTGCTTCTTTGAAGACTTCAATTACAAAAATGTTTAAATAAAAGGATCACCCTAAAATGAAGTTTCACGAGGCACTTAGAGCTTAAGTATAAAATAACTAGCCAAACACACAACAGTCTAGTCATTTTACAATAAGCGCTGTTATTCAAACAAACCAGTCCATTCTCAGGCAACTGCTTTATTTAACTTCTGACCCAATATAAGCATTAAGAAAGGATGAAAGTAGAAAACTCAGCTATCCTGGTATAAATGAAATGATGTACAAGCTTCTTTCAAAGAAAACTGAGATTACAATGCTCTTCTAAATGAGATAAGACACAAATCACTAACATTTTGTCTCTCATTACTGATTTTTAAAAAAAGATCACTATAAAGCAAAAGGAAATTATACATTCAGATTACATATTAGAACAATGTAAAGCTAGACAGGCAGGATGTTTTATCTGTTAACTCCTCTTTCCAAAAAAATATATATACTTAAAGACAATAACAGATTGATAACAAAGACTGAGACATGAACAAAATTATTTGTTCTAAAACACAGAAAAAGTCAGCATAGTTGGGTCATGTGACTAAAACTTACAGATGGGAGGGAGGACTTTCTTATCTATCAGTTTTTGATGTCTGCCTCCTAGACCTAAACAAGGTTGGTGGCAGAAAAACATTTCAAGCTGGTCATCACTAGGGCAGAGCAAGAGTCTTTAAAGAACAAAACTGCCTGGTGACAGCCTGTCAAGACCATACCCTGGGAACTTCTTCCCCTGTCAATCTACAATCAGTGTCTGAACCAAGAGGCCTGATGTTATCCAGATCTTAGGATTTTCTGTCAAAGGCTTTTTAAAGAGGCACATGTAAGTAAGAGAGAGTATACACTGGCAAATAATATTACCAAGGCTGTCAAGATGATCTGTTTGGTGTTTTGCTCCATTCTGCTATCATGCTTCCTTGCATTAAATCAGTTTAGGAGATAAATAAACAGCTTTTCAAATTTCCTTTGCTGTCAGAAGCTTGACAGGAGAAAGCCCCAAAAACATGCACACTGCTGTAATTTACCTACCTGTAGCATGCCTTGACCATTTCTTTCTATGGTACCTTCATAAGTGACATGCAATCGAGTCAGGGGTTTTTCACATCTACGATTTAAAAAGATATTCCCGTATTTATTTTGTAATGACAAGTATTTCATGGCAGAAAAATCTGAAAATATACATAACCATAAAAGAACAACTGGAATCACTCCAAATCTCAAAAGCCAGAAAGATGCCTACTGTTAACATTCTTGGTATACATTTTCCCAAATTTTCTCTTATTCAAATATATAAATATACATATTTAAATTTAAATGGGATAACATACTGTTTGAAATGTGTTTTTCCCCTATAAAATATCAGTTTTTCCTCTTTAAATGTTGAAAAACTTCTCAAAATATAAAAAATTAAGATCAAGAAATATTATTATTATGCTAGAGTTGGAAACCTAAGACAACATATAGAAAAAACTGGCAATAAATCATGTGTGACTCTCAGATGAGCAGTATCTTCACAGTTTGATAACCATGAGTGTGTGTATGGTGGGGGGTGGAGGAGGTGCAGTGTCCTGATGAGAACATGTCACAGAAATTGTGATCTACATTATTTTCATATTAATGAAACTGTTGGATGAACCTAGTACCTTCTTCCCTGAAACATAAAACCCTCAAGTGCAAGGTGCCCTCCCTGTATCTGGAGGAAAAGAACATCCTTATCTCTGAAGACAAAGGGATGCCAAGCAGGCTCCTCATCCTGTTAAGGCCTTGATAGGTTTCCCCTGGTTTGCTACAATTATTTCATACTCCTTATCTCGTTACATTTCTCCACAACTGCCCATTCTTCACCAAGCCTATCATAAAAGTACACGGGCCTAACAGGTCTGTTTCTTTGATCTTCATTTCCTTGTGAAGGCTCCCATGTTGTGTAAAATTTACATGAAATAAACTGTATGCATTTCTCCTGTTAATCTGTCTTTGCCAATTTAATTTTCAGACCCCGCCAAGGGCCCCAAGAGGGTCAAGAAAAAACATTTTCCTCCTTTATAGTGTTTACGTGGCTTGTATTACCTTAAACCAATTCCATTTTATTAATAGCATTTGATGATGCCATTTTTCTTTAGTAAACTTCTTCCCCTGGTTACTTACTGAATAAAAAATAAATTATAATAGAATATAATAGATGAGATCCAAACCCCTAAATTATATAAGGGTGGCATTAATTGGGGGTTGGAGGAAAAACCATTTTTTAAAAAAAAAAGTTAGTTGGGGATGCACTATTTATTTACTGGGATTTGCTTTCTTCCTTGTTCAAGGAGTCCAAATATATTTCTGATAAAGCACCACTCCAACAGACTTTAATGCAGAAGGTAATTCAGTATAGGTTCTAATCCTCACAACAACCCTATTATTATCTCCTTTAACGGACAGGAAAACAAAAGCACAAGAAAGCATTGAAGTAACTTGCCCAAGGCTAACAAAGGAAGCAACAAAAATTTGAACCCAGGTAGCCTAAGTCAATGGTCCAAGCTCTTAACTAGTAGGCTATATTTTTGAAATATTATTTTCTTAATCTCTTGTAGAAAGCAGTACCATAAGTTTGATTTTCTAAACTTCCTTTTTTGGGGGTTCTACTTTCCTAGCCATTTTATTCCAAGGGAAACCACCTGTGAGGATACTACTGAACAAAGAAGCATGATCCAGATATGTCTGATCAGGACTTAAAAATAGAAATCTCATCTCATCAACTATTCTGCGTGGCTGAGGTTGTCAATTTATAGCACAATTCTCAACAGGCTTACGAAACTGCTAGAAACTTTTTTTTTTTAAGCATCCCCCAACTTCCTGATAAGGCTCCCTTTCTGGCTTCTGTAAATCCTTCAGACCACTACTCCAAGAATCAAAGACATAGACTATTCTGGTTCTTTGTGATGAACTAAGTCTGGCTAAGGTATTTACTGATAATCACAGCATTCACTGGAACATGCCAGAAATTCAGAAATAAGAAAAGGCTCTACTTTCTAGCACCCATTTTAGCCTCTTACTGTGGGGAACACCAACAATCCTATCTCCTTCATATTCCCTCTTTAAGTGAATGTAAGTTTCTGGCTCTGTGGAGTCTGGGATATTGATTTTAATTACATTCTCCAACTCACGTAAGAAGCAACTAAAACAAAAAAGAGATCAATGAACATTTTAAAAGTTAGAAAAGTTTTCAAGTGTAATTATGTCCATCAAAGTAAGGGACTATCTTGATCTTACTTGAGGCAAAGTTATCTCATGACACAGCAGCCTCACCAATCTCTGCAGTTTGACCTACTCCTTTCCCCGATGATAATGAACAAATGGGTGGCCTTTCACATTCATGTCAAATGAATGTCAGATGCAGAGTAGAGATCCTGAGCTGATTTAAAAACAAACCCTCTGAATGACCTATAAAATTTACACCAAATAGACACAAACAAAATGAGGTACAGTAGGGACGTGGGACAAGCATTATGATTAAATGCTCCTGCCTCTGATGAAAAATGCTGAGACGAACAGTATAGTAAGAACAGGAGGGACTCCATCTTAAGACTAAGATTTCATTTTAAAAACCAGGTAGTTAAGAGGTAAGACTCCTAACATATTTTATGGTAATCAGCCAACAGCAGACCCTATCTGAAGGCAGGGCGAGCAGTCCTAAATGTTATGTCCCCAGTGCTTGAGGGTACCTACTATCTTGGATAACAGGATCAATAAATTCCTTGTGTTAAGTTTATCTTACAGAATATCTAAGCAGCTGACACTGGGTAGACTGAGGTTAACAGTGAATTGCCCATCACTGAAGATGTCTGTCATCTATCAAAGGAATTAAAGAGTTGATCGATAATTTTAGTAGGCAGCTGGACCACATGACTTCCTGGGGTCCCTTTTCTGTCAAATATGCCATGACTCCAAAATGCTGTACACGTTCTCTTCCATTCTGCCTCAAATTTGTTTTTGTTTTTCTTTAGGTTGCTTAACCTTTTATCTACTTACCTCTACTAATAATCATCTCAGCCATGCAGCCAGCCTCCCAAAGAAGTTTGTTTTTCTTTCACCCCACAAATAAACACCTTTGATAGATGAAAACACCATGGGAAAGACACCTAGGCAGATGTGCCTTCTTGAATTAACTCCCTTAAGAGTGGGTCCCTTTCGTCACTAATTCCAAACAAAAAAATTACAAACTACAATAAAACTACTAGAAAGTGAAAATAAATGAGAGGCATTGGCTAACATGAATGCACACCCAAAATCTGCATTGTCTGATCACATCATGTGCATTGAGAAAGTTGATCTATTCTTTAAGTAAAAAGAGAATTTGTTTTAGATTAATGTGTCTAACTATTTCAGGGCAATAAGGAATTTATAAACTTAAGTGAACTCAGATTTGTTATTATTTTTCTCAGTATTTGCAGATAAATAATAATAAAAAAACCCCAGTATATCAACAACTTCCACAAAACTTGCCAATAGCAGGCATGTGCAGCACTTCAAAATTCTGGACACTCTAATTACTATTTATATTTTAGTTTAATAAAAACAAAATGTACTCCAATCTTTTCCTCCAGAAAGAGAATCCATAAAATACAAACCCTAACCAAAAAAAGGAGAGTAAGGAGGAAAATAAAACATTGGTGTTCTGTTTAACATTAGTGTTTTCACACACAAAATTCCTTAATTCTAAAGGGGACTTTGTTTCAGAAGACAAAACTAAGGCAAAAGGGAAATCAAAGGGTTGCAACTTGGAATCAAAAGGCATGACTTTCTAAACAATGAGAGCTATCAACGGATCCTTTGTAAGAAGAAACTCCCCAGCACTTGGGCAATTAAGAGGCTGGGGAACCATCTTTCCAGGGCAGTCAAGTAGAATCATCTCATGGTAAAAAGAGTTCTACTAATTCTAAGATTCCAGGATTATTTTTATTATTATTACCTCTCCCACTCTGGAAAATCTTCAAGACTCTGTCTTGTAAATGTCACCAACCCAGTAGGTTCTACAAAAGCAATAAAAGAAAAACATACTCAAAATAAGTTTTGATTTTGAAAAGATTATACATATTCAGTAAAGGCATGAGTCTAACAATGGCTTTAAAACTACTAAGAAAACACCTAGGCCAGTGTTAGAATACAACAGAAGATTAATTTAAAACAATATTATCCTTACAATAGGAACACCTTCTATAAAATAGTAAGCCTTTACTGAAACACAAAACTATACAAGTAACAGCACAACAATAGAATCTGAATGCTGGTACTTCTTGGTGAAGTTTTCTAAACTGAATACACTTTAAAAAAAACGATTTAAAAAAAAGGTACATAATGTGTATAGCTTATACAATAAAGACAAAACTGAATTTTAATCTATACACTCCTTAAAGAAAACCCTTAACTCGATTGGCTTAACAATGGTGGCATGAGAGGTGAGATAGAAACCTCTTCTGAAAACAACATGCAATATGAAAATATAGCAAATACAATGAATCCTGAAAGAGCAACAGGAAAGAAGGCTGCAGAAGACTGCATACACCTAAGGAACAGAGCAGACATCATGGAAAAGGGTAAAGTACCAAAGCTGTGATCTCATGGAACACAAGCCCTTCCCAAACCCCATGTCAAAGGTGGGAGGAAGAGAAACAGAACAGGGAGGGGGTGGAGGCCTAGGACTGCTGAACACCCAGCCTTCGAGATCTGCTCTGGAACCATGAACTTACATTACATGGGTCTCTGGAGATTAATGGGATTGGAAAGCTAAGACAGTTGGAATACTTGGAGAGAATAAGATTCCAGCCACTTCTGGAGAACAGGTACCCTGTATTGGCCACTCTGAGACAAAAAAAAGGTGGGCACTCTGAGAGACTTCCTAACAGCTAAAGGGCTGCTAAAGGGGGAAGGATTGCACAGAGCTTGCTGCTCAGGAGAAAGGACAGGTGGACAAAATTGTCCTGGCACACTCACCCCAGCAGGTTGGGAATTTTCAGGAGCTTAAGGCACTCTATACCGCTGGCTGGCAATGCAGCTACAAGGACCTCAACTGCAATACACAGCCTGCCGCTCCTTCCTCCAAGCTGACACCAGGTCACAAACCAGCTGCCGCTGCCATTGCACCAGGCCAGCCAGAGGGTAGCCCGGCCTATGGCAGCTACAAGTATATAACACAGAGACTCCTCCCTGTGTGCTCGGCCCACTGGCTCTGGCAGTGAAGGCAGGCACTGCAGCTGGGAAGCAGGAAAGAGATCTTTATTCCCAGCGGGGACCAACACCACTCACCTTTGATCCCACCATCACTCTAGGGGCTGAGCAGCTCCAGAGGGTAGAGTTTCTGGGCTCTAGGGGTGCCACCTACAAATATGAAACGTCTAAGGAAGCTGGTTCAACCCAAAATTCCACAGACACCAGAAAGAGGGCCAAATGAAACTGAACTCACCAATTTCCTGCAAGAAATTTCAAAATAAAAATCATAAACATGCTCACGGAGCTGGAGAAAAGTATTCAAGACGTCAGGGAGGAATTCAAGAATGAGATACAAACTTTGAAAAATACAGCAACTGAAATGAAACACACAGTGGAGAGACTTAAAAGCAGATTAGATGAAGTAGAGGAGCCAGTAAATGAAATAGAAATTAGAGAACAGGAATACAAAGAAGTTGAGGCACAGAGAGAAAAAAGGATCTCTAGGAATGAAAGAATATTGACAGAACTGTATAACCGATCCAAACAGAACAATATTCGCATTATAGGTGTACCAGAGGAAGAAGACAAAGAAAAAGGGATATAAAGTGTCTTTGAGGAGGTAATTGCTGAAAACTTCCCCAGTCTGGGCAAGGAGATAGTCTCTCAGGCCACGGAGGTGCACAGATCTCCCAAAACAAGGGACCCAAGGAAGACAACACCAAGACATATAATAATTAAAATGGCAAAGATCAAGGATAAGAACAGACTATTAAAAGCAGCCAGAGAGAGAAATAAGATCACATACAAAGGAAAGCCCATTAGGCTATCATCAGATTTCTCAGCAGAAACCTTACAGGCCAGAAGGGAGTGCCATGATGTATTTAATGCAATGAAGCACAGGGGGAAGTTTATCCAGGAAGATTATCATTTAAATATGAAGGAGGGATTAAACAATTTCCAGATAAGCAAAAGCTGAAAGTATTTACCTCCCACAAACCTTCTATAAAGTGTATTTTGGAGGGACTCCTCTAGATGGAAGTGTTTCTAAGGTTTAATAGCTGTCAGCAGAGGTAATAAAATCACAGTAAAGAAAGTAGAACAGTTAGTGACGAAGCAAATGCAAAACTAAATCAACTATCTCCAAAGTCAGTCAAGGGATAGACAAAAAATACAGAATATGATACCCAATATATAAATAATGGGGGAGAAAGAAAAAGGAGGGCAAAAAAAGAACCTTTAGATTGTTTTTGAAAAGGCATACTAAGTGAGTTAAGTTAGATGGTTAGATACTAAATAAGTTACCCTTGAACCTTTGGTAACCACGAATCTAAAGCCTGCAATGGCAGTTAAGTCCGAATCAATCGATAATCACCCTAAGTGTAAATGGTCTGAATGCATCAGTCAAAAGACATAGAGTCACTAAATGGATAAAAAAACAAGACTCATCTATATGCTGTCTACAATAAACTCACTTCAAACCCAAAGACATACACAGACTAAAAGTGAAGGGATGGAAAAAGATATTTCATGCAACTAATAGGAAGAAAAAAGCAGGAGTTGAAGTACTTGTATCAGACAAAATGGACTTCAAAAGAAAGTAACAAGAGACAAAGAAGAAAATTACATAGTGATAAAGGGATCAGTCCAACAAGAGGATATAACCATTATAAATATCTGTGCACCCAACATAGCAGCACCTACATATATGAAACAAATACTAACAGAATTGAAGGGGGGAATAGAATGTAATGCATTCACTGTAGGAGACTTCAACACACCACTCACTCCAAAGAAAAGATCAACAAGACAGAAAATAAATAAGGAGACAGAGGCACTGAAAAACACATTAGAACAGATGGACCTAACAGACATCTACAGAACTCTACACCCAAAATCAGCAGGATACACACTCTTCTCAAGTGCACATGGAACATTTTCAAGAATAGATCATATACTAGATCACAAAAAGAGCCTCAGTAAATTCTCAGACCAGAAAGGTATGAAGCTAGAAATAAATTACACAAAGAAAACAAAAAGCCCACAGACACATGGAGACTCAACAACATGCTCCTGAATAATCAATGGATCAATGACCAAATAAAAACAGAGATTAAGCAATATATGGAGACAAATGACAGTAATAACTCAACACTGCAAAATCTGTGGAATGCAGAGAAGGCAGTGCTAAGAGGGAAGTATACTGAAAAACAGACTTACCTCAGGAAAGAAGAACAATCCCATATGAATAGTCTAAACTCACTTAATAAAACTAGAAAAAGAACAAATGAGGCCCAAAGACAGTAGAAGGAGGGACATAATAAAGATTAGAGCAGAAATAAATTAAATCAAGAAGAAAAAAACAACAGAAAAGATCAATGAAAGCAGGAGCTGGTTCTTTGAAAAAATTAACAAAATAGATAAACCTCTAGCCAGACTATCAAGAAAAAAAGAAAGTCTACACAATAAACAGAATCAGAAATGGGAAAGAAAAAATCACTACCACAGAAATACGAAAAATTATTAGAGAATACTGTGAAAAATTATATGCTAACAAACAGGTTAACCTAGAAGAAATGGACAACTTTCTAGAAAAATACAACCTTGCAAGCCTGACTCAGGAAGAAACAGAGAATCTCAACAGACTAATTACCAGCAACAAAACTGAACTGGTATTCTTCCAAGACTGACTCAGGAAGAAACAGAAAATCTCAACAGACCGATTACCAGCAACAAAACTGAACTGGTATTCAAAAACTACCTAAGAACAAAACTCCTGGACCAGATGGCTTCACTGCTGAATTTTACCAAACATTTAGTAAAGACATAATAACCATCCTCCTTAAAGTATTACAAAAGTAGAAGAGGAGAGAATACTCCCAAACTCATTGTATGAGGCCAGCATCACTCTAATACCAAAACCTGGCAAAGACACCACAAAAAAAGAAAATTACAGACCAATATCCCTGATGAACATAGATGCAAAAATACTCAACAAAATATTAGTGAACTGAATTCAAAAATACATAAAAAAACATCATCCATCATGATCAAGTAGGATTTATTCTAGGGATGCAAGGATGGTAAACATTCGAAAATCCATCAAAATCATCCACTACATCAACAAAAATAAGCACAAAAACCACATGATCATCTCCATAGATGCTGAAAAAGCATTTGACAAAATTCAGCATCCATTCATGATAAAAACTCTCAACAAAATGGGTATAGAGGGCAAGTACCTCAACACAATAAAGGCCATATATGACAAACCCACAGCCAACGTTATACTTAACAGCGAGAAGATGAAAACTTTTCCTTTAAGATCGGAAACAAGACAAGGATGCCCACTCTCCCCACTTCTATTCAACATAGTACTGGAGGTCCCAGCCATGTCAATCAGACAACACAAAGAAATAAAAGGCATCCAGATTGGTAATGAAAGAAGTTAAACTGTCCCTGTTTGCAGATGACATGATATTGTACATAAAAAAACCCTGAAGAATCCACCCCAAAACTACTAGAACTAATAGTTGAATTCAGCAAAGTTGCAGGATACAAAATTAATACAAAATCTGATACATTCCTTTATACTAACGATGAACTAGCAGAAAGAGAAATCAGGAAAACAATTCCATTCACAACTGCATCAAAAAAGAATAAAATACCTTGGAATGAACCTTAACCAAGGAGGGGAAAGACCCGTACCCTGAAAACTACAAGACACTCATGAGGGAAATTAAAGAAGACACCAATAAATAAATGGAAATACATCCCATGCTCATGGATAGAAAGAATTAACATTGTCAAAATGGCCAGCATGCCTAAAGCAATCTACAGATTCGATGCAATTCCTATCAAAATACCAACAGCATTCTTTAATGAACTAGAACAAATAGTTCTAAAATTCATATGGAACCACAAAAGACCCCAAATAGCCAAAGCAGTCCTGAGAGGGAAGAATAAATCGGGGATGGGGCAGAGTGGGATTACACTCCATGACTTGAAGCTCTACTACAAAGCCACAGTAATCAAGACAATTTTGTACTGGCACAAGAACAGACCCATAGACCAATGGAACAGATTAGAGAGCCCAGATATAAACTCAAGGGTATATCGTCAATTAATATATGATAACGGAGCCATGGACATACAATGGGGAAATGACAGCCTCTTCAACAGCTGGTGTTGGCAAAACTGGACAGCTACATGTAAGAGAATGAAACTGGATTATTGCCTAACTTCATATACAAAAGTAAGCTAAAAAATGGAACAAAGACCTGAGTGTAAATCATGAAACCATAAAAATCTTAGAGGAAAACAAAGTCAAAAATCTCTTGAATATAAACATGAGCTACTTTTTCTGAATGCATCTCCTTGGGCAAGTGAAACAAAAGCAAAAATGAACAAATGGGACTCCATCAAGCTGAAGAGCTTCTGTACAACAAAGGATACCATCAGTAGAACAAAAAGGCATCCTACAGTATGGGAGAATATATTTGTAAATGACATATACAACAAGGGGTTAACATCCGAAATATATAAAGAACTCATATGCCTCAACACCCAAAAGGCAAATAACCCTATTAAAAAATGGGCAGAGGATATGAACAGACATTCCTCCAAAGAAGAAATTCCGATGGCCAACAGGCACATGAAAAGATGCTCCACATCGCTAATCATCAGAGAAATGCAAATTAAAACCACAATGAGATATCACCTCACACCAGTCAGGATGGCCAACATCCAAAAGACAAACAACAACAAATGTTGGTGAGGATGTGGAGAAAGGGGAACCCTCTTACACTGCTGGTGGGAATGTAAAATAGTTCAGCCATTGTGGAAAGCAGTATGTGGGTTCCTCAAAAAACTCAAAATAGAAATACCATTTTACCCAGGAATTCCACTCCTAGGAATTTACCCTAAGCATACAGGAGCCCAGTTTCAAAAAGACATATACACCCTATGTTTATCGCAGCACTATTTACAATAGGCAAGAAATAGAAGCAACCTAGGTGTCTATCAGTAGATGAATGGATAAAGAAGATGTGGTACATATACACAATGGAATATTATTCAGCCATAAGAAGAAAAGAAATCCTACCATTTGCAACAACATGGATGGAGCTAGAGGGTATTATGCTCAGTGAAATAAGCCAGGCGTAGAAAGTCAAGTACCAAATGATTTCACTCATCTGTGGAGTATAAGAACAAAGAAAAAACTGAAGAAACAAAACAGCAGCAGACTCACAGAACCCAAGAATGGACTAACAGTGATCAAAGGGAAAGGGACTGGGGAGAGTGGGTGGGAAGGGAGGGACAAGGGGAGAAACGGGCATTACCATTAGCACATATAATGTAGGGGGTGGCACAGGGAAAGCAGTATAGCATAGAGAAGACAAGTAGTGATTCTGTAGCATCTTACTACACTGATGGACAGTGACTGTAATAGGGTATGTGGTAGGTACTTGATAATGGGGGGACTCTAGTAGCCATAATGTTGCTCATGTAACTGTATATTAATGACATCGAAATAAAAAATAATAAAAACTAAGAAAAAACAAGTTCTCATATTGAAAAAGACATATGCACCCCTACGTTTATTGCAGCAGTATTTACAATAGCCAAGAAATGGAAGCAACCTAAGTGTCCATCAGTAGATGAATGGATAAAGAAGATGTGGTACATGTACACAATGGAATATTATTCAGCCATAAGAAGAAAACAAATCCTACCATTTGCAACAACATGGATGGAGCCAGAGGGCATTATGCTCAGTGAAATAAGGCAGGTGGAGAAAGACAAGTACCAAATGATTTCCCACATTTGTGGCGTATAACAGGAAAGGAAAACTGAAGGAACAAAACTGTAGCTGACTCACAGACCCCAAGAAGGGACTATCAGATACCAAAGGGAGGGGTGGAGAGCAAGGGAGAAGGGGATTGAGGGGTATTATGATTGGTATGCATGGTGTGGTGGGGTTTACGGGGAAGACCCTGTAGCACAGAGAATACAAGTAGTGACTCTGGAATCTTAGTATGCTAATGGACAGCGACTTCAGTGGGGTATGGGGGGGACTTGATAATATGCATGAATGTAGTAACCACAATGTTTTTTATGTGAAACCTTCATAAGAGTGTATATCAGTGACACCTTAATAAATAAAGAAATAAAAACCATTAACTCTACAGCTAAAGACTGGTGAATGTATACACATTTATGTGTTTCATAATAAAACAAAATGTGTAAGATTAAGAAAGCAAACTGGTGGCATTTCTTTGGAACTGAGATAGCTAAATACAGGGCTGAGACAATACGCAATTCCTCTTATAAGGCATCTTTGCTGGAATTAGTGTGTTCTAAGAGGTTAGAGAAGAAAGATAATGTCATTTTCTATAGGTAATAGATATGAGAGGATCAAAAGATAGTAAATTTTAGAGAATAAGATCCTTTTTTGTTAGGTTTATTTTTTTTTAACTAGTGGCAACAGCACCAAATAAATCAGCTGGCCAAAAGTAATCTGTTTGATTTAAATCAAAGAGCAAAGTAAAAAGGCCAGGCCATTTCTGTTTTCTTCTGTTTAGATAAAAAAAGAAAAGCTCTTAAGCCCAGAGAAGTATGTCAGGAACTATTAGTGATAATGGTGGCAGAGTCCCAGTGAGAGCTTGGCAACTGTTTCATTCCTTTGGGTGATTCTGCAATTTACTCTCAGTCACAAGCAGTAACAACTCAACAATCACAGGGAGTAGTTACAGTAGAAAATGGAATTTTGTTAACATACTTTATAAAATATTCTTTAGAGATTTTTAAGACAAATGGATAGCATTTAAAACTCACAAGTAAGAGGTCGAACAATTCAAACACTAGAGAAGCATTCTATTAATTGTAAACTTAGGTCAGTATTAACATTCAGTAAGTTGGCAGAGAAGTAAAAACATAAAATGTCCATATACACTAGTAGAGACCAAGAGAAATTCATAAATGAACATTGCTGGGAAAGCAGGAGAAAGGGCAGAAGAACATTGTTCTTTAGATATAATTAACAACAAAAATATTGAAAGCATGCCTATTATCTTTCATAAAAAGGCACTTTCACACCAGAATAGGTTATCTTGGTTAATCAAATATTCCCCTTAATAAAATTACAACATATACTGCATATGAATCATCTACTTTTAAATACTCTACCATAAAATACTTTGTCTAAAACAGCATTGAAAACAATTCAGAGAAGTCTTTAAAATCTTTCAAACCGAAGATCCTTATTACAAATATACAATAAAGATAGATGTTTGACAACACTGAAAAATTGGTCCTGATGGAATTGTATTTTATTGATTCTAAAAAGCATTTTTTCATGTGTAATATTTCTGAAACCAGAATACATCTTTCATAGTCAAAGGTATCTAGCCATTGCTATTGGTCTGACTGAAGCTAGTCTTTTCCAGAGAAGATGCACATCTGCTTGTACAGTCATCTGGGAGCCCACCAGCATGAGATCAGTCTAATTAACTCCTCTGTTACAGACTTTTGTGAATCACACTGGTAATATGACTTAAGAACTCAACTTGGGGCTTGTTCACATTCTTAAAGGAGATTTTTTTTGTCCCCTCTTTATACCCAGTACCAAGGTTAATTTCTCATTTATCCTTAGACTAAGGGTACAGACCCTTGGTGTACCAGCTTTGTAAAAGAGGTCTCGTATGACTTTCCATCTTGTTTTTTCCTTCTTGGTAGCATGTAACATGATGGCACTTCTTACCATCTCTGATGTCCGAATTTTGATAAAATATGATACTTTAAATAGGTTTCTATAATTTCTATTCAGTAGACTCCAGACTTCCATATAAAGTAACCATTAAATTGCAAACCTTTTTTATTTCACTCTTAGTATTTCCTCAACCCTGTAGCTTTACATCTTAAAAACGTGCAGCACATTTCACTATACTTCTGCAAAGAACTAAATTACCATGTACAGTGAAAAAGTCAGAAAACAAAATGTCTAATTATAACTTATTTTTTCAGCCTAATTCCTAATACTTATGATGGTTCATAAATTCTAATGGAAAACAAAATTTTAACTTTTTCCCCTCAAGTATTTAAAATCCTGAAACTTAAAAAATCCAAATTAGCTTTTAGAGAAAACATACATGATTTGACTCCAAGGACAGAAAAGAAAATGCTGAATTACTTAGATATAATAATGGAATTCATTCTATTTATATTTAGAATAGCAAAAATATATACTCATCTTTCTAATGAATTATTACAAATTCTAATTTGGTTTGTGTCTCATAAGTCTGAATGAGTTTTCATTTTCTTTAACCTTTCATTCAGTACAGAGCACAAAACTAAAACTTGATAAGCTAAGGTAAACAATCCTCTATCAAAGTATCAAATGATTTTTTCCTTTAAATGCCAAAATCCTGATAACTGATTTCTTTCCAAAAATCTGAACAGTGCCCAATAGTAATACATTCAAAGGGGAAAAATAGCCAAGTACACTAGTGAAATTACTTGTTTCAGGAAGGATATGAGAAAAATGACCTTAAACTGATTCAATGGTGCTTTAAGGCAATCCCACAACCTGGATGACCAGAACTACAAAGAATTCATTTCACTTGACCAGAACTGACCTGCTCTACTTAGCAAAAGCAACTTTTGAGATGTTCTGGTTTCCTTATCAACTTGCAGGAAAGGCCACCCATTCATAATAGGTAACATTTATTAAGCATGTTACTTCTCCTTTAATACTAAGGACCACCTTGTGAGGTAATTTATCATTACAGGTTTATTTTACAGATGATGAAACTGAGGTATAGAGATGCTAAAAAACTTGGCTGTGGTCACCTAGTTCCTAGGATATGAGTGGCAAAACTACTCTATTATTAGCTGGTCACCACCAGCTAAACGGTTAGACATTCACCACTACTGCTTCAGGTGCTATGGTTAGCCTCGAAGAAAACAAGGTGGTCCAACAAAGGAAGACAGACATGTAATGCTAAGGACAACACTCTTATGTAAGGATGCCACAAAGGGTCTAAAGTGGGTACAAAAGAGAGGAATGGGTAGGAAGGCAATGAATTGGTTGACCTCTGCAAATAAACTTAAATTAATTGTGACAGTCAATGCTTCTTTAAGTGAGGAACACACAAAATGTATTCCCTAGTCAATACATTTTCTTTTGAAAGTATTGACTTACTACTTTTATCCATGAAAACCCATTAAGGTATGTTAACACTAGTTTAATTTCAGAGTATATAAAACCAACACATATTCATGGCACACATTTATGTATATACACAACATACGCATCAAATCCAGAATATATATTGAATTTACCTGGTTTGGGCAGAAAGATGTACTTTTAACACAAAATGTTTTTGACCTGTCACTTGATCTTAACTATCCCCATCAGTGATAAAAATTACAGTAAAAAAGAAAGGAATTTACTTTTCTCTGTGACTCTTCTGAAGTAGCAGAAGAGTGTTTTAAGCTTCTCTGGTTTCCTTGATGAGCGTCCTTCGAATAACCTGAAAAAGGCCAAAAATAAGAGGGTGAAGGAAGATTTTCAACACCTTAATGATTCACAAAAAACTAAGTCTTTGTTGCTACCACATAATAAAAGAAGTAATTCTTCCAGAAGGCAATTTTGTCATCACAGGGAACTGGAAAACTATTTGGATTCAAACAGCATCTGGAGAGCAATGACACAAACTAGAACCAGGCTTCTTAAACGTTGTTTAGTTCAGATGGTACTCGGTAATACCCACGTTACTGCAATCTATCTTGCTCCAGGGAGAAGGTACCATCTGGTCGTCCAAAGTCAGTTAGGCCAGTGAGTTAATGCTCAATCCCTTCCCCAATGGCAAATACTATTTATAATTCATAATATTACTAGGTAGTAAAATGAATGAACAAAAATGGTACGTGAGAAAAAATTCACATGGTTGTTTGTGTTGAGGGGTGATGACGATGACGATGACGACAACAAGCAGCAGGTATGACAAGACATCAGAGGAGTGACCAGTTCTTAGGAATTAAATATGTCCTTTGCATGGTAACCAAACAGTGCCTACCCTATGTCATCACGTTTCCAGCAACCTGGACTTGTGTTGCTTAACTTCATTTTCTTTGAAATGACATGGCATTGTTATTGGCAACACATAATACAATATATCCTGAGGAAAGAAAAGCAGGAGCTCTGAAAACATATGACCTGAATAAGTAGTTCAATAAAAGGTTTCAAACACAAAAGCATGCTTTTAGGCACAAGATCTAGCTTTCCAAAGGCATTTAAAAATTATAAAGAGATCTGTGGCTATAAATGATGAGGTATTATTCATCTGCCTCTAGACATATTCTCTGCCTTTAAAACAAGAAACCCCTCAAGTAAAAGTTCATTTTAATAAGTGCTTGAATAGGTAACATTTTTCATGGTTTGAAAAGCAAGCTTATGTAACTATGCAGAGAGGAAAAGTTAATTCCATGAGAAAATCCTACTGAGCAACTAAAATGAATTAGAAAAAGGGAAGGAAATGTAGATTTCAAATGATCCTGTTTTCAGTGATCTGAAATTCTGTATTCATGATCAATTTCTGAGAAAACAATTTATGTGAATACTTATTTCCTGAAAAGAATACTAATGTCAGAATGTATTTTAACCAGATGTAAAATCTAAATAGATTCTTTTGGATAATTACTTTTGAAATTTTTGCTCATCTAAAATAATTTGTTTTTCTAAAATGTTTATTACAAATACTCTTAAAATCCAGCTCCCTGTTGAAAGAAATGATCTTTGAGAATACAGGTTTCACCTGATTTCTTCTGCAAAATATCAACCAGAACAGAGTCCGCTTAAATCAAAATGACAGTCAAAATGAGCACCCAGTTGACAGTTTAGTTAAACATCCTATATCAAATAAATATGATTTACTAAATGAATACCTTGGGATCCACTGTAAAATTCCTTTCTAGGTTTACTACTTAGTAGAAGGAAGCAGTATGAATATAAAGGCAGCCACAACCTTTTCTTAGAGAGAACTGATGCAATAAAAAATTCAATTATAGGGAAAAAAGTTCCTCTTTAATAGAACTATTCCACGGTGAGGAGAAAATAGCTATTGCCCTTAAGAAATAACTCCTCGAAACATAAAAAGTTTCCCTCAGCTTCTATATGTGGTCAGTTGTTTGTAAAATAGCATAAAAGTTCACATATTTCATAACCAAGATGACAAACTGTTAACCTTACAGATTTATTACCCTAGAGATGTGGGCTTTCCAGAAAGATTTTATGGCAGCTATTATCACCCACTACAAGTGAGCAACACTGTTTATTTTGCAGGTCCAAACCTTATAGGTCCAAATTAAGCAGAACCTCAATGTATTGTGTTTATCTGTGGCTCCTGGTCTACTATCAAGTCACTATGTAACCAAATATACCTTCCCATCTTTCTGAGGAAGCAGAGACGAGTACCTGGAGTGGAAGGAGGGAACGCAAAGGGGAGGTAGAAAATTGGGGAAGATGAAGCAGGTTTAAAATCCTTGTGCCAATTCTCAGACTTGCTGTTGAGAAATTTTAAATTACTACGTACAGCCACCCAAATGAAGTGAATTATCCTCGTATGAAAGCAAGTGAAAGTAACATAAAAACAGAGGCGAACAGCATGAATGAAAGTAACAAGAGTGATGTACAACTATCTGAGGGACAGTCTTTTAAGGTGGGAGGAGAAAGACAAAAGGACAGAGGAAAAAGCCAGAGAAAAAGATAGCGCTGGGAAGACAGAGCAGAAAGAGACTGCCAGGAACAGGGCTGGGAGAGAGGCAGAGTATGGGAGGCAGAAATTCACAGAGAGAAAGACACTCAGAGAAACAAACAGAAACAGAAACAGAGACCCAGAGAGAATGAGAACTTCTCATAATAATCAAGCACCATCCAATTTTTAAACTTCTCAATACCAATTTTTTAATTTAGATTTTTAAGTGCTGGGTAAGTATATTTGAAGGGGCCCTATTTCGAGTCAGCAGGCTCAAAAATGTTTGTTAAACATGCACATAAACTGCCGTAATAACCACTGTGCATGTAGGGAAGACATTTGGCATTTAACTGAATGCAGCTAAATCATAAGCTGCATTTAACTGACAATTCCAGATTACTGAAGGAAGCAAACAGAAAAAGCCAGTCAGGCAAATGTCACTTTGTTCTAAACAAAACTTTTTTTTTTTCAAGGGAGTAAGTCAATCAAGGGTCAGATACGAACTGGTGTTTTTCTTTCCATACACATAAAGAGAAACACAGTCTAATAAAATCTTTCCCTGAATGGAATATTGATAACATTACTGGAATTGGATTCTGGACACACACACACACCCATGTGATTTCAAGTTATGGATTAATCCCATTAGTATATAGTAAATCAAACCCAAAGCACTATAACCTCCACTTTAAAATGGAAGCAAATGATAACCTGGAACCCAGCCAGAAAGCCGTTCTTGGCTTTTCTGTGAAGCACTCTGCCATATGGCTCCAACAGCAGTTTCAATCCAGGGAAGAGGCAGATGTAAAAGCCTCCTGGGCTGCCCACTGCTGCAACCCACAATTAATCTCTGACCGTCAGTTTCTAAGCAATCTCAGAAGCATCAATGCTAATCACATTGGAAGTCTTTATATGAATGTTTAGGCCCTGAAAGGCAAGCAGGGGAAAAGGTCAGGGGTATTTAACATAACTAAGCAGGGCTGGAAGAACACAACAATAAATAAAAACAGGAAGACTTATTCAATTTATTGACGTCAGTCTCCTACCACATACTCTCAACATTTTTCTTATTCAATCAACTAGCTAGCCATACCTCTATTGAGACTAAATACACAGACACACACCTCCCAAATGCCAGAACCTATAATCATAAATAGTAACTATGCAAAAAAAAGAAAACACAACAACAAAATGCTCCACAATCAGCTTACCAAATGGCTCATCAAATTAGGTCCTTGATCTTTCATAAACTGTAAGAAAAGGGGGAACTTCTGGTTGTTTCCATTTCTGAAGCATGCCTGAGGCATTTTGCTTTTGAGAGGAAGTGAAACAGTGAAAGAACACACCAGAAGAGACAATGTTCAAGTCCCAGTTCTGCCAAAAAGTCATTTACTTTCATTAAATGTATCAGCATAGAAGCTTCCCTGTCTAGAAACTTGCACAGATAGAAAAAATGTGAGCTGTCAATAGGTAGCACCAATGACCACATATCCCTGCTGTTTGCTAATTCAGGCATATTAAAACATGTACCAACTCAGAGAGGCAAGTGCAGACATCCTGGCTGCTGAGGATTCCCTAAAACAATGATGGAGACTACCACAGGCTTTACCTGCCTTAATTATTCAATGACCTGGTGACCAAAAGAACATCCATCAGCCTGGAAGATAAAAGTATGCCTGGTTTTCAATCTTCAACAACCCACTTAAACTGTTATTGGTGAAAATGCTTTTGGGATACTATGAACTTAAATCCTTCATGGTCCCACTGGACTGACAAATGGCTTTGGTTCATTTTACAGATCAAGAATTATTTCCAAAAATAGTTCTGATTTCTGCCTAGCTATGAGGTTAAGAAGTATTACTCAGGTTCATTCAAAAGGAGGCTGTCTAGCAGAATGGTTAAGGGACACAGCTTCTAGGGGCCAACTATATCCTCATCCCAATTCTACCAGGTAACTTGGTGAAGTAAACCGCCCTCTCTAAGCCTCTATCTCCTCATCTGAAAAATAAGAAAAGCAGAAGTACTAATTTATAAGATTGATTAAGTAAAAAAATAACAGCACAGTGATCGGTCCATGGCAAGTACTTAATAAATACTAGCTATTGTTATTAAGAGATATTCTCATGCAAAAAAGAATTCAGACAATGCTTAGTAAGCAGAGGTGCTTTGGCTGGAATAAGGCATGACATAATGCCCCCCTCCAAAAAAAAATTAAAAGTAATTACATAAAATGCTTACATTGTTCTAATCCATATTCCCTTCATTAAGAAAATTGGCTCAGCCTCTTTTCCCACCAAGCCCAGCATGCTGACACTCAGAATCAGCCAGCACAGTCTTCCGGGTAAATGACCATGCACAATGGAAAAGACAGATGTGCCATTGCCAAGAAGTCCCAGCATTCCTCTGTCAGAAGTTAAGCTAAAAAACAAAGATGCCTTAAAATTAAAACACAGATTAAATGAATATAAATCCTGGTAACTGGTGGCAGGTAACAGGGAGTCAGAAAAGCCAAGGCTTCCCAAGACTTCTTGATTTCTGTCAGTCACCCCAAACCTGTGGTTCATCTTAGTGCTGAGAAAAGAAGGCTGTGGGTGCTGCAGGTGCGCAGCCTTCAGAGAGCCCTGTGGGCCTGTGTTTCACATGATGAGTGGGAAAGATGGATGAAGGGAGGTAATGATGCTGTGTTTATTCAGCTATAGTCAGGAAGGAAGAAGCGGTCCACGCTATTTGAGAAAGCTCAAAAAATTAGTGGGATTCCACTCTGAAGATAAAATTCCAAAAATTGTCTACTCTTTTTATTAACTTTGTCTTTTCCATTTTTGATGATTGTTCTTCTTATTTTTCATCTGATTAGAAAAGTAATAAAATAGTAAAAGAAATTTTATAATTTGCAGCATCTCTGACAGATGGTAGAGCTGATCAAACACTTATCCCAAATAAATAGAAAGGATACTTACTCTTTGGAGGATCCTCATTATAATATATGCTTATTATAAACAATTTGGAAAATACAGAAAAGGACGAAGTGAAAGTGCTAAGCATGTTTATCTCACCACTCAATGGTAATCATATTTTGATCCATTTTCTCACCATATTTAGCTTTTAACATAATTGAGATTGTATTCTATATACAATTTCTTATTTCTTATGAATACCTATAATTGCTGATTCTAACCATGCTTAACTTTCTGCTCCCTTATGCTTTTTCTGTTCTACCTGATGCGGAATGCACACTTACAGTTATCCACAGAGAGCCTTTTCTGAGGAAAGGGCTATAAACATTTAACCAAGATTCAGATCTAAAATTATCTGTGAAGAATTTAAACACTGAATTCTTAATGGATAAAACTTAATGTCTAGAATTTGCTTTAAAATACTTACGAAAAATAAATGTGGAGTTGGATATGTGAGAAAAGACCAAAAAAAAAAAACCCAACCCCAAAAAACGCTGAGTAATTGAAACACGGGTTCAATTATACTGTTCTCTTTACTTTTTACTATGTTTGAAAAAACCCATAATACACTTTTTAAAGGTGACTTGCAAGATGGCGGCATGAGAGGTGAGACGGAGAGCTCCTCCCAAAACCACAAATTGTACAAAAATATAGTTAATTAATACACCTAACCTTAAAACAGCAACAAGAAAGTTCAGGTTGCAACCAACAAAATCTGGTTCAGATTGCAAACAGACCTCACCAACAGAGCAGACCTCAAGAAACAGTGTAATGTAGGAAAGCCTTAATCTGCTGGGAACCAAGCCCTTCCTCCACCCCAGCTCACCGGCGGGAGGGAGACAAATGGAGCAGGAGAGGGGGTGGAAGACTGGGACTGCTAACACCTAGCCCTGGAGATCTGCTTTGTGAACAGAATCCTATAGTCTGTGGTGCTCTGGACATTGGGTAGCTCAGACAGGTGGAGTGCTTGAGAAATTGACATTCAGGCCGTTTGGGGAGGATGGGATCCATACCCGGCCGCTCTGTGTCAGAGGAAAGGCAGGCAGTCTGAGAGGCTTCCTAGCAGCGACAGGGCTGCTGCAGGGGCGGGGTTTGCACGGACCTTGCTGTGTGGGAGAAGGAAGAGCTGGAAAAGGTTCCCTGGGCGCGCTCTGTGCAGCTGGTTGGGAACTTGGGGAGCTTCAGGTGCCCCATCCCCCTGGCTGTCTACCTAGCTCCAAGGCCCCCCACTGGGACACACAGCCTGCAAAACCTTTTTACTGGCCTGCAGGTACCTGCTTGCACACAGGCAGTCACTGCGCAGGCATCAGGCCAGCCAGAGGGAGTCCCCGCCTACAACAGCTAGAGACGCAAAGCACAGAGGGTTACACGTGTGTGCTTGGCCCACTGGCTCTGACACTGGAGACAGGCACCGCAGACGGGAATCAGAAAACAGACCTTTCCTCCGCCCATGCACCAGATCTGTTCCCCTACGACCCCCAACGTCACTCAAGGGGCTGAGCAGCTCCAGAGACTGGAATTTCTGCACATTAGTGGGCACCACACAGAAATATGAAATGACAAAAGAACATGGTTCAGACCAAAATCTCACAAACCCCAGAAAGAGGGCCAAATGAAACCGAACTCACCAACATTCCTGAAAGAGAGTTCAAACTAAAAATTATAAACATGCTTATGGAGGTACAGAAAAATATTCAAGAATTCAGGAACAAATTTACTGATGATTCAACAAATAATGATGAATTGGAGATTCAATCATTAAGAAATTCCATATCTGAAATGAAACATAAAATGGAGGGATTTAAAAGCACATTAGATGTAGTAGAAGAGACAGTAAACGGAATAGAAATTAGAGAAGAGGAATACAAAGAACTTGAGGCACAGAAAGAAAAAAGAATCTCTAAGAATGAAAGAATATTGAAAGAACTGTGTGACCAATCCAAACGGAACAATATTCGCATTATAGGGGTACCAGAAGAAGAAGAGAGAGGAAAAGGGATAGAAAGTATCACTGAAGAGGTAATTGATGAAAACTTCCCCAATCTGGGGAAGGAGACAGTCTCTCAGGCCATGGAGGTGCACAGATCTCCCAACACAAGAGACTCAAGGAAGACAACATTAAAAAATATAATAATTAAAATGACAAAGATCAAGGATAAAGACAGACTTTTAAAAGGAGCTAGAGAGAGAAAAAACATCACATACAAAGGAAAACCTATCAGGCTATCATCAGACTTCTCAACAGAAAACTTCCAGGCCAGAAGGGAGTGGCATGATATATTTAATGCAATGAAGAAGAAGGGCCTTGAACCAAGAATACTTTACCCAGCAAGGTCATCATTTAAATTTGAAGGAGGGATTAAATAATTTACAGATAAGAAAAAGCTGAGAGAATTTACCTCCCAGAAACCACCTCTACAGTGCATTTTGGAGGGACTCCTATAGATGGAAATATTCCTAAGGCTAAAAAGATGTCACCCAAGGGAAGACAATGAGCACAGAATATGATTCATAACATACAAAGAATGGAGGAGGAAGAAAAAGGAGGAAGAAAAAAAGAATAGGTTGTGTTTGTAATAGTATATAAAGTGAGTTAAATTAGACTATTGGATAGTAAAGGAATTGCCCTTGAACCTTTGGTAACCAGGAATCTAAAGCCTGCAATGGCAATAAGTATGCACCTATCGATAATCACCCTAAATGTAAATGGTCTGAATGCACCAATCAAAAGACACAGAGTTACTGAATGGATAAAAAACAAGACCCATCTATATGCTGCCTACAAGAGACTCACTTCAAACCCAAAGTGAACACAGACTGAAAGTGAAGGGATGGAAAAAGATATTTCATGCAACTAATAGGGAGAAAAAAGCAGGAGTTGCAGTACTTGTATCAGACAAAATAGACTTCAAAACGAAAAAAGTAGCAAGAGATAAAGAAGGACATTACATAATGATAAAGGGGTCAGTCCAACAAGAGGATATAACTATTAGAAACATCTATGCACCCAACTCAGGATCACCTATATATGGGACACAAATACTAACAAATTAAAGGGGGAAATAGAATGCAATGCATTCATTTTGGGAGACTTCAACACACCACTCACTCCAAAGGACAGATCAACCAGACAGAAAATAAGTGAAGACACAGAGGTACTGAACAACACATTAGAACATATGGACCTAACAGACACCTACAGAACACTCCATCCAAAAGCAACAGGATACACATTCTTCTCAAGTGCACATGGAACATTTTCAAGAATTTATCATATATTAGGCCATAAAAAGAACCTCAGTAAATTCAAAAAGATTGAAATTGTACCAACCAGCTTTTCAGATCACAAAGGTACGAAACTAGAAATAAATTATACAAAGATAACATAAAGCCCACAAACACATGGAGCTTAATAACATGCTCCTAAATAATCAATGGATCAATGACCAAATAAAAACAGAGATCAAGCAATATATGGAGACAAATGACAAAAATAATTCAACACCACAAAATCTGTGGGACGCAGCAAAGGCTGTGCTAAGAGGGAAATATATTGCAATACAGGCCTACCTCAGGAAAGAAGAACAATCCCAAATGAACAGTCTAAACTCACAATTAATGAAACAAGAAAAGGAAAAACAAATGAGACCCAAAGTCAGTAGAAGGAGGGACATAATAAAGATTAAAGTAGAAATAAATAAAATTGAGAAGAATAAAACAATAGAAAGAATCAATGAAAGCAGGAGCTGGATCTTTGAGAAAATAAACAAAATAGATAAACCCCTGGCTGGACTTATGAAGAAAAAAAGAGTCTACACACATAAACAGAATCAGAAATGAGAAAGGAAAAATCACTACAGACACCACAGAAATACAAAGAATTAGGAGAGAATACTATGAAAAATTATATGGTACCAAACAGGATAACCTAGAAGAACTAGACAACTTTCTAGAAAAATACAACCTTCCATAGCTAACGCAGGAAGAAACAGAAAATTGGAATAGACCAATTACCCACAAAGAAATTGGTAATCAAAAAACTACCAAAGAACAAAACCCCTGGACCAGATGGTTTCACTGCTGAATTTTATCAAACATTTAGTGAAGACCTAATATCCATCCTCCTTAAAGTTTTCCAAAGAGTAGAAGAGGTGGGAATACTTCCAAACTCATTCTATGAGGCCAACATCACTCTAATACCAAAACGAGGCAAAGGCACCACAAAAAAGAAAATTACAGACCAATATCCCTGATGAACATAGATGCAAAAATACTCAACGAAATATTAGCAAACCAAATTCAAAAATACATCAAAAAGACCATCCATCAAGTGGGATTCATCCCAGGGATGCAAGGATGGTACAACATTCAAAAATGCATCAACATCATCCACCACCTTAACAAAAAGAAGGACAAAAACCACATGATCATCTCCATAGATGCTGAAAAAGCATTTGACAAAATTCAACATCCATTCATGATAAAAACTCTCAACAAAATGGGTATAGAGGGCAAGTAACACAACATGATTAAGGCCATAAATGACAAACCCACAGCTAACATTATACTTAACAGCAAGAAGCTAAAAGCTTTTCCTTTAAGATTGGAAACAAGACAAGAATGCCCACTCTCCCCACTTTCATTTAAGAGAGTTCTGGAGGTCCTAGCCACGGCAATCAGACAACACACACACACACACAAAAAGGCATTCAGATTGGCAAGGAAGAACTCAAACTGTCCCTGTTTGCAGATGACATGATATTGTACATAAAAAAACCTAAAGAATCCACTCCAAAACTACTAGATCTAATATCTGAATTCAGCAAAGTTGCGGGATACAAAATTAATACACAGAAATCTGTTGCATTCCTATACACTAACGATGAACTAGCAGCAAGGGAAATCAGGAAAAGAATTCCATTCACAATCACATACAAACAAATTAAATACCTAGGAATAAACCTAACCAAGGAAGTGAAAGACCTATACCCTGAAAACTACAAGACACTCTTAAGAGAAATTAAAGAGGACACTAATAAATGGAAATTCATCCCATGCTCTTGGCTAGGAAGAATTAATATTGTCAAAATGGCCATCCTGCCTAAAGCAATCTACAGATTCAATGAATATCAAAATACCTACAGCATTCCTCAATGAACTAGAGCAAATAGTTCTAAAATTCATATGGAACCACAAAAGACCCTGAACAGCCAAAGCAATCCTGAGATGGAAGAATAAAGCAGGGGGAATTATGCTCCCTGACTTCAAGCTCTGCTACAAAGCTATGGTAATCAAGACAATTGGTACTGGCACAAGAACAGACTCACAGAGCAGTGGAACAGAATAGAGAGCCCAAATATAAACCCAAGCATATATGGTCAATTAATATACGATAAAGGAGCCATGGATATACAATAGGGAAATGACAGCCTCTTCAACAGCTAGTGTTGGCATAACTGGACAGCTACATATAAGAGAATGAAACTGGGTTACTGTCTAACCCCACACCAAAAGTAAACTGAGAATGGATCAAAGACCTGAATGTAAGTCATGAAACCATAAAACTCTTAGAAAAAAACATAGGCAAAAATCTCTTGGACATAAACATGAGCAACTTCTTCATGAACATATCTCCCCGGGCAAGGGAAACAAAAGCAAAAATGAACAAGTGGGACTATATCAAATGAAAAAGCTTCTGTACAGCAAAGGATACCATCACTAGAACAAAAAGACATCCTATAGTATAGGAGAATATATTCATAAATGACGTATCTGAGAAGGGGTTGACATCCAAATTATATAAAGAACTCACGCACCTCAACAAACAAAAAGCAAATAATCCAATTAAAAAATGGGCAGAGGAGCTGAACAGACACTTCTGCAAAGAAGAAATTCAGATGGCCAACAGGCACATGAAATGATGCTCCACATCACTAGTCATCAGAGAAATGCAAATTAAAACCATGATGAGATATTACCTCATACCATTTAGGATGGCTGCCATCCAAAAGACAAACAACAACAAATGTTGGTGAGGATGTGGAGAAAGGGGAACCCTCCTACACTGCTGGTGGGAATGTAAATTAGTACAACCATTGTGGAAAGCAGTATGGAGGTTCCTCAAAAACTCAAAATAGAAATACCATTTGACCCAGAAATTCCACCCCTAGGAATTTACCCTAAAAATGCAGCAGCCCAGTTTGAAAAAGATATATGCACCCCTATATTTATCGCAGCACTATTTACAATAACCAAGAAGTGGAAGCAACCTAAGGGTCCATCAGTAGATGAATGGATAAAGAAGATGTGGTATATATACACAATGGAATATTATTCAGCCATAAGAAGAAAACAAATTCTACCATTTGCAACAACATGGATGGAGCTAGAGGGTATTATGCTCAGTGAAATAAGCCAGGCAGGGAAAGACAAGTATCAAATGATTTCACTCATCTGTGGAGTATAAAAACAAAGAAAAAACTGAAGGAACAAAACAGCAGCAGACTCACAGAACCCAAGAATGGACAGTTACCAAAGGGAAAGGGACTGTGGAAGACAGGTGGGAAGGGAGGATTAGGGGGAAAAAGGGCTATTACACTTAGCACACGTAAAGTAGCGGGGGTGGGGAGTGGCTGGGGGGTTACGGGGAAGGCAGTATAACACAGAGAAGACAAGTAGTGATTCTATAACATCCTACTATGCTGATGGATATTGACTGCAATGGTGTATGTGGTGGGGCTTGATAATAGGGGGAGCCTAGTAACCATAATGTTGCTCATGTAATTGTAGATTAATAAAATAAATAAACAAAAAAAAGAGGCATTTTAGAGAAGAGGGTTTCTGATAAAACCTTAACTTAGTAAGAGAACACATAGTTCTCACCAAAAAAATTAAACATTTAAAAAGTCTACAATTAAGTCAAAGAATCAATAGTCTGAGAAAGCTTGCAACTAAGTCATCCAAGGTTTATCTTAGAGACCATGAAGATACATGCACTAGCTAATTAGTCTTCCCACAGAAAGAGTGTAAGTGGATAGTGAAACACTAATTGTAAAACGTTATTAATTAGAGCTGCTTCTTACCAAAACCAGTATCCAGAAAAACACCACCAGAACCACTGGGATTGTCTTCAGAATTATGGATAGAAATTTTATAGTTTATAAAATGTCTGGCAGATGCTGGAGCTGATCAAACATTATTCCAAATGAACAGAAAGGTTACTTACTCTTTGGAGAATGTTTACTATTAATATAACTAATACAATACTCTTCATGGAAACAGATAATTATATTTCTCAAAATTAAATTTCCACTTCTTTGCTTACATACAAAATTTGACTATTTCCTTTTCTAAATTAAAAAAGAAAATCTGTGTGAGATGCATAGCCCTTAACTACTAGTGTGTCTACTTGAAGAGTATAGAAAAATCTTTAATAATTTTTCAAGTAAGCGAAAAAATTATATATAATCAACGGGTTCTTTATGTAACTGTAACTGCAGATACCAATTCTCTTCATGTTCTTTCAGTCCTACACCAAATACTAAAGAAATCAAAGGTAAAAACTGTTTAATTATATGTGGCTTAAAAATAAAACATCTAATTCCCAGGAATAAGATGCAGTTTGAAAAGTCAAAGACAGTAGACTGGGAATGAGGAGTCTAAGTTACTGTGCTATAACCAATCATTGAATTTCTCAGAGGTTTCATCTGTGAAATGTATTTTCATTCACTCAACAAGGATTCCTGAAGGCCTACAAGGCATGAGATTTAATGACAAGGACAAAGAACGAGACAGATAAGATCCCTATCCCACTGAAAGAATGAAATGAGCAGGGTATAACCAAGGAGCATAGGCAGTACAAGAGGAAAAGGAAAAAATCCTGGCACATGCCTGGTTGTACAAACCCAGGAAGTGCTCTGGATGCCTCACCTCACCCGCCCGCCCACCAGTCCGGTTCATCACCGTCACACTGACTTGCTCTTCGAGTGTCTCCACACCTCCTCCCCCACCACATCATCCTAGCTACCATCCTCTCTTTTGGGGTGCACTGCAATAGCCTCCCAACTAGGTAAACAATTGTATTCTGGCTACTCTCCGCTTGGTCCCCACCCTGTAGTTAAAACAAGCTTTTGACAATGTAAATCTGATCAGGGGCATCAGCCTCCCTTTCCCCCATTTCAGATCCTTTAATGACTTCCTATTGCAATAGGATGGTCCACCAGGCACAGAGGGGCCTACTGCCCCCCACCTACTTCTGTAGCCTCTGCTCTGTCTGTGCTGCAGCCACACTGCTCTTCTCTCAGTCTCTGGGCATGTCATGTCTTCACCACTGTGCCTCTGCACATGCTGTTCCCCCTGCCTAGAATGCAATCATCTCTCCATTCCTCCTGGGTAAAAACTCCTACTCACCCCTCTGTACTTGTCAAAACTTACTTCTTCAGGAAGGTTTCCTTTATTAAATTATATCCTTTCTAAAAAGTGTCACAATGCTGTGTACCTCTCCTTTATATAGCAGAAGTACACACAGACTGTCATAGGAACCCAGAGGAATAGCAAATCTATTTGGGCAGGATCAGAGCTATCAGAAACAGTGACATGTAAACTCAACCTTGAAGGAAGAATAAGTTGTGTGTAGGAGAGAAAGACACAAAAGTCAGAAACTGGCTTGTCACTTCCCTTGTAACCTCAAAGCACTTAATGCACCACAGAGAATACTGTAATTGCTCACTGTATATTTGAACTAAACTAAATAACTAAATACTATTCTCTTAAACTTAGCCATTGTACTGATTTGGAAGAACAAGTTAAAGACACGTCCCTCACAACTGGTGTTTACACAACCAAAGAGAATATAGCATAAAATGGATACCATCTTGTTGAGATTTTAAATAAATTCTCTTACACAGACGATATTACTTTTCATTGTTTGCTGCCTTACTCCTCCTTAGTGTTGATAATGGAGAGTAACTGTATATTAACAACAAAGGCTATCATTGATATTTTAATGTTTGAAAGACTTAAAAATGTAGCCCAATAATTATTATGTCAAAAGTATTATAGTCAAATAATCTGCTATGCTTTCATTTGCCAAAAAAATAAATAAAACACAATAAAGGTACTGAAATATCTTGATTTTAGTAAAAATTTGTATTAGGTACCAACCAGCAAAATTCTGGAATTTTTCTCATCTTAACAGAAAGAATCATTCTAAATTTCAAGAGGCTAAAGATAATGCCTTTGAAGCTATCATTCTATGTCACTGTAGAGAAATGTGAATCCATTTCTTTACTGCCTTGTGGAACTGTCAGAAATGCTACCCATGTAAGGTAAGTGGTATTAGAAACAATGCTAATCTAGAAACAATGAGCACACCTTTACCCATATCTTGGTCTCTAAATACCATTCTCCAATAAAAGGGAACAGGGTTCCTTAGAAAAATGGTTGATTCTAGAGTTGGGTATAGAAATGTAAGATGAGCGTGGAATCTCCTATGATGCCAGCATGTAAGAAAATCTTCAAAGTAAAGGTCAGCAGCTCATTAAAAGAATACAGAAGCCAACCTAAAGGAGTACTAATGGCCAAAGCTAGAACAATTTGAGCAGCAAAATAAATAATGACTGTTAAATTTTAACTCATAGAATATAATAAATAACCCAAACTTCATTATGATATTTTAGAAATGGGGGAGAAGAGATGGCTCTTCCTTACACTAGAATTCCAATTAATAAATGTAGAAGGAAAGAAGGAAATAGAAAAATCACAACAGGCAAATACTACAGTAGTAACTGTTACAGACAAGATCCACCAATGGATGCTAAAATTAGGGGGAAATGTGAGGCAAAACACAGTCTACAATCTACCCCAAGAAATGTACTAATCCCAAAGAAAAAGTCAGTAACTGTACAGTGGAGAAACCCAGCAGACACCACCTTAGCCAGGTGATCACCAGTAGTAAGACATACCAACATCATGAGCACACTGACATTATGCACTGAGGACATAACCTCAGTCTGGTGGATTCCCTGCCAAAAATGCATGACCTTATTCCACTTGTGAAAAAATGTCCAACAAACCCAGGAACATTCTACACAACAGTTTTCCAAAGTGCCAAAGTCATGAAAGAAGGGAAAACTAAGGAGTAGGGTGGAGGAGATGAAGTAAACTAAATATAATATACTGAAAGGATCCTGTAACAGAAAAATACAGTAGAAAAGCTGGTGGATTCAAATAAAGACTGTAGTTCAGTTAATAGTATTATACTTCCAGTAGTGTTAACTTCCAGGTTTTAATTTTACTGTGGTTACATAGTACTGCTAACATAAGGGGAAGCTAGGTGAGTTGTGTACAGGAATTCTCTGTACCATTTTTGTAACATTTTTACATCTAAAATTAATTTAAAATAAAACATTTAAAAGAAACATAAAAAGGTACAGGTGGCATTACTGCACCATTCAACTATGAAGACAAAAACAGAACGGCAAACAAAAGCATGTTTGCTCCATGACTGCACCTCCTTCTCGGCACCCTGCTCACACTGCCCGCAGAGAGGCAGGAGGTGGGCACTGGAGGGAGGTAGTGGGGCAGGAACTACGCACAGCTAGTGGGAAAGAGAAGCATATACTATAACAACTTTCTGAAGGCCCACCCCTTATGTTGGGGAAGAAGACTCACATATCATTCACAGAAGCCATGAAGATTACTGTCAGGTGAAAGACGAAATAAAGGTTTGGAGGTGGGGAGAGCAGGGGTAACGGGAGGGAGGAAAAAAATGATATTCATCTGCTTCGAAGATTTTACGATGTTTTTATTTGTGTAGATGATGGAGAGAGTAATCATTTGGGAAAATGGCTAGAATCGGAAACTTTATCAATACCTTCACAATATATTATTTTGATCAAATAATGTAAACATTGTTTTCCTTTAAAAAGTATTATATTGATAAATCAGTCATGTCTATAAAAAGTCAAAGTTAACTTTCACATTTGATTTTCATCTTTACAAGTATATTTCTCAATTAGCCTCATGACTTCAAACTCACGCTTTACAAAAAGGACGACCTGCACTCCAGCTTTAATGTTATTTCAACATATAAAGAATATAATGTACAACAAATGTTCCTGTGAATAATCACACTGAAGAGACAAAAGGAATTCAGGGCACTCAGAGGAGGAGGACAACTTGACAGAGTAGAAAGAACATGGGCCTTGGAGTAAGATGGACCTGAGATTAAACCTGAACTCTGGGACTTAACTGACTCCTGGATCCTAAGCAAGTTCTGTTACCTCTATGAACTTTATCTTCCCTGCAAAATGGCAAAAATATCACTTAACTCACTTAATTGTAAAGATTAACTTAGGTAATTGAACATAAAATGTTTGTCCTATGGAAAAATCACTCAATAAATATTATTAGTTCTTTCTATTTTTCTCTATTTCACTGCTAAAGAGGTGTTCTCCGAAAACATACCGATTGAAGTTAATGTCTGGGTAACTAGAATACTCCGATTTCATCTTAGCATTTCGCCGTGGAAATGTGCAGAAGAAAGCATTAGCTAAAAGACTGGCAATCTGTTCCTGTGACATTGTGATGGAATGATTCATCTTCTGTTTTAGGAGTGGTATTGGCTGACAGAGGAAACAAAAAACACAGACAAGAAGAGCAATAATTAGTTTAGCAATTTCAAAAGCAGAGGCACCAAATTGCATTTACTAAATTAAGGCAGGAATTATTTCAGGCCACTCTGGAATCCTTAAATCAGCAATACTGTTGAAGTCAAGGGCAGCTCCTCAAGGATGACTGGAAAAATGTACTCATTTGACAAACGGCAGGTTTCTAATCAATAATGACAGTGAAGAGAACACAAACTTTATTTATTAGTAAAAAACAATACTGCTTTAGCAAGCAAGAAGCAAAAACATTTTACCCATGTATGAAAAATTAAAACAAAGAAACAGAAAAATGCAATGCTGAGTTTAGCTATTACTGCATATTCCAAATTTTGTTTTCACTTATAGAAAAGATTTTTGGCCAGAGCAATTTTTCTATTTTAGTCCTAAATAAAATGATCTAAGGAAAATACATCAATAAATAATTCTTTTCCTTCTACTTCTGAATCACCCTTCACATTGACAATTTTTTTATGAGACCCAAATATAATTTTATTAAAGCAATTAACGGAATACATGTATACATGGGCATAGGGACTTATGTATAATTTGTAAGAAACAGGCATTTCCTACATAATTCTAAGTCAAGGAAGATGCAGGACATTTTTCCTTCAACTTTGTAATGTCTGAAATGTCTTCTAGTGGTACCAAACCCCAATTCACTGACCTTTTATTTTCAGTATAATCCACAGGATCTGAGTATTATGTTCAGTGAGATTTTGTATTTTAAATGTTTAAACTATGTTTTTAAAGACATGTTGGTAAAGACAAAGACCAACTGCTACTTTATGTGTCAGTTTTTAAGTTTCAAAATGCTCCAACATAAAATTTAGAGATGCTTCTCCTTTTTTCAATATGACCCAGAACTAAGAATCCTGAATATCTACATTCATCTCAAACCAGTGTGCAGACAGAAGTGCCCTGGTCATATCTCAGGCATCAATACCCAACATGACACCAAGGAAAGGCAGGCAAGACAGATCACAACTGTAGTGCTATAACAATGAACTTTTTTCTGCCTAACAGAAAATACACATCATTCCCAGCATAAAAGTTTGCTAGAAAAATAAAAGGTTAAAATTGTAATTTAACTATTTCTCTTGGGAAAAGACAAAGGTAGACAAACAAGGGAAATGTTATGAATTTATTCATACGGTATCCCCATGTCTAAGAGAAAATAGCTCATACTGATCTCCATTTCCCATCCTATACATTTATTTATAGCCCAGCAATGAGTTTTGAAAAGGTGACAATGTGTCAATGAATTAAAGCAAACTGTTACATGGTTCTGGTAAGAAGTGAGTTTCAACTACCATTTATCAAGTTATCCACAAAAATTATTTAAAAAATTAATGGTGATACATGATTCACAGACTTTAAGCATAAGTTATTTTGCCCCCCATATAACCAAATAGTATAATTTAAAATAGAATAAATATAAATTATTTCTGTTTTCTTGGTGAGGAGAAATGCCCTATCCGCTCATACTTGGGAAAAACTACAAGATTTAAATCTTTTCATCAAGCACTCAGCTATGTAAGAGACTGGTTAATATGAATGAGTATCTTTCAAAAAGCTCATCTCCAAAATTTAATTTCCTTTTCATAAATCTAAAATTAACTCTTTAGATTTGGCCTAGAGAATGTTGATGTGATTAATTATTACATAATAACACATGCAATTTAACTTGCCAAAGACACATTTTGACATCAAATAAAAATGTTAACTTTAGCAGCAGAGATTTATTTTTCAATAGAGAAGAGAGCACAGAATTAAAATGTTCTCCCTATTAGTACGCCAATGGAAGAAGAAAGTTGTTTTAAGCTACAACAAAATGTTAGGGAGCCACCAGTCTGATTTTGGTTCCACAGTGTGACTTGTTATAGCTTATAAATTTGTATGCATTTGAAGATACATCTCATAAAATAAAATACAGAAACATTCTTTCCTAAGCATGAGGTGAAGAGAAGAAGGCTATATACTGTCAATTATGAACCATCATCTAGTAGGAGGAGACATGTATTTAAAGACATAAATTAAAAAATAATGTTCTAAATATGATGAGTACTACAGGAAGGTTTAACTTGGTTGGGCAGTAGGCAATTCTTTGCAGAGAAAATAAGATAGGCAGAGCCTAATAGGTAATGAGAGATTTTACTAGATAAGGAAAAAGCAAGGAAGAAAAGAAATAATAATGAACATGAAACATAAGCAAATAATGACTAACATAAACAAAAAGATGAGTTTTAAAATATATTTTCTCTGACCACCAGAAAAAACTTAAATTTCAGACACAATGCATTAATGAGGTGAAACTGAAGTTATATAAAATAGGAAATACCTCAGTAAAATGCTAACAAATATGGCACACTGAAGAACATTCAATGGTTCTCAACTGAAGGTGGCATGACCCTCAGGCATTTGGACATGTTTTTTGGTTGTCCCAGTGGCTGGGCTTGCGGTTTTTGGGGTGTCCTAGTGACAGACTGCAACGTGCAAGATTATCCCACACATTCAGAAACTGTTCCACCCCAAAGGCCTCTCTAGAGCAACAGTCTTAGCAGACCCCTGGCTACATCCGTGCAACAAGTGGACTGGCCTGGAATAAAAGACCAAGGAAACTTCAAGCCAATATTGTGAGACAATTATGAAGAACAAAACAAAAATCTCTTTACGGTAGTTTAAAAATATGTCCACAGATTCTTTTTTACCTCCTCCTTTTAAGAAACAGAGTCCGATTACCTTCTTCCTGAGTGTGGGCTAGATTTAGTGACTGACTTCTAATGAATAGAAAAACAGTGGAAGTGCCAGTAAGTGCCTTCAAAAGCTAGGCCAAAAAAGGCACTGTGACTTCTTGCTCTCTCCCTTGGGTTGCTTGTTCTGGGGAAGCTGGCAACCATGTTAGGATACCCCATCAGCCCATGAAGAGGCCCATGGCAAGAAACTGAGACTTTCTGCCAACAGCCATTGCGTGAGCCAACCTAGAAGCATCCCCTCCAGTCTCAGTCAAACCGTCAGACCGATGCTGGTCTGGTCCACACCCTGACTGCAGCCACAGTAGATACTGAACCAGAACCACTCAGCCAAGTTGCTCCCAGATTCCTGATGGACAGAAACTATGAGATTATAAATGTTTGGTGGTTTTAGCCATTAGGTTTTGAGGCAATTTTTAATGTAGCAATAAATAATTAAATACACCAAATAAAATGAAATAATACCAGATTCTTTCATTCATTTTTAAAAGTTAAAAAAGTGCCATGAGCTCAATTGCTATACAATATATCACTTTGCTGGGAGGGAGGGTGTTGGGGGTAGTATTAAGCCATTTAGAAGATAAAACGTTCTAAATCCATTAGTATGTCTTGAAACAATGACTACTTTTTTTTTTTAAGTTAGAGACTGTTTAAACAAGAAGAGAAAAACAAAGTCTGGGTAAGCACACTTTAACAGTGTAAATCGGAGCTCAGAATTGAATGCTGCATTTTTAATGTCCTTTCCTAGCACTCTTACTAGCCTGTGACCTTTCCCTTGCTATAACAAAACGATCATTCTCCGGCAAAACTCTTTGGTCTCCCATCTCTCTCTTCTCTTTCTTTGGCGATTACAATTTAAGGAAAATTCAACGGCTCAAGAAAGGTACTGAGGAAGAAGTTATTTCTACTAACCTGGGTGCAAATATTTGGCAGACAGAGTGCAATTTTTACCATATCAGGCAAAATGGATTGATATAAATGTTGAGCTTCTGCTTCTTCAAGTACCTAAAAACCATTAAAACATGTTATCAGTGAAGAATAACCAATGAATGTTTGTTATGAAATTAAATTACATACCTGCTTTTCGTAGGATCCCATAATAAGGCACATTATCAGCACCATCTAACACATGTAAAGGTACATCAACAGGTGCTCTGAGGTGGACCTACAAATTCATTTCCAAATGTAGTCAGTTCTCCTTATGCCCTCTGAAAACTAAGTATCCCAAATAGCAAATATATCTTGCACTGATAGTCACAATTAAATTAAACACTTGCAAATAAAAAACAGTACATTCTGCCCGTGGTTACAACTAAAATCTACTAGACTACCAAGGACTCTCTCAGAAGCCCTCAAGGATCCACCTAGCTTCAATGGTCTGTAACTTTAAAAAATTGCCATGAAAGCCATCCTCTTATTTCAGAGCATGTTGTGTCAAATCTAACCTCTTGAGTAGTAAACAATGAGGTTTCTGATGGCCTTAGAATTTTCCATTTTTTAGGCACTCTTGGGAAGTTAAAAATCACAATTACCATATAACTTAAAGCACAGCACAACGTTGATAGCCTACTTTTGCCTCTTAAAATTTCCCATCTCTACAAGGCTTTAGATACTACATTAAGCCTTTTAATCCGATTTCTAAACATCGGGGTACTTCTACTTTATAAGTACTAAAAATGACAATACTCTTTAGAGATACTACATATACAGTCAGGACTAAAGTAAATTCATTATCTACTTGAAAACATATTTGAATTAGAAAAGGACTCACAATCCAGTCTGATACTGTCACTGCTACTGAGAAAAGAAAACCGAGGCTAAGGAGATTACCTGATTATGCTAGACTGAAAAGGTCAACTAACAACTATATCAGAACTAGACCCCAAATGATCTGGCCTCTACTCCATGGCTCTCCCTACTTCCCTATATGACCAATGTTTGGGAATGATGAGGATATTGACCATTCACAAATATCTACAGATTTCCTTTCCTATTAGAATACAGATATTCTCCAATATCTGTAGATTTCCTTGCTTAACTGAAAGGTATATCCATTCATCTATCTATAGCTGGACAGTGTAAATACAAAAAGTAAAAAATGTAATTGGCATTCACTTTGGTTTTATAGGGAATTTCTAACATCAAGAATTTTCTTTATACCAAAGCTCTAAAACCCCTGCTTGCCTCCCTCTATAAATAAGAATGGTAGAAAAACTGGTATTCAGAATGAACACAAACATAGTAGCAATTCTGGAGTATGGGATTCAATTAATCACAGGTACATAGAAAACTAAGCAAATGAACAACACAATTATTAATTCTGAGGAAAACAAAAAGTTGTACAAGAATGGAAAAGCAACCACATCTTAGATATGAATAGCATTTTCTACCATCCTACTAACAGAATATTGATCTAACTGAAATAAAAATGACAACTAGAGTGGGAAAATGGGGAAGCAAACATAAGGCCTGTGTCAGTGGTGACAGGGGAAGTGAATGATGGCTAAATCCTAATGTTCTGTAGGGGGAAGTTAACACATTAAAAAAAAAAGAGCTAGTTTGAAATAGTCAAATGGCTGCTTCTTCATTATAAGCCTCTTTAACTCTAAGGAAAATAAAAACTAAGTTAAAAAATTATGTTCCTAGAAGGGATTCTACTGTTTTAGAGATACACATTAAGGATATTTGCTTTCCTATACCTGAAAATACATAATACCTATTAATGCATTTGTTTAAAATGTTCCAAGTCTTCTTACTTACAATTTATCTCTTTGCTTTTCAAAACACTTTATTTGGAAATAGTTATAGACTCACAGGAAGCTGTGAAAATAGTACAGAGGTCCAGTTTACTCTTAATTCAATTTCCCTTAATGGTTATATTTTATAAACTGTGGCACAATGTCAAAACCAGAAAATTAATACTGGTACAGCATAGTGTATTGTTCTGTGCTATTTTCATGTGTACATTTGTGTAACCATCACAAAAATCAAGATACAGTACTCTTCCACTACAAATCTCTCGTGCTACCCATTTAGTCACAACCCTCCTGCATCCAATTATTCCTAAGCCATAGCAATCACTAATCTGTTTTCCATCTCTATAATAAAGTCATGTTATATAAATGGAGTTATACAGTATATGTCCTTTTAAGATTGACTTTTTCTTCACCCTGACATCTACTTAAGCTGATCCAAGTATCAGTAGTTAATGTCTTGTTATTGATGAGTACAATTACATGGTACAAATACACCCACAGTTTGTTTAACCATTCACCTTCCGAGGGACATTTTGGTTGTTTCCAGTTTCGGCTGTTACAAATAAAGCTGCCTTTTACTTTCTTCTTACCAATATCATTATATCTGAGATGATTTCTTGTAAATCAGCATGTAGTTTGGCATTCTGTTTTTCACTCCACTCTGTAAATCTTGGTCTTTTAACTGGCAAAATTAGACCATTAACATTTAATTGTTGGTATGTTAGAACATATTCAATTATTTTCTATTTATGTTTCCTTTTTTCATCCTTCCTGTGGATTACTTGAACATTTTAGAATTCCATTTTTATCTAATGTGTTTTTAAGTACATCTCTCTGAATAGATTTTTAATTGGCAGTTTGAGGCATTACATTATATAAAACTTACCACAGACTACTGGTGTCAACATCTTCTTAGTTCCAACGTAGTATAGAAACTATACTTTCCTTAAGCTCCTTTACCCTCTCCCATTTATAATACAGTTGTCTTCAATATTTCCCTACATACATTGAGGACATTAAACAGTGTTTTAGTTATTGAAAACGGTGAAAGAGAAGATATCGCAAAAAATTTAGAAAACTCAAGAAGAAAAGTCTATATTTTAATTTTACTCTTACTGATGTACTTTCTTTCTTCCTAATGTTCTCAGATCCCATCTTTAATCATTTATTTTCTGTTTCAAGAAATTCCTCTAGACATTCATTTAGGATAGGCCTACTAATGACAAATTTGCTTCCCTTTCCTTCATCTGAAAACATCATTGTTTGTTGTCATTCCTGAAGAATATTTTCACTGAATATAGAATTCTGGGTTGACAGTTCTTTGCTTTCAGTGCTGCACAAATACTGTTATCACCTTTCTGGCTTCCATATTTTCTGATGAGAAATCCACTGTCATTAAATTGCTTTTTCCCTATAAGAAATGTGTCATTTCTTTCTTGATGCTTTCAAAACTTTTTTCTTGCCTTTAGTTTTTTTAAGAGGCTTGATTATGATATGTCTTGGCATAGATTTCATTGGATTACCTTGTGAGAAGTTTGCTCAGCTTCTTGAAACAATAGCTTTACATCTTTTGTCAAACCTGGAAAATTTTTAGCTATTATTTCCAGTATTCAGCTACTACTTGAGTATGTTTTCAGCCCTACCCTCTTTCTTCTCTTCTTTCAGGCCTATAGGTCTCTATTTTCTTTCTGTTTGTAAGATTAAATAATTCTGTTTTTCTTTTTAAAATTCACTTATTCGTTCCTCTGTCATCCCATTTCTCCACTGAGCCTATCCATTGAGTTTTTAAAAAATTTTAGCTGTTGGGAGAGGAAAAAAGATGGCGGCATGAGAAGAGAAGCAGAAACCTCCTCTCCAAACCACATATGACATGAAATACAGCAAATACGACGAACCCAAAAAGCAACCCAAAAATTGCAACAGACTGCTTACATCTGGAGAAAAAAGCAGACCTCACAGAAAAGGGTAAGGTAGCAAAGCCACAATCTGGTGGGACCCAAGCCTTCCCCCAACCCCAGCTCAGAAGCAAGAGGAAGAGAAATGGAGCAGGGAGGGAGTAGAAGCCCAGGTCTGCTAAGTACCCACCCCTGGAGAGCTCCCAGAGCACAAACCCACATTACATAGTGCTCTGGAGATTAGAAGGGTTGAAAAGCAAAGACAAGCGGAATACTCAGAGAGACAGATTCCAGCCACTTGTGGAGAACAGGTAGCCACAACTGGCCACTCTGATACAAAGGAAAGGGGGGCATTCTGAAAGACTTCCCAACAGCGAGAGGGGTGCTAAAAGGGCAAGGATTACACAGAACTTGCTGCTCAGGAGAAAGGACAGGTGACAAAATCATCCCACACATTCAGCCCAGCAGGTTGGGAACTTTCTGGAACTCCAGATGCTCCAGGCCCCTGCTGGCAACACAGTGCTGAAGCCCCCCACTGTGATACTCAGCCTGCTGCTCCTTCCTTCCGGCAGGAACTGCTCTGCACACCAGCTGCCCCTGCCATTGTGTCAGGCTGGCCAGAGGCCAGCCCTGCCAATGGTACCTACAGGGGTGTAATGCGGAAGCTGCTTCCTGTGTGCTAGGCCCACTGGCCCTGGCAGTGGAGACAGGCACTGCAGCAAGGAAGCAGGAAAGAGCTCTTTCCTCCTGGCAGGCACTGATTCGGCTCACCTGCGACCCCTGCCATCACTCAAGGGGATGAGCACCTCCAGAAAATAGAGCTTCTGGGCACTACAGGGCACCACCTACACAAAGTTATTATTCCTTATTATTCATTACAAATATGAAATGGCAAAAGAACCTGGAACAAACCAAAATCCCACAAACACAAGAAAGAGGGTGAAGTGAAACTGAAATCACCAATCTTCTTGATAAAGATTTCAAAATAAAAATCATAAATATGCTCACGGTGCTACAGAAAAATGTTAAAGATCTCAGGGAGGACTCCAAGAAAGAGACAGAAACTTTGAAAAATAGAGTATCTGAAATGAAACATACAATGGAGGCATTTAAAAGCAGATTAGATGAGGTAGAGGAGAGGGTAAATAAAACAGAAATTAGAGAACAGGAATACAAAGAAACTGAGTCACAGAGAGAAAAAAGGATCTCTAGGAATGAAAAAATAATAGGGGAACTGTGCAACCAATCCAAATGAAAAATATTTGCATTACAGGGATACCAGAAGAAGGTGAGAAAAAAGAAGGGATAGAAAGTCTCTTTGAGGAGGTAATTTCAGAAAACTCCCCCAATCTGGGGAAGGAGAAGGTCTCTCAGGCCACGGAGGTGTACAGATCTCCCAACACAAGGGACCCAAGGAAGACGACACCAAGACATATAATAATTAAAATGGCAAGGATCAAGGATAATAACAGAGTATTAAAAGCAGTCAGAGAGAGAAAAAAAGATCACACATAGAGGAAAGGCCCTTAGGCTATCATCAGACTTCTCAGCAGAAAGCTTACAGGCCAAAAGGGAGTGGCATGATACATTCAATGACATAAAACAGGCCCTCCAACCAAGAATACTCTACCCAGCAAGATTATCATTTAAATTTGAAGGAGGGATTAAACAATTTCCAGATAAGCAAACTTTGAGGGAATTTATCTACCACAAACCATCTCTACAGTGTATTTTAAAGGGACTGCCCTAGATGGAAGTGCTCCTAAGGCTAAATAGCTGTCACCAGAGAAAATACAACCATAGTAAAGGAAATAGACCAATTAATTACTAAGCAAATGAAAAATTAAATCAACTATCCACAAAATCAGTAAACGAATACACAGAGTACAGAATATGACACCTAACAGATAAAGAGTGGAGGAGGAGGAAGAAGAAGGGAGAAAAAAAGAACCTTTAGATTGTGTTTGAAATAGAACAATAATGGAGTTAAGTTAGATGGTTAGATAGCAAAGAAGCTGCCCTTGAACCTTTGGTAACCATGAATCTAAAGCCTGCAATGGCAAAAAGTACATATCTATAGATCATAACCCTAAATGTAAATGAACTGAACACACCAATCAAAAGACACAGAGTTACAAAATGGATAAAAAAAACAAGACTGGGCACTACAGGGCACCACCTACACAAAGTTATTATTCCTTATTGTTGTCTACAAGAGACTCACTTCAAACCCAAAGACAAACACAGACTAAAAGTGAAGGGATGGAAAAAGATATTTCATGCAAATAAATATAGGGCGAAAAAAGCAGGAGTTGCAATTAGCAAACCAAATTAAAAAATACATCAAAAAGATCATCCATCATGATCAACTCGGATTTATTCCAGGGATGCAAGCATGGTACAATATTCAAATATCCATCAACATTATACAACACATCAACAAAAAGAAGGGGGAAAATCACATGATCATCTCCATACATGCTGAAAAAGCATTTGACAAAATTTAACATGATTCATGATAAAAATTCTCAAAAAAATGGGTATAGAGGGTAGGTACCTCAACATAATAAAGGCCATATATGACAAACCCATAGCCAACATCATACTTAACAGCAAGAGGCTGAAAGCTTTTCTTCTCTCCCCACTTCTATTCAACATAGTTCTGGAGGTCCTAGCCATGGCAATCAGACAACACAAATAAATAAAAGGCATCCAGATTGGTAAGGAAGAAGTTAAACTGCCACTGTTTGCAGATGACATGATATTGTACATAAAAACACCCTAAAGAATCCACCTCAAAACTACTAGAACTAATATCTGAATTCAGCAAAGTTGCAGGATACAAAATTAATACACAGAAATCTGTTGCACTCCTATATACTAACAGTGAACTAGCAGAAAGAGAAATCAGGAAAACAATTCCATTCACAACTGCATCAAAAAGAATAAAATACCTAGGAATAAACCTTAACCAAGGAAGTGAAAGATCTATACCCTGAAAACTACAAAACACTCATAAGAGAAACTAAAGAAGATACCAATTAATGGAAATACATCCCGTGCTCATGGATAGGAAGAATTAATATTGTCAAAATGGCCATCCTGCCTAAAGCAATCTACAGATTCAATGCAATCCCTCTCAAAATACCAACACCATTCTTCAACAAACTAGAACAATTAGTCCTAAAATTCATATGAAACCACTAAAGACACTGAATAGCCAAAGAAATCTGGAGAAGGAAGAATAAAGCTGGGGGGATTATGCTCCCCGACTTCAAGCTCTACTACAAAGCCAGAGTAATCAAGACAATTTGGTACTGGCACAAGAACAGACCCATAGATATCAAGGAACAGAATAGAGAGCCCAGATATAAACCCAAGCACATATGGTCAATTAATATACTTAAGGAGCCATGGATATACAATGGGAAAATGATAGCCTCTTCAAAACTGGTGTTGGCAAAACTGGACAGCTGCATGTAAGAGAATGAAACTGGATTATTGCCTAACTCCACACACAAAACTCAAAATGGATCAAAGACCTGAATGTAAGTCATGAAACTATAAAACTCTTAGAGGAAAACATAGGCAAAAATCTCTTGCATATAAACATGAGCAACTTTTCCTGAACGTATCTCCTCAGGCGAGGGAAGCAAAAGCAAAAATGAACAAATGGGACTACACCAAATTAAAAAGCTTCTGTACAGCAAAGAACACCGTCAGTAAAACAAAAAGGCATCCTACAGTATGGGAGAATATATTCATAGATGACATATCTAACAAGGGGTTAACATCCAAAATATACGAACAACTCACATGCCTCAACACCCAAAAAGCAAATAACCCAATTAAAAAATGGGCGAAGGATCTGAACAGACACTTCTCCAAAGAAGAAATTCAGATGGCCAACAGGCACAAGAAAAGATGCTCCACATCACTAATTATCAAGGAAATGCAAATTAAAACCACCATGATATATCACCTCACACCAGTTAGGATGGACAACATCGAAAATACAAGGAACAACAAATGCTGGTGAGGATGCAGAGAAAGGGGAACCCTACTACACTGCTGGTGGGAATGTAAAATTAGTTCAACCATTGTGGAAAGCAATATGGAAGTTCCTCCAAAAACTAAAAATAGAAATACCATTTGACTCAGAATTCCACTACTAGGAATTTACCCAAAAAAAACAAGATCCCAGATTTAAAAAGACATAGGCACCCTTATGTTCATCACAGCACTATTTACAATAGCCAAGATATGGAAGCAACCCACGTGTCCATCAGTAGATGAATGGGTAAAGATGTGGTACATATACACAATGGAATACTATTCAGCCCAAGAAGCAAACAAATCCTACCATTTGCAACAACACGGATGGAGCTAGACGGTATTATGCTTAATGAAGTAAGTCAGGTGGAGAAAGACAAGTACCAAATGATTTCACTCATTTGTGTAGTATAACAACAAAGCAAAACTGAAGGAATAAAACAGCAGCAGATTCATAGGCTCCAAGAAGGGACTAGTGGTTACCAAAAGGAAAGGGGTGGGGAGGGAGGGAGGGAGAAGGGGATTAAGAGGCATTATGATAAGCACATATAATATAGGTGGCTCACGGGGAAGGCAGTAAAACATAAAGAAGACAAGTAGTGACTCTATAGCAGCTTACTACACTGAGGGACAGTGACTGCAATGGGGTGTGTGTGTGGGTACTTGATAATATGGGTGAATGTTGTAAAAGTTTTCATAAGATTGTATATCAATGATACCTTAATAAAAAAAATTTCAGTTGTATTTTTCAGTTCTAAAATTTCTACTTGGTTCTTTTGTATCTTCTATTTCTTGCTGGTACTATTTTCTCATTTTTTCAAGCAGGTGTGTAACAATTCATTAAGGCCTTTTTGTGATGGCTGCTTTACCATCTTTGTCAGATAATTCTAACATATATGTTATCTTTGGGTTGGTTTCTGTTAATTGTCTTTTTTTTTTTTTCATTTTAACTGAGATTTTCCTGGTTCTTGGTATGAGTGATTTTTCATTGAAATCTGGAAATTTCGGCTATTATGAGACTCCGGAGCTTACTTAAACCTTATTTCAGAAGGCTTTCTGTGACAGGGGAATGGAAGAGTTGCCTCATTACTGCCAGTTGGAAGTAGAAACTCAGCCTTTGTTGAATCCCAGGACCTGGAGGGAGAGAGGCAACCAGACAATACTAGAATATGGGTGAGAAGAGTTCAGGCTCCCCACCAGGCCTCTGCTGATACCACCCTGGTGATGTATCTTTCCTAGAGCCCCATGGACCCCAGCTGGTCAGTCTTCCGTCCACCTTTTCTTATGTTTATATGGTGTCCAGAGTTTTTATTTGTATTTAGCAGAAGGGATGGGGAGAAGTATCTAAACATTTTTAACCTAAAGACATTTAACCTTAAGTGTCTAAAGAGGCTGACAGCTTCTTTTCCTTTGGGTACTGTCCTTGTCTTTTAAAACTGACATAAGAGTAGCTGCTACCATGCTTTACTGACTGTCACAGCTTTAAAATATCACTTATTTTATCTGATAAAATATACTGGACTTCTATACAACTGTCAGCACTTCAGACCTATGTCTAATGCTGCTCTGGAAATACAAATGAAAACATAAAAAAACGTCATTCTAGAACATAACCAACCCAACTATTTTTTGAGATGAAATGCTTACCTTAAAGAGCTAGTGTGATCTATGACATCTAATATATTATTGGAATCTTTAAGCAAATCTTACCTTTCACAAGTTATTAATTATTATTAATATAACACAACCCAAAATATAAGTAGTAAAAGGTTTTTGAAATATAAATCATTTCTTAACTTCAAAAGTAGCAAGTTCTCCCACTAGTAACCCTGCCCTCTTTTGGATAGTTTGCATAGATAACTGTAGTAGGAAGCATTTCTGCATGTCTGTGTATGTGTATGTGTGTGTATGTACTGTCTTTTTATTCTAATTTCACAAATCAGTTATGTATATGTCTTATTCAGAACTGTTATAAGTTTCAAAACTATGCTATTTCCTCATCTCTCTCTTTAGACAATAGATCTGTTTATTCATTTAATTGGGTAGTAAACAAATATTTGAGTATTTATAATGTTCCAGACACTGTGCCAGGAATAGATATGTGACCATAAGCAATAATAGATGGACAATGACCTCATGAATCTCACAGCAGAAAGCCTTATGCTCTTTCCACAACCCCTCAGTATATCAATCCTAACCCTGAAAGATTACTGCAATCTTATCACAATAATTGTGGAGAGACTCCTTTTCTTCCTTCAGCATATAAAACATGGATAAACTACTGAAATAGAGTAATTAAATTTGTCAAATGTCAAAATAATTGTGAATGATTTAAGTACCTAGAATCATGCAAATAGATTTTTATTTTCCTTTTTCAAAGAATACTTAATCAGCTAAAACTACATCTATGACCTGTGATCAACAGTAAAGATATTCATACATAATAAAGTACAGTGCCTGGCACATAGAACTAATGACTACAGAACTTTGAGTGAATAAGTGAAATTTATAGCTGATAAAATCAGAAAACTAGTGTCATTTCATTAAAAGAGAAAATGTCCATAGATCTACTTCTTCAAACAGTTCATAGCAAACACCTTTTTAACAGTGACCAGTCACAATTCAATGAACACCCCGAATTAACTTAACACAAGGAATCCCGGCCCCCTCCCATCTCTCTCGGGAACACCTGAGTCCTGGTCTAGGAACATATCAAAAGGTAGCCTGCCCAGCCCCCAAGGTGGACTGAGGTATTGTTTGTTTGCTAAAGAGAAAGTTAAGAATTCTGCTTCCCAAACTTCCTGGGTGTTAAAATGCAATCTTATCTTTAAGGTGGAATCTTCCCTGCCTTTCACTATGTTGTTTACAGCTGGGTCTGCATGCTAAATTGGTTGCCCAGTTTGTCCTGGGCCTTTTAGCATGCTAAAGTAAATCTTACAAGTGATTAGCATAATAACAACATGGGGTGCTCTTCTTTATCTGGGGAACACCCACTGTTCTTACTAAAGAATGACCCTAGAGCTTAATGTTTAACACAGAGTTTTGGTAGGGGGTTTCCTTGCATGTAGTTACATTGCTCTGACTGCAAATATTCTGTCTTGCTTTTTCCGGAGGCCCTCCCCCTACTCTGACTACATCCACAATCCCTGTCTCAGTTGTATAATCATGGATCTACTTCTGGCTTTACCAATGATCAACCTGATCCTATGCCACTATCACACTGTATTAGGCTGCTGTAACTAAGTACCACAAACTGAGTTTAAAACAACAAAAATTTATTCTCTCACACTTTTGGAGGGTGGAAGTCCAAACTCAAGGTGCTGCCTTGGTCACGCTCCCTCTGAAGGTTCTAGGGAAAAATGCTTTCTTGCCTCTTCCTAGCTTCCAGTGGCTACTGGCAATCCCCTGGCCCTTGGCTTTTATGACAATGATGCAAATTTAACCCTCTGCCTCATTTAACATTTTACTGCAGATAAACCACTGACTAGGTAAAATGACTGAGTCCGTATCTCCCTGTGAAGCCTTCCCTGACCCTCCTAATTGCTCCTTCCACCGTCACTTAACAGTCGTCACATGGACATACCTATGTTACAGCACTTACGGCTTATTATAATTATTTATTTACACGTCTTCCTCTTCTCCTTCTCTAATGTGTGAAACACTCCTAAAGAGAAATAGTATTTTATTCATCTTGTATTCCAGTACCATGCACAGCATTTAGTACTATTATTTGCTGAACAAAGAATTTATGAAAATAAAAAACTGTGTTTTATCCTGAAACTATCCCTACAAAACAGAAAAGCATAAGGACATTTGAAGAAACTAAAGCTCAAAAAAGGTAAAGTGCCTGCCCACATTCAAACGTGGTGGCATACAATGGGACTAGATGCCAGGGCTTTTCATCCTAGGCTCACAAGGAAGGATATTTTAGAGAATGGAGTACTGGCCAAGAAACTGAAGATTACAGCCCAGATCAACATTTACTCTCTGTATTAACATATAAAAATCCCTAACGTCTTTATTCCCTCTTCTATAATAAGGGTAACTCCAACTCTGGTTTAACTTTCAGAGTTATGCAGGCTCAGAGATAACAATGATTTATGAATTCTAAAGCCCCATATACAAATGCAAAGTATTACCTAACGAGCAAGTAATTCACAGCCTTTGTGGGGCCTCCTTCTTTCATCACCCCCACATCAATTAGCTGCCACATCCTACTGACTGATCCAGCAGGACCTTACATAGTCATTACTTTCTCTTAATCACTTACTCAACTACCTTGACTCAGCTCCTTACCCAATCTCACCAAGATTACTGCAAAAATTTAACTGCTGCCCTGCTGCTAGCCCACCTTCAGTTTCTGACCAAGTACACCCTGGTGTGTTCCTGCTCCATTTGAAAGCCTTCAATGGCATTCTGTTCCCTTTTCAATACAGTACAAACTCCTTGAACTAATAATCAAGCTATAGGGCTTGTCTAGTCTCATTTAGCGTGCACACGCACACGCATACGCACACACAACCTTCTGTGCCTTTTACATACTAGGCAACTCAGCCATTTACTCCTCTCTAGCACCTACCTGTGCTTCCACGGATAAAATCTGCACCACGCCTGGAGCATCTTTCCTATTGAACTCTAAAACTTACCTTTAATTTCTTGCTCAAACAACACATTGCTTCTATCCACACTGACTCACCAGCTAGAAGGTAACTCCCCTTCCTGTAATTTATCTGTACTTTTTTCACAAGACACTTCAGACTTCCTCTTTTATGTTGTTGTTATTTATGGATATGCCTTCTAATACTTTCTGGAAGTTCCTTGGTGACAAGATTTATGTGATATTCACTATGGCTAGAATAGTGATATTCATATGGAACATTCTCAATAAAAATTTTTGTTAACTGACACTTTCTATCACAGGTAATTTTACAAAGTTCATCTTCTTCCTCCTTTCTTCTACCTACCAGAATCTCTACTGCTTAGTTCAAATACTAGAGGGTTTTTTCCTTCCTTTTTTTTTTTTTTTTAAGAAAAGTAAATTAAACTGCATATGGACTGAGCTTTCTATAACATACCTAAAACTTACTGGAGATCCCTCTAAAGCTTCTCAAGTCTGAGAGACATTCATATTTCAAAAATTAAAAAGAAATAATTTAAGTCTGAATTATTAAGATCTTTCAGATCCACCTATTCTTCAGGCATGTTTTTAGACTTAAAATTAAACGTCAGAGGAAAAAAAATTACAGCACTAAATTATGTAAGGGTAAAAAAATCAACTGGAGAAGGTGAATGTTTCTAATATTTATTTGTGCGTGACTCAGGCTGACACTCTGAAGAGAAGGCTGTGACAGCTTACAAGGAACAAACTCACCCATTCCCCTTAATTTTGAAGGCTCATGCAAGTCTGACAGGCCAGCCGCAGGGTGATCTCTCATGTGTATCACCCATGACAATTATGGCTTCAATAAAAACGTTCTCCAAATTTTAATGAAGTTCAAATGATTCTCAGGAAATAACTAGCCTAATATTTTAATATTTAAGAAGGAATATTTCACTATTTAGTGAATTTATGGACCTAAATAAGACTGCCGCAAAATTTTTAAGCAACAGAAGAGGTAAAAATGAATGTGGTGGCAGAGGGCAAAGTGATATGAAAGGCTGAGTATTAATGGGTCAGCAGTGGTGACACAGAGGTCTTTGCTAAGAAGCCATATGCTGCTGCTATTTTCGTTTGATTTTCCTTTTCAAACAGCAGTTAAAGTTCCCCTGTGAATTTTCAAAGTGCTATCACTCAAATCTGAGAAGCACTGATAAAAATTACAGATTAGAAGCACTTGAATGATTTAAGGATAATATAAAAGAGCCTTTAAAGTATTTATCCTGTAATTTACATTGGAAATAATGTCTATTTGTTAGTATACTAATTTGATAGTTGTTTAATAGGGGCTAACTAAGGCTGGTATAGATACTGCCTTTTCCTCCCTATCACTGGTTGCCAGCAGGAGAAAAAATGGAGAAAGAGAGCTAGGTGATCCCTTTTAGTCTAATCTCCCACACACAGCCAAGTTCTTACTAGACCGTACAGAGAAAAGGAAGGAGGAATGAAGTGAGAAAGAGCGTCCTGCCCAGTCCTCACAACTGTTTCTCTCTTCCAATCACTGTTCCGTTGCTCATGACAGAACTGTGCACTAGTTTCTCACTTCATTCAGGAAACAAACTACCAGTGGCTTAAAATTCACAGGCTTTCGTAGATGAGTGTGGAAATTTCACCATCATGTACTCCTAGATCCAAGTAATGAACAGCTAACCAGGGAACACAACCCCATTAGGAAGACTATCTTTATCCAGTTCTTGAAACAAAATATACTTCTAATCAAAAACAGGCACACTATTTCCTACACAAATTTCATTAGCCTATACATGAAGAATAAAACTGTGTAGGTTTATAGGTTTATGAAGCATGAAAGAAGCTCTTCTCTAAACAGTATTTACTGAAAATGACTTTTTTCATGCTAATAGTAAAATGCACACAGTATTCTTATCTTAGAGAAGATAAAACATAATACATCCTTATTATCCTCTGTCTCCAAAGAAAAATTCACTTCTCAATACTGTTATGATAAATGATTATTCTTTAGGGAATAATCCCACATGCACAAGATGCTCTGAGAGGTCTTTCTCATCTCTCATTTCTATTACTGTATGACCACATGGCCACATCCATCCATCACTTTAGCAAACACCACCAAACCACAATGATATTACATACAAAACAACAGATATTTTCAATACTATACAGCCACACACATTATCTGTCTTTTATAGACAAGCGATCAAACTCAACATGACAGATTTCAGAGTAATAGCTAATGGTATTATAAATTTCTTAGCCCTAGAAATAAAATGGACTTAATTTGTCCAAGAAATATAAATGAACAATAACTTCAATCTTTTACTATAGCTTAGACCTTCAAATGTAATTAGAATATTTTTCAACAATAAGAAATATTTTAAATTACTTGTTTTTACTTTTAGGTAGTTTTTAAATTGATGTATAATTGACATACAATATCCTATTAGTTTCAGGTGTACATTCTAGTGATTCGATATTTATATACATTACTAAATGTTCCTCATGATAAGTCTAGTTAGTATCTGTCACCATTTAAGTAATTTTTAAGATAGTTTAATGACAGTTTCTCACACATCACTAAGGAAAATATTTTGCCATACAAATCAAGTAATGTGAGTGCACACATAAAACAGTGCTTAATTCCTAATTTAATTCTTAAATTATCCAGTGAGTTAATCAATATCATAGCCCAAACTTCACTCTTACTAATAAGGCTGGAACATAAATTTCACAAAAGGTTTGAGGGCACCCCCTGGTGGCAGATTTTCTGGAGAAAAAAATACGAATGCATTAGTTAAACCAAATGCTATTACAATAAAAATCTTTTTTAAAAAATTGACCAAATTCTCAACAACTCAATTATTTCAGATAATAGCCAAAAGTTCTCTGTGAGGAGATCTGACCAGCAGCAGCTTCTAGGTAGCAAGGCTACCAACTATAAGATGCAGAAGGCACCTTAGAAGTGAGCCCAGTGCAGAACAACTTTCTGCACTGTCCAAGACAACAGCCACCAGCCACGTGTTAATTAAGCACCTGAAATGTGGCTTAGTGTGACTTATCAACGGGATTTCAAATTCTATGTCAATTCCATCAATTTCCATTTCAGTAGCTATATATGGCTACTGGCTACTATTTGGACAGCACAGATCTAGTCCTACTTGCTACTCCATTCCCAGAGCAGTCCAAAGAAGACTCAGTTTCCCACACATAAGTACAGGTAGATGGTACAAATAAACATGGTTAAATCTGCACCTTTTTGTTGGGGGATTTTTAAAATAAATCTAATTTTATTCAATTGCACTGGGCTACTTTTCGTAACTCCAATTCATTTTAAATACAGATGGGTTTGAAAATAGTCAACTTTTTTTTTTGAAGTTATTTTGGCTTTACTGCCTATATAAAACTGAAGACACATGATGACTGGTATAATATTTAGGTACGTCATACGAGCTCAGGCTCAGTCTATCATCTGGAGTATTCATTCTCTTCTTACATGTGGAGAATAAAAAGTTAAATGGGTACCTGACCTGTGGATTAGTTGAGCTCAGGAATCTAAGAAAGAAAACACCCCAATAGGTCCAGCTTCTAAAGTAGTTAACTCTAGTAATATGTTGCTATTTATTTAGTTCAAGCATATATTGAGCTTCCACTTTGCCCCAGTACATCATATTGAGCAACTATGAGGAATAAACAAAAAGATAAATAATGCAAGGTTTCTGCCCTCTAGAAACTTACTTTTTAGGGTAAAAATGCCATATAAATAGCTACAAAAGTTATGTGTACTGACCTAATCTTTTCTCTCTACCAATTGCCAATCTCAAATGGTCAACCATCACTTTACACAAGTAATTCCTAAATCTTTCAATAAGAGACTGAGATTTAAGACCCATACTTCTGTGTGGTGATCTACTATATCTTCCTTGGATCCCTTGTGTCGGGACATCTGTGGGCTTCCATGGTCTAAGAAACTATTTCCTTCCCCAGCTTGGGGAAGTTTTCAGCAATTATTTCTTCAAAGACACTTTCTATCCCTTTTTCTCTCTCTTCTTCCTCTGGTACCCCTATAATGCCAATGTTGTTCCGTTTGGATTGGTCGCACAGTTCTCTTAATATTCTTTCATTCCTAGAGATCCTTTTATCTCTCTCTACCTCAGCTTCTCTGTATTCCTGTTCTCTGATTTCTATTCCATTAACAGTCTCCTGCACCTCATCCAGTCTGCTCTTCAACCCATCAACCGACTGTTTCATTTCTGTAATATCTCTCCTCACTTCCTCACTTAGCTCTTGCATATTTCTCTATAGATCCATCAGCATGGTTATGACTTTTATTCTGAATTCTTTTCAGGAAGATTGTTTAAATCTATCCCATCAGGCCCTCTCTCTGGGGTTGTCTGTGTGATCCTTGTCTGGACCATATTCCTCTGTCTTTTCATGGCGATAGAAGTGGTCGCTGGTAGGTGCCATGTGTGTCAGCTGGGAGAACAAAGTCCCTTCCTGCTTGTTGTCCTCCTTGCCCTTCTCCGGAGGCTGAGCTGGTTTCCCATACACCGGGAGGCCGTCTCTGGGATAATCCCTTGAGCTGCCTGTGTGTGTGGCCGCCTCAGCCTAGCCTATAGCACTGCGGGGGTTGCAGTCTCGCTGGGTGCGTTCTGGTCCCCTTTGTGCCTTCCAGCCCTTGTTCTGGGTTCTGGGGCCCTTCCCGCTTAGCTGCACGCCAGCCGGGAGTAGATTCTGTGAGGTTGCTGTGGACGGGGCTGCTCCTCCGCTGTTCCGCAGCAGTGGTGACTCCGCCAGAACCTTGGCAGCGCTGGCCAGGGGGAACGAATGGCAGGCTGTTGATCTCTGTGGGAAGCCTCAGCGCAGCTGCTTTGCCCAGCCGCCGGCCAGGGAGTTCAAAATTCCCCAAGACTCCCAGCCTGCTGGGCTGAGTGTGCTGGGACAGTTTTGTTCCGCTGTTGGGCCCTTGTCTCTTTAAGACTTTTAAAAAAGTGCCCGCTTTTCTTTTGTCCCAGGGAGCCAGTTGTGGGGCCCCACTCGCAGTCTCCATCTCGGATCCTGCCCTTCTGTTTCTCTAATCTCCAGTACGCCATGCGATGTGTGTCTGTGCTCCTGGTGCAGATCACCAGAGCTGGTTATTTAGCGGGCCTGTGCTTCCACTCCCTCCCCACTCTGATTCTTTTCCTCCCGCCGGTGCACTAGGGTGGAGGAGTGCTCGGGTCCTGCCAGGTCGCGGCTTTGTATCTTACCTGCTTCGTGAGGCGCTGAGTTCTCACAGATGTAGCTGTAGCCTGGCTGTTGTACTGTATCTTCTGGTTTTGGAATAGTTGTATTTGTTGTATTTTCACAAATATATATGGTTTTGGGAGGAGATTTCCACTGCCCTACTCACGCTGCCATCTTCCCAGAAGTCTGATTACTGTATCTTGAAATTAGTTCAAGAAACATTTACTGAGCACCAGCCATAAGAGAAAACACTGAGATGCTCTAAAGAAGTTCAGCTTCATGAAGGATGCAGACATTTTACAGGCAGATCATCATTATGTGGCAAGTGCATGGCGTGTGCACCGGTACTATTGTGAGCACAGGGAGGAGTTTTTAGCAGTGCCTTTTCCAAACAAAAGAGTTTTGGAAGAGATAAAGACTGAGCTGAGTCTGGAAGGATGGATTAAGCCAAGCAAACAGCATGCCAGAAACCACAAGCAATTCAGAGTCACAAGAATATCAGGTTTGGAAAAGTGGCAAGAAATGATGCTGGGGAAGTGGGCAGAGGCAAGGCCAAGGAATGCCATAAATTTCACCCAATAGAGCTGAAAATAAATGAGGTGTCACATAAGGTTTGAAGATATATGCTTCAGATGGCTCAATGTGTGTAAGCAGCATGAAGGATGGATTTGAAGGGAGCAACACTGAACTTAGGGGTCAGCTGGATGACTGTCCCAATATACAGTCTGAGGCATGACGACAGCATGGATTAGACAAGTACAATACAAAACAGAGGTGAGACTCGAGAAGTGCTTAGGACTTATATTATTGTGTCTAATATGAGAAGCTGCCAGAAAAAGCTGAAGGTAAAGATTTGAGCATGCCCAGCATTAAATGGTATTTAAGGTTCTTGGCGCTATGTTAAGTGATAGGAACATAACAGAGATCAAAGCACAGCCTCCAAGGAAAAGTATGGGAGAAGGACAAGTAACAAGTCATTAGCAGGAGTGACAGCTATGCTGACGCCCAAGGGACAAGCAAGCATTAACCAGGCATGGAGGAAAGAAGGATGAGGCCAGAAAAGATAATGGTTATGGACACCAATGTATAATTTTGTTTCGGACATGTTCAGTTTGAGGAATGGAGTAAGACTAGCTTTTCCTTTGAGATAACAAGAAAGGTTGAATAAAGAATATTAAAAACTGAAAATGAAGGAATTGAAACTATTCACCTTTTAGATGATCTTAAATCTCTCAATGAGGTATGAAGTAAGAGCAGATGGGTAGCAGAGTATGGGTGAAGATTAGAAAACAACAAAAAGAGAGTAATTAGGAAATACATAAAAGATGGCAAAAATAAAACAAAGGCCAAGTTAAGATTCAATAATAGGAGCTCTCGGTAAGGCCTACCAGCAAGATTTATGATTTATTTCCTGCCTTCGACTATCCCTTCCTCTTTATTCAGTATAACCCTACTTGATAAAAGCAAAGGGAACAGTATATTATCAGAATTGGAAACAAGCAGATACCAAAGGTCACAGAGAAAAAGGTACCAGACTGGGCAGGAAGAGAAAGGAAGGCAGGAGAGAAGGCATCTTGCAACTCTTTCGCAAGGTGTGTTCCACAGAATACTAGCTACAAGGGAAATCTTAAGCTATTACACAGAAAGGGGTTCTGTTTTATAAATAACTTTGGGGAAGATGTTTAGTTAACCAAAATGAAACAGTTTCTTTACTGTAAGGCTCCTCAACTATTCCCAGTAGGAGGATATAACATGCAGCATACTCACTAACTTGACCATTCAACTCTATTTACAAAGTATTTGAGCAACACAGTGTGGGAAACACTGGCCCAGAAGAAAAAGGATAGAAGCAGTTGCCTTAAAAACAGAGAGTGCAGTAGGAGTAAGTGAGTAGAAAACTAGGCTTCAGTAGAAAAGAAATTCAGAACTCATGACCTTGAAGGAACTGGCCCAGAGGATAATCAGGACCAATTTGTGGTCATATAGGTTAATACAGTAGAGGGTCTCACATATAGACTTGAGTCCGACTAGTACATGGGTCATCAGCCTGAATACCAATGAAAGTTGCCCAAGTTGATGTCAGTAACAGGGCTGAGAAGAAAAGAGGTGTCAAAGATGGGCAGAAAACAAGAATGGAAAGCAAGGGTATAACCAGATGGCAAAGAATTCAAAGGAACAAAGGCCTTTTGATATTGGTAGGTACCTTCTCCAAGTCAATGTTTTTAAATGATGCCAGATTGAAGGCCATAGGTCACTAAAGCCACCTTTTTCTGAAAATTTTTTTCTAAGTTCCTCTTTTCTTTTTACCTAATTCAAATCTTTGAACTTGTTGGACCTCCCTAACTTTATTCATTTGTTTTCTATGATAATTCCACTCTTTTCCTTAACCATTTCCAGCAGACCTAATGTTTGGGCTGTATATTTGGCTGACTCAGGTCCTCTCTTGGTGGTAATTCAAAAGCTGGCTCCGAAGGCATGCACCAGTACACAAATAAAAGACAAGACCCCAAAGGACACCATCAGCAAAACAAAAAGGCACCCTACAGTATGGGAGAATATATTTGTAAATGACATATCTGACAAGGTGTTAACATCCAAAATATATAAAGAACTCACATGCCTCAACAGCCAAAAAGCAAATAACCCTATTAAAAAATAGGGCGGAGGACAGAGAAAACAAGTAGTGACTCTATAGCATCTTACTATGCTGATGGACAGTGACTGTAATGGGGTTTGTGGTGGGGACTTGATAATGGGGGGAATCTAGTAACCACAACGTTGCTCATGTGATTGTATATTAATGATACCAAAATAAAAAATAAATAAATATGGGTGGAGGATATGAACAGACACTTCTCCAAAGAAGAAATTCAGATGGCCAACAGGCACATGAAAAGATGCTCCACATCGCTAATCATCAGAGAAATGCAAATTAAAACCACAATGAGATGTCACCTCACACCAGTGAGGATGGCCACCATAGAAAAGACTAGGAACAACAAATGTTGGCAAGAATGTGGAGAAAGGGGAACCCTCCTACACTGCTGGTGCGAATGTAAACTAGTTCAACCACTGTGGAAAGCAGTATGGAGGTTCCTCAAAAAACTCAAAATAGAAATACCATTTGACCCAGGAATCCCACTCCTAGGAATTTACCCTAAGAGGGAAGGAGCCCAGTTTCAAAAAGACATATGCACCCCTATGTTTATTGCAGCACTATTTATAATAGCCAAGAAATGGAAGCAACCTAAGTGTCCATCAGTAAATGAATGGATAAAGAAGATGTGGTACATATACACAATGGAATATTATTCAGCCATAAGAAGAAAACAAAACCTACCATTTGCAACAACATGGATGGAGCTAGAGGGTATTATGCTCAGTGAAATAAGCCAGGCGGAGAAAGGCATGTACCAAATGATTTCACTCATCTGTGGAGTATAAGAATGAAGCAAAAACTGAAGGAACAAAACAGCAGCAGACTCACAGAACCCAAGAATGGACTAACAGTTACCAAAAGGAAAGGGACTGGAGAGGATGGGTGGGAAAGGAGAGAGAAAGAGAATAAGGGGCATTACGATTAGCACACATAATGTAAGAGAGGGCACAGGGAAGGCAGTATAGCACAGAGAAGACAAGTAGTAACTCTATGGCATCTTACTACGCCGATGGACAGTGACTATAATGGGGTATGTGGTGGGGACATGATAATGGGGGGAATCTAGTAACCACAGTGTTGCTAATGTAATTGCATATTAATGATACCAACATAAAAAAATAAAAACAAAAACAAAAACAAAAGACAAGACCCACCTTGACCCAGATGCACAAGTACAGGGTTTTCACAGATATAGGACAGGTAAATAATTCAACATGGACAGAAATCAGCAGTGGAGGCTAAGGAGAAAAACAAGTCCTCCTCTTCATTCTAACAAGTTCCATTTGAGAAGGAAAAACTTCTTCCAAACGGAAAAGCTCTTCAGCTATGGTAAAAAGTTGAGGGACAGGTACTATTCAAGAAGAGGTATTAGAAAGATGGTAGAGTGCAGCAATGGCTCTCAAACTTCCATGTACATAAAAACTACCTGGGAGCCTGTGAAAACACAGATGGCTGGGCCTTGCCCCCAGAATTTCTAATTCAGTTAAGTCTAGGATGAGCCAGGAGAATTTACATTTCTATCGGGTTCCCAGGAAACACTATTCAGGGACCACACCTTGAAAACCACTTCAGTAGATAGGGCAGGGTTTCCTGATCTTGGTACTACTGACCTTTAAGATTAGAAAATTCTCTGTTATGGTTAGTGTCCTCCTGTTCATTGTAGGATATTTAGTGGCATCCATGGCCTCTACCCACAAGACGAGAGCAGCACCACTTTCCCAGCTGTGAGAACCAAAAATGTCTTCAGACGTTGCCAAATGTCCGCTGGGAAGCAGATTCGCTCATGGATGAGAACTACCACAACAGAGTATAGTAGTTAAGAGCTAAGAATCCAGAGTATGAGGCACTAGGCTGAAATTCTGGCTTCACCACATCACAAAATTACTTAAACTCTCTAAGCCTAGGTTTTCAGTTCTTCATTTGTAAAACAGAAATACTGTCTACCTAATAGGGTAGTTATAAGAATTAAATGAGATAAAATACACTGCTTACACTGTACTTAGTATATAATAAAGCTCCCAATAATAAGTTACTGTCTCTACCACAGATAACCAAAGAGGATGTTTTATCAAACAGAGAAGATTATCTACAATGTGGACCTTGTAGAGAGGTTAAGTCTAGGAAGAGACAGGGCTAAGACCAGAATGGATAAAAGTTCGCAAGTGAATTGACATTGAAATCGTCTGCAACTCAAGAAGGAAGGATTAAGAAAGGATTATGAAAAGACAGAAGTCAACTATGAGGCAAGAGGCTGCGTATATAGCTGCTCAGCCAGTGAGTGAGCTGTGACAGGAAGCACCCTTAACATTCCACTCCCAACGGAAGATGCCCTTGTGCCACAACAGATTGAATGACTGTGTTCCTCAAAATTCTTATGTTGAAACTATGCCAATGTGATAGTATTTGGAGGTGGGACCTTTGGGAGTTGATACGGTCAAAATGGTAAAGCCATCATGAATGGGATCAGTGCCCTTATAAAAGAGACCTCAGAGAGCTCCCTTACTCCTCTCACCTTGTAAGGACACAACAAGAAGACACTGCCTATAAATCAGAATCAATGAAGTTGCCCAAGCTGATGTCAGTAACAGGGCTGAGAAGAAAAGAGGTGTCAAAGATGGGCAGATAACAAAAACGGGAAGCAAGGATCCCACTGAATCCACCAACACCTTGATCTTGGACTTGCCAGTCTCCAGAACTCTGAGAAATAAATTTCTGTTGTTGGTAAACCACCCAGTCTATCGTAATCTGTTATAGCAGTCTGAATGTTTTAAAACACTTTGCTTATCTCTGAGATGGGCTTCCCAGGGCTGAGGCAGATTAGACCAATAGTGTCACTTCGGAGTTCATTTGAAAATATTCCATATTTCACTATGCTGGAAATTATTCTTGTAATAGAAAATGTCTTTTTATAGTGCTTTTCAGGTAATCAAAGAGCACCTGAGGCAGCAAGGTACAATGCCACTCAGCTTACTAAAAACTTCCTGAACACCACAAAGAATAATAGCTTAGACATCTCAGAATCTGACTACCTTGTGCAGGTAATCATTAGCTGTCATTACCACAGCAATAAATCATAGATAAGTACTTCTCACAACTAGTACCAACAGTAAATATGGAGCCTGTTGGCTCAGTCCTCAGTACATGCAGCTACGACACAGCTACCGTGGTGCTGACGGCATAATCTCTGCATCGAGAGGACAGTGGACCTATCTGGTCTTCATGACAGACTTTACTGCAGTTTACATAGGCTACACATTGAAACAGAATATAAATTCAAAAAGCCTATTTACATTGCTATTATTTCCTCTTATTATTTTTATCTTCAGATAATACATACTACAAAAATCCTTCTAGTATTAAATACGAGATCTCTCATACAGATAAAAGTGTTAGGAGCTCACCCAAAAGGAATACAGAATATTATTTATTTAATGAGTAGGAGCACAAGAAGAATAAATGTAAATTAATTTAGCAGGAATTATAAATCAAAGCATCATGTCCAACTGCATTAAAAAAAAACCCACCTCAGAGCTAGTTGTAAGGAAGAAAGAGATATAAGTCATGTGAGATACTAAAGTATGGAATTATTATCACCCTTGTGATAGAGTAGATTTCTGGATAATGAAATCAATGCCACAGCAACATGTAAAAGTAATGGCTTACACAGCTATTTGAAGCAAATGTATAAGGCTGGAGTTAACAGAACATTAATGTACTAGTTTAATTTCATTACTGGAATACAGAAGGAATTCTACTGAATGGAATTTCATTTTTGGATATCTATTATTTCTATCCTCCTTGTCCTCCACACACATAAACACTATAGAGTGTTTCACAAACACAAAATAACAATACTAATTTCAACAATGATCTAGTGCATGGAGTGCTCAGCTAAGACCGATCATCCATAATAACTCAGAAAGTTTATAAAGCAAGGTGTCTAGTTCCAATTGAAGCAATTAGTCCTATGGAACATGCACCACTTAAAATAAATCATGAATACAAGCCCCTTAACATGTGCTCCAATTCAAAAGCATACATTAACCAAACAAGGGGCAAAGTCGACATATTTCAATCAAATCTAAAATTTAATGTTTTAGTGACTGTGATTAGCTCTCTTTTGGCTTCTACAGTTCTCGTGAATTAAATTAAGTCAACCTATAAAGCAATGCAGACTTTTATTGATTCCAGAGACTGTGAGTCACCAAGGGAAGGAGTCCAAAAAAGGTTAAATTCCCACTGAATTCCAAATCAGGGGTTCGAAAGCTGGAGAGATAAAGACATTAGTTGTAGTCTTATGAAATATCAAGGCTGCTTTCATTTGATTAGGGATTTGTCTTTATGACAAATATAACAAGGACACTTTAAATCTTTTAAGGTTTGAAGAAAGATCTGGCAAATAGATTAGCTATGAAGAATTCCATTTGAAATTGGTAGCTAAGGAGTAATGTGTTTGTACACACTCAGAAACTTACTTCTACATTACCAGAAAAACAAAAGGCTATTGTCAAAGGCCACAATCTTCACTGGTTATTAAAGAAGTATGTTCTGACTGAAAACAGTAGTTACAAGAACCCATTGCCTTACGTCAGCTTTTACCAAACTATTCTAAAAAACACTAATGTTCCATGAAATGTTTAGAGAAATTTGGGGGTAGGGGAAGATAAAAGCAAAAGTCCTCTACTATCTATTTTTGTTCCAAAATGTTTGATATACACAAACATACAAAGTACATTTGATACAGCTATTATTAGATATGCTGCCCATAATAGCACACTATGCCCCAAAAGGCCTGTAAGTCCAGAAGACATCACTTAGGTATGAAAGCACTGGTGGTCAAGTGATGCATAAACATACTATTGTGTTTTATGCTATTTAATGATGAGTGACTTATGTTATGATTTTTGTTAATAATTCAACATATTATATTTTAATTTTTTATCACATAATAAAGATTCAAATAAAAATTTAACAATTTCTAGCCATTACTTAATATATGTGAGATGACATTTTTTATAATCTAACAAAATCTAAAGTCGAGGTTTTTCCATTTTCTATTTTTAAGTATCTTCTCATTCCTTGTACTCCTATCTCTCACTCTCCACTTTAACAGCCATAATTGTTTTTAAAAAACAAATAAACCCTCATTTTGTTATTTATGGCAGGCTTTATGGGTAAGCCAGCAAAAGTGAGAAAATTAACAGGCCTATTCATTTCTATCTTTCCTATTCCAGGCATAAAACTAAACATAAGATGAAACAATCAGGAAAAACCTTAGGTTTCCTTTCAAAAACTTATCTATTTGCTGAAAGAGTTTGCTATACAAATCATTTTTAGAATTTAAAGGTCTTTACATTGAATAAGTTAACATTTACATATATTGTGAAATGTATATTCAATAGTACATAAAATATATTCATGATCTTATGAATAATTATAAAGCAAACATCAATTTCTTAATTACCACCCAAGTCCAGAAATAGAAGCCAGGATCACAGAAACAGAAGTAACCTCTCTTAAACCTCTCTGAGAACAAAGACAGACACTGCTCTTTAATCACTATAGCTTTAGTGTGCTACATAAATTTCACAAGTTAACTCACTGAAAATGAAAAGAAATAGCATCACAAGTGTTATAACAGAAGTATTTAAAATACCTCTAAAATGCATTAATAGAGACTCTTTTCTAATATATAGGACATTTTGTCAAACATTCTTGTAAAAAATGCTAGTGATAAGTTTATCAATCCATTTAGAATACAAATTATAGAAGTATTTGAATTTAATTTTGTGGAATTCCACACAGGAGGGCCATAAAACACAGATTATTTGCTCCTGGCACTTCCGACAGCTGGCAGTAAGGAAGATCAGTATTAGTACTCAAGATGCTAAACAACAGCATCTCAATTCCACAGCACTTAAATATTTAGCTATACATTTCAAAATAACAGATCTTTGTGATCTTCACCATGCTCTGACAGAGTAATAAAAACTTAGGCAATACTCCTCATTTCCATTCCAAATAGGGATATTCACTTAGCAAAATCAGTAGCATTGTGGGTTTCTAATGCCAGATACTAGCATATAGGTAATAACTGTAACATGGAATCACACTAAATGACTGTTGATAGTAACACCCTCTGTTCTAAGGTAGTTTGGGTTACAAAATCTATTACAGAATTATCTAAGGCAAGATTTTAAGGAGATAAATATTAACAGCTCCAAAATAAACTTAACTGTAAAAATATTAAAATTGATATGATGTTAAATTTGAAATTCATTTTTTCCCTTAGCAAAACAAGCCACTCAGTTCAATGTGACGTTGAAGTAAAGAATTTCTGAATATTGTTAATAGTAACATTTAAGAACCTTTTAAAGAAGCACTGCTATTTCAAAATGTGGACATAGATAATGCAAAGCATATATAATTCATTTCTAATTTAAAACCTAGCTAAACAACCATTTCCCTTGCATTAAAGATCTCTTTTTCTTCCTCCTCTCTTGCCCACATATGTGTCTAACTCTTAATTCTCACTAACTACTGCAACCCTGGGCAACGTTATCCTTGTGGGCTATGACATAGTAAAGTTTCATATTAATACTTTTGGAGATTTGATGGATAGAAAAATATGCAACTATATTAAACATCCCAGGTCTTCTGTTAAGTATACTGATAACAACAGAATAACAAACAGTCACAAGGAAGAACACCCTTGACTCTCTAGATACGCTTTATACAAACAGACTTCCTTAAATAACTAACACTTAGAATGGCTGAGCAAATGATTCATCAACCTGATGGAATATTATGCAACCATTAAGACTAAAAATAATAAAGCTATGTAACATATATATCATAAAATATTTTCAATGTATTTTTATACCTAGACATAACTATAAAATCCTAAATATATGGGCAAAGACTTGAAATAAACAGTAAGAAATGAATATATGGTATAGTGAGGGACTCCTCCAACCCTCTGTATTTTTATAAAGTAAATAAAAGTCAGAAGGTCAAAAATGCAATGACTCCTCTCTCTCTCTGAAGAATGGTAAAACTATCATCAGTACCTTGGTAATAACCTCATATTTACGATCTACACTAACCACACCAAACTTGCTATATATTACCTTATAGGAATGCTTCTATGCAAGGTCACCAGATAAAGGGGAACAAGGTCCTGTCTGAGTAGACTGATTAAGAAGGAAAAAAACGAGTACTTTACCTCATAGCAAGGTAAAGTTGACCTAAGTCTTTTAACCAATGGCATGTCTTACTGTCATCATAAGGTATCAAATTTAGCATTACTTCTTACCAAAATTAACAACTGTATCCAAGTTAAGCCAAGAAAATTACAGAATATAGACCATCTATATGTTATAACTGAAGTGACAAAAAAGATTGTATTGGTTTGGTCAACTTTTCATTGCATGAAAATTCACATCTCTGTAAGAGGGAGAGGCATACGGATCCAAGGGTAATCTGACACAGGCATGAGGCCTTCCATTCACTTACTTTATGCCTGCCTTTAAGAATCATATGGGTCAAGAGCTCAATCAGGTAACTCTGAAATTACTGGTCCTACCTCAAGATGCAGAAATATTTGGATTCTATTAATATGATTATTAAAATTGTCCCTTCACAGTTAACTTTTTGCAGAAATTAACAAGCTAGCCCTAAAATTCACATGGAAATGCAAAAGATCCAGAACTGCTGCAACAAATTAGAGAAGGAATAAGATTGGAGGCTTATTTCACAATTTAAAACTTACTATAAAGCTATAGTAATTGAGACTGTGTGGCAGTGACATAAAGACAGACATACAGATCAGTGGAATAGAATTCAGAGGCCAGATATAAACCCTCATATTTATGGTCAATTGGTTTTTAAAAGGGTGCCAAGACAATTCAACATGGATATAAGTCTTTTCAAAAATGTCTGGGACAACTAGATATCCACATGCAAAATAATGAAATCAGACCTCTACCTCACACCATGTGAAAATTAACACAAAATGGATACTTACATGCAAAATAACAAAACTGGACCCCTAATTCATATCATATACAAAAATTAACTCAAAATTGGTCATGGGCCTAAGTGTAAGAGCTAAAACTATAAAATTCTTACAAGAAAACATAGGAGTAAATCTTTTTGACCGTGGATTAGCTTAAAAGATATGACACCAAAAGAATATGAGATAAATGAAAGCAAAAGAAAAACATAGATAAATTAGACTTCGTCAAAACGGAAACTTATGCTTCAAAGGACACTATCAAAATGAAATGACAACTCACAAAAGGGGAAAAAATATCCATAAGGAACATCAACATCTGATAAGGAGGTTGCATCCAGAATAAACACTTACAACACAATAATAAGAATACAATCCAGTTTTTTTTAAAGGGCAAAGGATTTGAATGAATATTTCTCAAAAGAAGATATACAAACTGCCAATAAGCACATAAGAAGATGCTCAACATCATTAGTCATTAGAGAAATATTACTCAAACCACAATGAGATACTACTTCACATCAATGAGAATGGCTAAAATCAGAAGGATACACATTAATAAATGAGGACGTGGAGAAACTGGAACCCTACTACATTGCTGGTAGGACTGTAAAATGACAGTCACTTTGGAAAACTGGCAGTTCCTTAAAATATGAAACAAAAAGTTTCTACATAACCGAGCAATTCCTAGGCATATATCCAAGAGAACTGGAAACATATACCCACACAACAACCTGTACATGAATGTTCATAGCAGCATTAACAGCCCAAAAGCAGAAACAAATGTCCATCAACTGATAATAAATAACATATGGTATATTCATACAATGGAATATTATTCAGGAACAAAAAGGTATGAAGTATCAATATAGGCTACAATATGGCTGACCCTTGCAAACATTATACTAAGTGAAGGAAGCTAGTGCATTTAACAGGCTATTTGTATAATGTATTTCCTTTAACTATTTCTCTTCTATGTTTTACACTCTATCACCCAAATACTGTACCCTCTATAATATTTGCCCAGTGACCAAAAATAAAACTCTGTTCCCCTTCAATCACCCTACTAGACTCTACAGAACATTTCTTCCACTCTAATTATTACAATCATCTATAGACATGTCTAGGGCCCCCTGCTTTCTTAGGATAAGACTTTCAATCAATTCTGTATCTTTCATAGTATAATGCCTTATATATAAGGGTTTTCAGTGTTCTTTAAGGGTTATTACAATAAAAACAGACTCTGGAGTCTAATATCCTTCATGTATTCAATGAATAGTTACTGGTCACCTGTTTTGTGCTGGAATTGAAGTGAGCTCAAATCTAGATTCACCCATTTAATATTTGTATACAATGTTGAACAAGTTACTTAACCTCTCTCTAAATCTATTTTCCTCTCTAAATTGAATATGTTACCTACAATTCACAAAAGTGTTTGAGGATTAAATTCAGTAATATATTCCTTTTGGTACACATATGTTCTCAATAAATGCTACTTCCTTTTTTCCTCCTTTCCTCAAAAGTAACTGAACATTTTTTAGGTCTGTGAAAAAATGCAGTATATAGAGTATATACCCAGGAGAAAAATGATCTCAAACTTTTAGAGCAAATAAATACAAATTTATAGTTCTGTCAGGCAGAAAGACAGATGTAAGCAGGGTGGAGAGACAAGAAAGCCGGCAGAGGTCACTAAAAGGACTCAAAGAGTTAACCAGATGAAACCGAAGAGCCAGAAAGGACTCGGAGTTAATTAGTTGAAGTTTCAAGGACTAGGAGTTATGTCCAAACATTCCCCAGATGAAAAACGACTTCCCAGATGAGAAGTCTTCAAGCACCGACATTGCCTAGATAAAGAAAGTATCAACGACAGGTACAGAAATCATTACAGCGCAGCCCCATGTGTCCATTTCACCAAATAGACCAGGCCTCCAAGGCCAAAGACTGTCAATCAAGGACTTCTCTGTCCTGCAAAAACCCCATAAAAAGAAGCCTCACAGTAAGCAGCCTGCCTTTGTCTCCTTGACTCTGGCCGGCTCCTCCCTTGGAGTGTATTCAAATAAAACTTTCATTCTGCTTCACTACTGTGTCTGCCTTTCAATTCTTTGTTATAGCAGGAACAAGAACTGAAGAGAATAAACTTAACCTGTAACAGTTTAATTATAAACCTCATGTTTTACTAGTAAAATTACCTATTTGGAGTCTAAGACGTAACATGATTTAAATTGGAAGATTCTCATATCCCACACTGATACCACTACAGTTGTTAGAAAATTACTTTATTGTAACCAAAACTTGTTTTTCCAAGAAGCTTGAGTATCCTATAAGTACATTTTCTGAGGCAACAAATTTAACAAACATAATAAATCCTTACTCTACAGAAGATACTGCACAAGGTGCTTTACATATTATCACACTTTGAAAGTAAATATACTTTGGAGGGCATGGTGATGCAGAACTCACACACTGCTGGTGAGAACTGAAAACCGGAAAAACCTTCTAGGAAGGTAATTTGACAGCATGCATCAAAGACCTCAAAACCAACATACCTTTTGATCCAATGATTTTATTCCTAGGAATCTATTCTGAGGAAATAATGATACAAAAGACTGAGGCATCAAGATGTTCATTGGAAAATAACTTTAAAAAAATCCATATTCAATATGCATAAATGGATAGAATTACATTTTTAAAAACATTAATAAGAGTGATTGTTTTCTGGACAGCAAAATCATGGGCAATTTTTATTGTCTTGCTTTTTTATATTTCCCAAGTTTTCTGCAGTTCAGATATGTTAAATGATGAAAAATCTTTTAAGTAGCAAAACAGTTTTCAGAAATAAGAAAGTAACAACATATTTGATTATCACTCCTGAATTTAAAAAATTATTTCAGATAGAGTGGCTAGATCCTTAAAACATACTATTAAGGTGGATAAAGTGGTTATTTTATTAATTTAACAAATTAAACTGAGGCTGAGGCCATGTGGCTTGCCCAAGGTTACACAAAGTTGAGACTAAGAACCCATGATTCTCATTTCTAATGCTGTATGCACTTTCCTCCACTGGTGGTTCTCAAAGTATGGTCCCTCAATCAGTGGCAGCCATCACTGAGGAACCTACTAGAAATGTAAAGTCTCAGGTCCTACCCCAAGCCTACTGAATTCAGAAACACAGAAGTGGGTGGTGGGCAGCAATCTGTGTTTCAACAAGCCCTCCAGGACTCAAAAACATGATACATCTGAGAGTCACTGCTGTATATCATGCAACTCCACAAATATTTTGTGAGATAATAAAAATATTTCTGGAAAAAAGGGGCTGGTGGTGTAATCTATATCACCTCAGTTGCATTTTCCCATTTTCAGGCTCTTCAAATTAACAGGAGGTAGTAACTATAAGGATTCAAAATCATCTTTTAATGTTTGATTCCTGACAATGCAATTAACCAAGTACGTTCTCTTGGATTACCATGAGCAGTTCTATAGGACAGAGAGACAGATCTTCAGTAGTAATGTCTTAGGAAATGAACAGATGAAAACACTAGAACATCACTTGCTAAAAATGCTCAGTGAAGGAAAAGTCTGTTATATTTAGGTGTATTATATGTGTGGGCAGGTAGCAGGGGCAGGAATCAGGAATTATTAACTTATTAAACCAAAGTGTTACAAGATAGGGACTGGATTTACAGCAGGGTAAGCGCCTCTGGAAAAAACAAAGCAAGATAATCCATTGTGGGATTTGCTCTGGCCTGCGGGGGGCCCAACTTATTTTTCTGACTTTACCCAGGTGCTGCTTTTCTTCCTCCAGCCCTAATCAAGTGATTTGCAACCTGGGCAATTTAACAAACAAGCCCAAAACAACTAGTAAAAATAGGAAGGATTCCATCTTGAAAATAAGATTGCATATTAAAACCCAATTTGTTAAAAAGTAACTTTCTTTACACACTCTTTAACAAACAGACAATAACTCAGCCCACCTTGGGAGCAAAGCAGGCAGTCTTGAGTGATATGCTCCCAGACCAAGAAGCTGCTATCCTCGGAGGAAATCAGAGCAGTAAATTTCTTGTAAATAACCAGGAAGACTAATAAGAAACTTAATGTCTCTTCAAGGATAAACATTTTGGAACCACTTGGCAGGTGTACATCCCTAGCCCTTTGTCTCTCAATTGCCTATAAAACCCCTAGAGAACGCACCACCCCAGGACTCTCTTGTCCCCTCCTGGAGTAAGCCAGGAACTTTGTCCTCTTGCTTTCTCTCTAAATAAAAGCCTCTCACTTGCTCTCCAGAAAAAAAAAAAAAAAAAAAAAAAATTGAAGGGTTGCTTCTAGATAATATTCTCCTGACCTCAGTAACCCTGAAAAACAATATTGATTGTTGAAATCCACTCCATAACTTCTTATAACTTCATAACTCACTATATGTAAGGCATTGTAGAGGTGCTACAGGAAATCCAAAGCCAAGAAAGACAGTCTCTGCCCCATGAAACTTACATAAGGATGTCAACATTTCATCAAGAATAGAGCAAGACAAGAGAGGAAGTGCCACAAGATAAATTTAGAAATTTGTCGTGGAAATTCAAAGAAAGGTGACATCTCATTTTGGAAAAAGCAAACAGGAAAATGTGAGTGTAGGTAAACAGAATTTTAATAGAGAAAAGTGGGAAAAGGGGGCTATCAGTCTCTTAATTACAGAGAAAATGAGGCACTGAGCAGGAGGGCAGGTGTGTGCAGAGGGACATCATAGCAAGATTGTAGGCAATAGTGGCAAGAAAACTGATCAGGTTACACTGTCATAATAGGGACAAACTATGTCACTTTGGGCAAGAAGTCCAACTCTAAACAACTACTCATTTATAATAGGAATAATAATAATGAATACCTTATGGTTATTTATCTAAAGAAAAGGCCAGAGAGGGAAGACCCCAATATAAAAAACAATGGACATGTTCACAGTTCAGTAATTATTCTCTATTAGATAAGTCAAAATTGTGTAATACTGAAAATTTTAATTCAAAATGTTTCCATTTCCAAAACTGCTTTCAGTTCCTATTATTAGTAAATGAAGCAGAAATAAAATGGATGACTAAAAATAACATGAGCAGAATCAAACTGTAAAATTTTTTTCAAACAGATTGTATATGAAAGAATCTTTCTTTGGGGTCGGGGGTGCTTACTTACCTAGCAAAAGTATATTGGCAGTTTCTTCTAAAACTAAAAATATACTTAAACATTTCAACAATCCCCTTTTTTGGGGCATTTATCCCAGAGAAATGTTCATATGCTTATGTTCAATGCAAAACACTGCATGTGAAAGTTCATAGCAGCTTTAGTTTTAACAGCCAAAAACTGGAAACAACCCACATGTCCTGAAATGGGTCTATATTAAACAAATTATGATGTATCTCCTTCATGGAATACTACTAAGCAATAAAAAGGGACAAATTATTGGTGGATTCAAAGGGATTGTGCTGAGTGAAAAAAGGCAATTTGAACATTGTCGAAACAAGATTATAGTGCTAGATAACAGATTAGTGGTTGTCAGAAGCTAGAAGGGAGTTGGTTTGGCTATAATAGGCAGGCTGGTGAGCCCTATGGTAATGGGACAGTTCTGTATCTTAATTATGGTGATGGCTGTATGAATCTACAGCTATATAAGTATACACACAAATGAGCACAGAGATAACTGTAAAATCTAAATAAGCTCTTATGTCAATTTCCTGGTTTTGATATCATATTACATTTATTTAAGCAATCAACATTGGAGAAGGTGGATGAAGCGTGGATGGGACCTCCCTGTATATTTCTTTGCAATGTCTTGTGAATCTATTATTATTTCATAATAATAATGTTAAAAAAAAGGTATTTTTTCAAAATGGATGATATGACCATTCTTCTAACATTACTATGAAAGTGATATTCTTACTCATTGCTTATGGCATACTAAATTACTAGTTTCCTGCAGAAAATTATTTTACAGCCTAAGTCCAGGGCCATAAAAATTTTGTGCCCTTTGACCTAGTCATCTAGTTTCTGGGAATCACTTAAAAAAACAGTATCAAATTCGGGAAAACAGGTAAAGGTGTTATTACAGTTTAACTGAGAACAGAGTAAAACTGGATGCAAACTAAATGTTTGAGAATATGAGGATCAAAATCTAGTCAGTATTATATAGCCATTCATAATGTTGATAATAGTACAATATAAACAGAAAATGCATACTATAAAAGAATAAAGCAAAATTCAAAATTACCTTCTAAAACATGCATATAAAATAATAGGAAATATTTTTTGCAAAATAAAGAATAATTCTGTTAGTATGACAGAATTATGGCTATTTTTCTCAAACTTTCTTACAGAGTTATATTATTACCATAATTAAAGAAATAAGCATACTTTTACCTTATCCCAGAAATCAACCAAAGCTGTAAAGTCCCATTTCTTAGAATATGCCACATTGTATTTTAGAATAGCATCCTATGGAAAAAGCATAAACAAAACCTCATGATATAGTCAAGTGAATAGCCTGTCTCCTTGCTTCCTCGTATCATTAGCTACTCCACATCAGTAGCTATGAACAAATAGAATGCATAGCTAACTTATTATTCACTTAAGCATGCATCCTAAACAGAGGTGATAAATTCCAGGTGGACAAAAATTGAATCTCAGGGATAAAATTTTTTTTTAAATATTATAATGATATTTGACTCTCAATAGGGTCACACTATACACACAGATACAGAGACTGCAGTATTAAAATTTCATGGGTAGACTAAATTAGGAAAAAAAAAGTCTAAAAAAGGCTCCTTGGGGGAGTGGGCAATAATGAAAAAAAGATTAAGAAATATTGCCCTACAGCATAAAATGGCCCCTTTTCCCTTTATCATCAGCTATTCTTATAAGCTACATATAAATGGTTACCTTCTCCCAGCAGTTCATGTAAGTTACATATTTTTATGTTGTGAAGAGTCTAAATAGTATGCCATCTACTGGTATTAACATGGAACTATTTGAACAAGCAGTACTTTGTACCTGGTTTCCAGTGTTAAAAACAAGACAACAGGCCCCAAATATGTAGTCACTCATGCTAAGTCCCAAGTCACCAAACTGAGACCTAGTTACAATTTTGACCTCTCCCATTAATGGAATCTTAAACCAGTCAATCATGAATCGCCTGGTAAGCATACATGAGGTAACCTGCCTGACAGACCCTGCCATCCCCTAGATGAGAGTGACCATGCCACAACCAATCCCCTTTTTGCTAGTGTAACTTCCTTGTTCCCAGTCTCTTCTGTTTATAAAAATATTTCATTTTGTACAGATCCTTGGAGATCCTTTGTATTTGGTCAAAGAGATGCTGCCTGATTCATGAATTGTTGAAAAAAGTCAGTAAGATCTTTAAAATTACTCAGATGAATTTTGTTTTTTAACAGCAGACTGGGGTATGCATATGACAATCCAGAAAGAATGACTATTTACAATTATATTTCCTCCCATCCTTTTATATTTCTATTTTGGTTATGTTACAACATACACATTAAGTATGTAAAATTTATAAATGATTTACATCTAATATACATCCCCAAATTTTTTTACTGAAGGTATAATTTTTTTTTTAATTTCTTACTGAAAGCACACAGAAATCTGAAAAACACCGTTAGATTATTACTATAAACCTTCCAAATCTCATGTTGAAGAAGTTTAAAAAAATCAATATGCTGCCAAAGGGCCTCCTGAAAAATATTTCAAGCCATATAAATAATCACCAAACATCTAGGTTAAAAAATAAGCCAAACAAAATGTATATTATTTACTTGGAATCAGGGGATATCCAAGTTCTTTCAAAAAGGAAAAATAAAACTAACCACAAAATAACATGGCAAGAAAAGCTTTACTTTCTCACAGCCATAGTATAAAATTTCAATTGAGAAAGAAAGGATTTTAAGGATTTTTTTCAATCACTGGTATCTAATTTCAGAACCTCACACAAAGTATTAAATAGCAGTGCCTATCAGTGGATGAATGGACAGTTTAGACACTGGAACAAACTACTGATAAACTCAGTAACATAGATGAATCTTGAAAATCTTCATTCTGAGTGAAAGAAGCCAGATACACTAGCATACATACTATGTGATTCCATTCATGTAAAATGTAAACTAATTTATAGTAAAAAAAAAAAGAGCAGATCAATAAATGTTTGCCTGGGACCAGTGCAGAAAGAGGAATCGATTACAAAGGGTAAGAGGCACCTCTGGGGGTGATAGGAATGTTCTGTATCTTGACTGCAGTGGAGTGGAGGCTTCAAGGGTATATGCACTTTATCATATGCAAATTATCCCTCAAAGTTGGTAAGGCAAAATATTTTAAACAGCATTTATACTCTAATTTTTTTAATGGGGTTCTACAATTGGCATTAACTCCTAATATTAATAGTCTTCATGTCTCAAAAGTAGTCTACCATGAGGTCTCCTATATTAGGAAGCCTGGATGCTAATCTGTATACTTAGCTAACGACTACTGAGAGAGGTTTGTCTTAGTTCATGATTAATAAATTGTAACTGGTTAAAGCACAAAGAAGTCCATTCTTTGAAATTATAAGACACATCATTTACAGAAATATTACCATGTAAAACACCTTCTGAGGACACTGCTCTTTTTTAAAGTTTAACATCTCTAATCCCTCTTAATATCAAATGGTATAAAAACACCAAAAAGCTTATTATATTCAGTAAGAGGGATTTAGTGTTTCCTCCTCCCCCTCATAGTGTTCTTCCAGCAAAGGAAACAATTACCATAAGCAGATAGAAGAAAATCTCGATGGATTACTCTGTTCTGTTGAATCTACCATAAAATAAACAAGAAAGGGAAATTCAGAGAAAAGCAATTTTCCCTTCCTAAAGTCATCATGGCACACTAAGGAATTGCTAAAGACCTAAATAACTGCTAAAGTAGACAATTTAGAACACTATGATTGTTTCGCATTTACACCTAGAAAAACATGAGAATTCTTAAATAATCCTGTTTATAAGGCCATGAAGGCTTTAAGACAGTGTTTCTCAAATGAAGTCCGGATAGTATTCTTAGGTGGCCCACTTCTGTGTTTCTGACTTTATAATCGTGGTTTGGGAATACAAAGGCCAAAGACGACACATTATAGGAATGAAGGCTGGTAATTTAAATAGATAAAAAAGGTGGAAAGATTAAGCCATCCTAAAATACACTGAGTATAGGAATGTCAAATTCTAAAGAAGCTGAATCAAAGTGATCACTATCATATATATTTGCAAGTGATACTCTGTATATAGACCCCATCCTTGCACCTACAAATATCCAACTGTTTGTGATTAGTAGGAAAAGTAGTAAATAAAAAGAGAAGTTTGTCTTTAAACAGCATTTTTTAAAGTTTCTCTGCATACTATTTTGGGGCTCAGAACAGTGGTTAAAAATTTTCTGTGAAAAAAGGGAACATAGAGTACAAATTGTTTTCACTGTGATGATGAACACAACTCAAATAACAGTTCATAATGCTTAAAATGGAAAAAAATCAACTTGATGTAGCTATACTATATGTATAAATACTTTATAGTTTTGTTTGTACATATGTAATTAATGTTATACTAAAAATGAGTAAATTCTGGCAGACATTGAGAATTTCTTCCATTTAAAAGGAGTACATTACAAGATTGAGAAACACTGTCCCCTAAGATATGAAATTTTCTAAATACATTATGGTATGACATATCAATGTTTTTCATGTTAAGGTGAAAAAATAACAGGAGCTCAAAAATGTATAGAAAGTTTAAGAATAACTTGTAAGTAGAAAAACAGTATAAAACCTGAGAAACTATACACAACAAATTAAGTCTCTCAAAGAAAATGAAACTGTTTCCACAGAAATATAGAAAAATCTATTACTGTTTATGGTTGTAAGTTTACATGTCAAAAGAAACGTATACTAAACAAATATAAAATTTTTATATATATATTCACATATATAGTTTGAACATATATATACACACACACATAAAGTTTGAAGATCAACAAAAATAAAGTTCTTTAGTGCCAAAAATAAACATATACTGATCCATATTTAGATATTAGAAAAACTATCTAATGATTACCCTTATAATCTTCAATATTTTAAAAATCAAAAAATAAATTACTGCTAAAATATAAGAGTAATACATAAATTATTAAACTGCTAGAATCTGTATTAACAGCTATAAAAAGCAGAATGTTTAATGTATACTTTAATCATTAGGAAACTCAGCTTTCCTCTGGGCAAGTACTGCTGAAGTCATAATTCTTTCCTGATGTAGTTTTTAAAGACATTTCAGAAACATGATAATTCTAAAACAAAAATAAAAGAGAAGCTTGGACTGAAGGAAATTGGATGGGGAATCAAGAAACAGAGGTCTTATTCCCGGTTCTTGAAATTATTCTGTGTGGCTCCAGGCGAGTCATTTACAACTCTCAGTTCTTCTACTCATTTCCTTGTGATGGAATGCAAACCAAGATAGTCTCTTAAGAGAGTTCCTCAGGAAACATGCACTTTGCATATAAATAATGCTGTCACCTAAATCTACTGAAAATCAAAAAATGTCTTTGAGGAGGAGACACAGGACCCATTTCTAACAACTACATGTGAGAGGCAAGATTAGCAAAAATAACATACCTTCAGGTTTTGGGGTCGTGTAAATTTGTTGAGAAGTGCAGTCTGAATGAGCTCCCACCTACTCCCTGCAGTTCGCTCACCATTCTTTAAGGAAAAGAAAAAACAAGTGAGGAAACTCCAAGTTTTTTTGCATCACAGAATCAGAAGTCAAGCATGCATTAAACGACCTTTCAGAGACTAAAAGAACATCAATTTTGTTCTTACCTCATCTTCCACAGGGTACAAGTTTTGTTCTGAACACGGCATCTTAACATGCTTGTTGTCCCACAAATCTTTAAAATGTGTTGGAAAAGGTTTAGGAACTTCTCCTGCTCGCAAAAGATCTACCTATTGAAATAGGGGCAAACAAGAAATCTGTAAGTGTGTAAAAACTAGGCACAACTTCTACAAAATAATCCACAGAAAGCCAGCAAAGCAAAGGCTATAATATACAAATCAGCTCCTTGGCAAGAAATCTCAGAAGTCTTCTTCTGCTGTTCCCATTCTTTATCCCCATTTTATCACTTTCCAAGTCACCTCATCCTGAACATTCTGTCTCCATCCCATCTAGGCCCATGGTCCTTATTATTCCTTGCCTGAATTTCTGCCAACAGCCTTCTATCCCTCTCCATAACTCCAACCACTTCCAGACATTCATCCCCCATAAAACCCTTATACCCACTTATCTTTCTAAAGTATTCCCAGGCTTCTAATCCTATAATGGCTCCCCTCTGCCTAGACACTGATTCCAAACGATGTTCAGTTTTTTTTTTACATCCTCTCTTACCCAAACACTAGCTGGTTAAGCATTTATTCTGACCTTCACCACTCAGCTCAATTTTCATTTCTTCTAAAAAGACTTCAGAAACTTTTTAAAAAGCATTTAGTTTATTCTCTCTTGTTTTATTAAATCATTATCATACTAGAGTATACATTTTTCCTTCCCCCACTAGACTCTAAACTTCTTGAGAATAATAACCACGTTAACTTATGTTCTGAATATTTACAACAGAGCCTGGCATGTGTGTTTTGTATATGTATATGTACTATATGTTTATATACACCTATGCTACTTAAAAGAAGAATTAAATAAATGTTTGAGAAAGGAGATAATTTAAAACATAGAAGTTTCACATTTTGCCTATTCCAGACATTTCATATAAATGGAATCATACAAAAGGTGGCTTTTTGTGTCTGGCCTCTTTCACTTAGTGTAATGTTTTCAAGGTTCATCCATGTT
>JAQQAC010023241.1:10043952-10091497 GCA_029783875.1 Phataginus tricuspis
CACAATAAAAAAGAAACGAGATTGCTTCTAGACATGTTGGTTTTGAGATACCTGTGGGACAGTGACAGTCATGTCTAGAAAAATGTAAAGCTCAGGAGGTGGCAAAACAGGAGAATGATCTGAGGATAGTGAACTACACACACCTTTGAATTTTAGAGACTAGCCCAGTAGCTAACACATAATGAGTGCTCAATAATATTTTCAGTTGAATATTTTTAAAAAAATGAATCCAATCAGTTCTTAAAACTACTACACAATTCAATTTCCTCTTCAACTGACAATGATTCATTTTATGGATTTGTTAGGTGCTATATTAAGTAAGCTACCATCATATTTCTCTATTCTACAAACTTCCTCATGTGCAGAAAAGAGGAGCACCCTCTATGCTTTGGTCTGTTTTCCAGATTACTAAGCATCATAATAAATCAAGACTTAAAGAGCCTTCTCTTTTTACTGGTAAGAGGTAATACCTACCCGAACAGTTACTGTGTGATTGGCAGATGGTCTCAAGAGAGGAAGCCGGATCCCACACCTAGGCATTCTTCTCATTTCCTCAATGGGAGTTCCAAGGCATTTCCTATCTGGAGAAAGGTGAGGTGGAATGTACTTAGGGATCTTCCTTTCTGCTCTCTGATGCTTGATTTCAGCTGGTTCTCTTCTAAGGTCAAAACAAATGTATTCAGTCGCAAATTATTTACTATTTAAATTCCCTTGCATTCAGAAGTACAAAACTGACCCAGAACATTATTGTTAAAAATGTGCCAGGAAATATTGCACATGTAATTGTAGATTAATGATACCAAAATAAACTACATAAAAAAAAAATGTGCCAGGCTTGGTCTCTCTCCTTGGTATTTACAATCAAAAGAAAACATACAAAGCTTATAGTAAAACCCAAGAACTTATTTTCAATAGTCTATGGAAGGAATTTCCAAACACACATAAATCATCTTCTGAAAAAAGGAACCATGTCAGAGTATGTATGGCCAGTGCCAAATCAGTCATGGTTCATTGTGCTTCTCAGGTCTCCAGACAGTAAATTTTCAACTGGGTGAACTTCCTTTGGCATGCTTGCTAGAAAATATCACAGAAGTTATGGAGAATGGGCTTTAAGATTCTGTATCAGATAACTGCAAAATGTAAACTTTGTTATCAGATAGACTGGGGTTTAAATCCCAGCATTACCAACCACAAATTACATAATTTCAGTGAACTCTCTAACTCAAATCTCAGTTTTCTCATTTGTAATGTGAGTACAATACCACCTGCCTGCCCATCAAAGCATTAAAGAAAATGCAGCATACTATGGCCTAATAAAAGTGGCTAAATAAATAGTAGCTATAATAAATTTAATATTTTAATGTTCTGATAATTCTCATAAATTTCAGAAGGAAGATCATGAAACTAAAAATCTGACTAACATTTGTTTACTTATTTTCTGTTTCTGGCTTTTTTAGAATTTAAAATCTTGAGTCTAAGTTTAAATTTAGCATAAATAATTTATTAATAATTAAATTAATACTATAGTTAACAAGAAACACAACTATCACTTTGCTTCAGTGTAAACCATAGCTTTGTTAAACCCCCTTACAAAATTATAAAGCATGTTACTCTATTAGAGATACCCATGGTGGAAAAAACTACCTTTTGTCCTCTGCTTTGGGCATTCTCATGAAATGATCTGTGATCTTAGAATCCTTTTTCCCATGCTGCTTGGAATTTCTGCCTTCTAAATTCAGACCAGAAGTACTTCCAGGTGGTTTGGTATTTAAATCATTCATTCCAGCTCCACTCTCTCCTCCTTCAAATTGGAAATGTAACCGAATTTCCCCTCCCTTAGCAGAGGACCTTTTTCTCAATTCACTGTCAACTTCTCTTACTTGGAACTTTGATGGTTTACTTGCTGTTTGGGAGGAACTATCTTCTTGTTCATCAAAGCCTGGACTTGTCTCTTCATCTGCTTCTGAGTCCTGACAACTATTTTTGGAATTATCAAGATCCATTGGCGACTCGGGTTCACTTTCCTTCTCAAATGGAGAATGATTTCCTAGACTACTTTCTTGTCTACTCAATTTGTTGGCATTTTTCAGTCCAGCACCAACATCCTCAGAGCTTATGTCTGACAAAGGACTCTCTGGCACAACGTCTATCTCTTCCTGCTGACAACCGACACAGTCTTCCACAGGATGGCAAGACTGGCTGCCTTTCTGCTGGCTTCTGGCTTTTCTGGCCTGTTCATCTTCTGTAGTCTGTTTTGCATTTGCAAGCTTTACAGATGTCAAAAATTGTTGATTATCGCTACTTTCCTCACTATCTGTGTCACTGCGACCATCATTTTGGGGTGACTGATCAGTGTTAGCATTACTGAACTGCTCTGGTACCAGGGTTACTGTAGGAAGTTCACTTTCCAAAAGCCGTTCTGTATGTTTCCCTTCATTTTGCCACTTGCACATAGGTGCAGTCTGATGCTGGTTCAAATATTGTGTTTTTTTTTCAACTGGAGTCTTATCAAGACTTAGCTGGGAAACATTTTCCAATTTTTCCATGTTATGTTGATAAAAATTATCTTTTTGTACAGAACTCATCATGGATTCTACTCTTGTATTGTTATTTTCTTTACTATGGAAACTGTAAGAGAATAGAGAGAATCAATGACACAATAGAACTTATGATTCAATAGAAAGAACTTATAATACAAAAAAATCATTTATCCAACCATATTCCCACAATGTCACAGCAATAATTAAAGTACTTCTGATTATCTGAGTATTCAGCATGCTCTTTCATCACTCTGTTGTTGCACATATGCCTATAATGCCCCTTCCCCAACTGTGTGCCAGGCAAACATCTGCCCTTCCTTTAAGTGTTAAACTTTACTCACTTCTTGTGTATTCTTTCCTGTAAAGGTAAAACTGATTGTTCTATATACTAACCACAGCTGTATTTTGTTTATACCTTTACTGTTGCCTTTATCACCCTATGTAAATAATCACGTTTTTGTGTCTGTTACCACTACTAGCCTGTAAGTATCTTAAACACAGAGACTATTCTTTTTTCACCTCTGTATCTCAAGTATATAGGGCAGTTCCTAGCACATGGGAGACTCTACAAAATAAACTCAAAGAACGAATAAAGGTAGATAAAGAAAATTGGGAAAGTAAAGAGAAAACATAGCATGAAGCAAGAGAAAACATCCATATATCATGTTACTAATTTCTCTACACAGGCATGTTTCCATACCTTTCTGATTTGGCTGTCTTAATTCCTTTAGTGTCCATCCAACTGGTAATGGTCTTTTGTTTGAAAACTGTAAAAGAAAAAAAACACACCAAAACATATTGTAGACACTAACATAATATGCATATAATATATAGTCATACATGACTTTAAAGAGAAAACACCTATAGCTGTATTTATACATGTAAGGCCTTGTGCTAGGTTCTGTGGGTTAAACAAAGATTAATCACCCCTTCTATACTCATGCAGTGGGTAATAAGACAGGAACACAAATACAAATTCATTTAACAAAGAGTAGAAAGTTATCACACCTAAAAGAGCTGTTATGGCCTAATGGATGAGAGTATAGACTCTGGAATCAAACCACCTGGATTCAAATCCTGGCTCTCTGGATTCTTATGCGACTTTGTGAGGAGTCATTTCTGTGTGTCTCAGATTCCTTTCTGTAAACATGTATATTAACAGTACCTCTCCTGGGGTTATTGTGAGGTCGAAATTCAATAAAATACTAACCCATGCGAAGTGTTTAGGGCACTATCTGGTAAATGTCAGTGCTTAATTATCTTTAGTATTAGAGGAGATTCTGATAAAGAATTAAGGTGTATCCAAGGAAAAGACTACTTCAGGATATTGGACTAAGTGGGGCAAGTAGTGCTAGAATTGTGCCTTGAAGAATAAACATGTAGACGCACAAAGGGAAAATCATAAGGAAAGGTACCAATGACAGAGAAATACAAAGAACTTAAGAAAGAAAGCAACAGAAAGTATGGATGAAAAGTCAGTTAGGACTATATCACAGAGGTTCTTGAATGACCCACAAAAAGAGGTACAGAAAAGTGTCAAATGTCACACTCAGAGCTGTAATTCCGGAATTCAAATCTAGGAGACTCCCAGTCATGCTTGATATATAGCCTGGTGGGCAAATCTGGAGGGGCAGGAAGGAAAAGCCTATTGGTAGAAAGCAGTGAGGAAGCTACTGGCGTAGATCAGTGGTTTCTAAACCATCTGAATCATTAGGAGGCTGGTAATAAATGGATTCTAGGGCCACAGTCGGACCTACTGAATCAGAATCTGTACGTGTGATGGTGGAAGATGAGGGGCCCTAGACTCTGTATTTTTTTCAAAAAGTGATTTTGATGACCAACTGGGTTGGAGAACTTTGTTAAGGACCAAAACTAGTCCTTGTGAGGACAGAATAAAAGTTGAGAAATTAGTCACTACAGACTTAACAATGATTTAAGTTAAAGGTGACACTAAGCTTTAAATTTGCAAGACTTGAAAGACAATGACAGCATTAAGTAAAAATGTGGAATATGAGAGAACTGGGTTTAGGTAAAAAATATGATTAGGCCAATTCTGAACATATTAAATATATAAATTTGAGATGCCAGAGATAACTAGATAGAAATGACCAGCAGACAATAGCAAAAGTAGAAATGACTCAGTAGAGAAAGATGCAACATAAATAAATGTAAGCCACAAATTACATAAGCACTAGAAATAAGCATGCTTTCAAAATTTAATGTAATGCACATGAATTAAATGTATATAATATTCTAGTACAAGAAAAAGTAAAATCTTAAATATTCTCAAATTGCAATGTAAGAATCTAGGCCCTTAAGTCATAGACTCATTTTATTTGCCTATGTCTCCTCAAACACCATAACATGAGCAAAAAAGATGATGTCCCAAACATATAAAATTCAATAGTTTTATTCATTACTGTATTTGAGTGCCATATAATTTATACTTTCCACAAAATACTAACATTCCAACAAGTAAAAATCTTTTGATTGGCATTTTAAAAACAGTCTCTATCACAAAAGAGAAATTATATCTGTTTGGTATTTCCAGTTAAACACCACTACCTTAGTGATTTTATTAAGAAGTTCTACAGCAAATCCGGCTTCAGAGAGAAAATTAGCTTCAGTCAAAAGGGAGTAATAGGATGAACCACTTGATTCTGAGACTTTTTCTATAGTTTCATCTACTCCATTTAACTTAATTATTTCAAACACAAATAGAGAAAATTTTCAAACTGCAAACCATTAATGAGCCAAAAATTCATTTTGAGTCAGTGTAGAGCTTAAAACACCTATTTTCCTGAATGTAAGCATTAAATAGTATGCATCGGCTAGGTTCCTGTAATACACATGAAGACAGGTCTGCAGATCCTAGACTGAACACATCATTTCATAAAAACAGTGAAGAGTGTTCCAGTGCAGAAGAAGGAAAGGGCTCTCTCCTGCACTTCTGACACCATGAAGGTGTTCCCTCTGGAGCTTCATACTTCCCGTTATAATTCCTGAAGCCTGAGAATAGGATGAAGGAAGAAAAGCAAGAGATGTGGAACCAATTCCTGCTAATAAAACATTCCTCAGTCCTTCTGAGGGCCCCAGAGAAAGGACTGCCTACTTCTTTTTCCAATACTCCTCAATACTCCACTACTTCTGGCTTCCAAAGGTTTCTTTCCCAACACATCACAGGACTGTTTCAGTGTTCTACCCCTCTTACTCCTGAAGTAAATATAAAATGATGCTTCCCAGGCTTCCTGAGAAGTACTTTTAACAAGAAATTAACTGGGATTTCTTTTTAACTAGAAATAATCACAACAAACATACAGGGAGGCAACAGGAGGTGATGAAAGATACAAGATCTGGAGTCCAACAAGATACTAAACTGAGATCTAAGTGCTCACTTACTAGGACTTCACTCCTTTTAGCCTCACCTATAGAAAAGGGTTAATAATACCCACTTCCAAGGCTTATGTGGACAGGAGAGAAAATATTAAGTGTCCATCTCACAAAGCAAAAACTCAATAAATAATCTCTCCCAACACTTCCACCCTTTTTGCACTGAAATCAGTAGTTCTCCAACTTTATTCTGACTTCACACCATTTACACATTACCTCATCAATCACATCAATAAACAGAGTCTATTAATGAGCAAACCAGTCAATTAGGACTGTAGATACAGGCGAAAAGCACAAAATGCAGTAAAATTCACCTGCACTTCAAGGGAGCACCCCATTTCCATAGAAAGTCTCTTTCCTCCAGCAGCAGCAAGATATAGTATGGACAGGAAGAGTGTGGTTAGACCAAAGAGTAATGGACAGTGGGAGAGTTTTGAGATTAGAAAGGACTGAAGGTGCTTTTGACAGCACTGAGGCTGAAAGTATCATAGCGGGGATAGGCGATGAGCTAGCTTCAGTCCTCCATCCATCCACCACTAACCTACACTTGTTCCATCCCTGGAGTGCAAAGAGAAACTCTAAGCCGAAAAGGGGAGCTTTTATAGCAACACAAATGGATAAACCATTCCCCATCAGAATGTGAATAGCATGCTGAATTCTCCCTATATGCAGACTTGGCAGATTTCAATCAACAGAAATATTCATTTCCCTATTTCACCTACCTCCCCTAGGATAACTACATATGAAAAATTTAAATTTCCAGTTCCTAAAAGAATTCCAAAGAATGAAACAATAGGCGTTGATAGAAATTTAGACTGTGAACATTTTATCAATTAGTGTCCTGTGCCAGGTATACAGAAAACACTTACAAATGTAAAATAAAACCCAAGCATTAATTTGGTTCCTCTGCTGCAGAAAATCACAACTTGTGAGGACTGACTGGCCCTCACCACCAGCAACTAACTCCTCCTCCTTCATATGCAAGTTAATAGGACCACAAACTAACTTGTCACAGAAGTCAAATACAGTACTTGGAAGTCCGTAACAATGCCTCTCCCCTCTACTCTCCTTTGCCAAGGAAATCTGCATCTTAAATCTTAAATCCATCCCTTCTTCTTCATCTTCAAAATAGCACCAACAGCAAAAGAACAGGTACATCACTTACTGGGCAACTGCATTTGTTTCCTACAACTGGTCTCCTTGTCCACAGGCTTGACGTTGTCTAACCCAGTGTCTACAAACTACAGATGACTAACATTTTTTAATGAAATAATACAGACAACACAAGAATGCATCATACCTAGTAAGGGTAAGTATCATGAAGCATTTGTTATAAATATGGCATATTTACCAGATTACATATATTTCTTATTCTGTGTACCAGGTGAAATTTATACTGTGAGTACAGTCAGAAAAGTCCAACCAAAGGCCACTGCCTAAGCCATGTTTTCTAAAAGAGTAACCCAATGGTACGCCCCCTCTTAAAAGCTTTAGTGGCTCCTCATTAGCCTCAGAATAAAATCCAAAGTCCTTGAAATAGCACTCGACTTTGTCCATAAGCTCTTGGCCCCCTTCCCAGCCTCATCTGACACTCCAGTCATTCTGTGCTCCAGTCCTACCACCTTTTACACATGCTATTCCCACTGTCTACATAATTCTTCCTCTCTTTCATTTAATCAGCAAATCCTGTTCATCCTTCAATATTTAGTTCAGGTCTGCTCCCCACTGCCTCTGAGAGAAGTAAGAGTACATCTCACCAGAGGACTGCCTGACCTCTGTCCAGCCTCATATTGTTCACCAATGTATCCTTTCTGAAATTCTCTCTTCACTGCATGACACAACAAAAGCCAGGCTTGCTTTCTACCTCTCTGGCTGCTTCTCTTCAGTCTAGTCTTAAATGATGGTGTTCCCAAGCTTCTATCCTAGGTTACCTTTATTATATTTTCTACATGCTTTATATGATCTAATCTACTCCCACAGCATCAATTATCATGTTTATGCCGAGAACTCCCAAATCTGTATTTCCAGCACAGATACACTTCTTGTGAGGTACAAACCCACAAATCCCATTCTCTGCTGAATTCATCCATTTATCCCCTTCCCTACTGTCCACAACCAATTGTAAACCATCACTCTTACGTACACTAACAACTACCTGGGACCTGCACTTCTGCTCCCTTTCAATCCATTCTTCATTTTCTACACACCAGCCACAAGAACCCTTTAAAAGCTATATATATACTGAAAACCTTTTAATAGTTTTTCATTGCCCGTAGAAATAAAGTTCTAAAGTCTTCTCAACGCCTCCATGTCCCAGTACGATCTGATCTTTGCCGACCTCTCTGCAGCTCCATCTCTCACCACTCTCCCCTGTCAACAGTATGCATCAGCTGCACTCCAGGAATTCTTCCTTACTTCCTCTTCATGTAGCTAACTCATCATTCTTCAGTCCTCAAAATAAACATGTCATCTTCTGGGAGATTATCTTTAATCCCAGAGACATGATTAAGTATTCCTGACTCCTATCACATCAATCTGTTCCTCACTTATCGGAACATCCTTTACCCTTTATTATGTTTACTTTTCTAATGAGTTCGCCTGTTAAGATTTCAGGGTCTTAAGACAGAGGCCAAGTTATTCCTGTTCAACACTGTACACCACAAAGTACAATGCCAGCTAAAACTAACAGCTCTGCACTGGGGGACCTAGTATCTGAATTGAGGGAAGTTGTGTCTTTCTTTTAGCTTTCTTTCCATCCAGATGCCGAGGCTTCACATACACAATTAGATCTCCTTAACAACGGCGGCAATTTCTCAGTCAAACCCGAGGAAAGCAAACAGGTGGTCTCCTGGCATTTTCGCCCTTTTAGCGTCTGCTCATCAGGGTTTCTCACACCTTCAATCGCAACGGGAAAAATGCGCTCATTCCCCCACTAGTGGCGTTGGTGGCTTAGCAAGAGGACCTCGTGTGGTGCACACAAGATCGGAAAGGGGTGACTGGAGTCCCTGGATCTTCAGACAGATACAAGAATGTGTTTGGGCCAAGCCGAAGGACGAAGGTCTTTATTTCCCCACGTACCAAGAGAGGTGGCGCTGCCTCTGTGCGGTCCCGCCCGCCCCGGGACGCAGCCCGACGAGGACGGTGGGACCCTGAACTGCACGGGAGCGTCCTTGGGATCGAGGACGCGCCTCTGCCTGCCGGGGAAGCTCCGGGAGTCCGAGGCGGCCGGAGGAGAAGATGCAGCGGCGCCCCAGCGGGGTCGCTTGGTGCAGGGCCCACAGCCGGGGCCCGCACTCATGCTGGGGCCCGCAGCGTACAGTCCCCGGGCCGGCCCGGGAGGAGAGCCTCAATCACTAACCCTGAGAGGAACGGGCTGCGCCTCCCCCTCGGCGCCTCCCGGCACCATCCCTCTCTGCCGCTGCCTGCTTCTGCAGCTGCTGCTCCGCCGGCTTCCAGAGCGAGGCCCTATCCAGCCTCCTGCCTTCCCTCTACCACGAGAACCCCACCTGCCTCAGGATGCGCCGCTTTGACGCTAGCTTCGTTCACTTTCCCACCACCGGAAAGCTGCCGTCAGGCGCCTCCGGCTTCCGGGGCGTACACTGTCGCAAAGCGGAAGTGTAAGGCTTAGACGGCCCCGGCGGCGGCCCGGAGGTCACCGTGCGAAAGAGGCAGTGGCCACGCGTGTCTTCCAGCTGTTCCCGAGGAGCAACGGCCCGCCCAGCAGACGATCTCTGTCTGAGGCGGCGGAGAGAAGTAGACGGGAGTTTGCTGCGAAACCATGGAAAGCGGCGGGGGAAGCGGCAACAAAACCACAGGGGGCTTAGCCAGCTTTTTCGGAGCGGGAGGAGCGGGTTACTCGCACGCGGATTTGGCCGGCGTTCCGCGTGAGTATCGGGCCTAGCTTGCGAACGTCTCGGGTGGTTCTGTGGCTCCGCCTGACGTGCAGCGTGACCTGTGCTGTTTTCGCTGGCGTGGACAACCTTCAGTGCCAGTAGTGGGGTTACTGTGTCTCGCCGCCTCTCCTTCACTATTGAACGAGTTTTTGGAACTGTGGATCCCCGAGAAGCTCTCAGTGGTTGACCTGGGCTCAGTAGATGTGTGTTTTCATTTTATATCCAAGCCTTGTGTCTTACTTTTTCCTCTCACACATTCTTTGTGTCTTGGCTGTGTTCTTGACCCTAGGTTAAGAGAAGAGCCCAGCTCTGCAAGTAAATGCATTCCAAATAGCCAGCCCATAGGTAAATTTTTATCACAAAGTCACACATTTTAAAACACAAAATAGCCTTCAGGGCAGGTCACTTAACAGTGCGTGCATATAGGCGAAGAGAAATACGAGCCGGGACTACTGGAGGAGCTGGAAAGTGAGCTGCACTTTAAAGGTCATTTGTAGACTTGAAGAAAGAAGCCAGATACAAATTTTAGAACAGGAAATAATGCACGATGGAGGATGCAGTAGCATGAATATCCTGCCTGTCCCCTCTTCTAATCCTGTGACTATGTATTCCAGATATTTTGGACTTTGTAACTGTGGTATTCAATTGGATAAATAAAACTTGGACTTAAAGATAGTAGGAAGTTGGTGGAGGATAATCACGTTGGAAAGCTAATTTTTTTTTTCAGAATATTGTATTTCTCCAGTTTCTTTATGCTCAGGAACAAAAATGCCATTTCAAGTTATTAGTGTCACCTGTGTCAAAACTTAATCTGGAACGTAGTTTATTATATATAATAAGTCTTAAGAGCTCTGAGTTTTGGACCACAAAGAGTACTTGCTTAAAGGGTACAGCACTGTTACATTAATTTTATTAAGATTTGAAGGTAAATTGAGAGATCCAGGGATGAACACCATTCACTGAGCACCTACAACAGCATTTTTAGGTGCAGGATTACAGCAGTTAAATTTTAAAAGGTGATTGATACTTTCATGGAGTTTACATCCTATTGAAGTGAGTCAAGTAACAAAACATTTCAGTTAGTGATATGTGTGTGTAAAGGCAGTTAAACAAGATCATGAGATGGTGATGGGAGTAGGAAGATATTTGAGAAAAGCAACTCAGATGTGTGGACATTGAGCTGTGAGCTCACTACAGTACAAATGCCTGATGGGGAGGCAGGTGTACTAGAGGAAATGGCTAGTACACGTGCCCTGAGAAAAAACAAACTTCGCATGTTTGAGGAGCAGCTGTCAGGCCAGTGTGTTTACAGAGTTGGAAGCTGCAAGGAGTTGGAGTGGTAGGAGATAATGAGAACAGAGGGGCAAGGAATGGCAGCTCATGTAGTGTTTTGTAAACCATGGTTAGGAGTTGGGATTTGATTACAAGTGTAAATGGAAGCATTAAGGCTGATTTCCTTTTCTTGGAAAACCACTTTAGTTCCTATGTAGAAAATGAATTGAGTAGACTAGGGCACACAGAGAGTCCAGTTAGGTAGGAGGTTGTTCCTGTAGTCTAGGTGAGATTTAATGTTTGAACTAGGATGGTAGCAATAAAGAAATTGAACATATTGAATATAGAATTAATAAGACTTTCAATTGCTGAAAAGACCACAGTCATGGGTAATGCATAGATCTGTGAACAATCAACTGAGGTACAGAAGGATCCACAGATTAAAATGTGAGAAAGTTGGTTTTTCTTGATATTTCTCTCTTAAAAGTTAGTGGGATTCAAGTCTGGCCCTCTGAGAATTTCCATTTTCTTTTGCCCTGACCCCCATCCTTAGGTGATGACCCAAGAATTTTCTACCCTGCCACGCTAAATCATCTCCGCCTATGACTGTCAATAGTAAGAGCAGAAGGAACTGTCTTAAAACATTTATACACAATACATACTATTTTCCCCATGGAATTGATTGGCCTCTTGTCAGTCTTACTTTGCAGTTTATATAGCTGGCAAGAATTCTTCTAGCAAAGAAGAATGCAATTAACCCTGTAATTGATCTGGGCTATGCTTCCTAACACTTTGATTATTTGATCCTTCTTATGGGCAGTATCTTCTTGGTGTGAGAGCCCGAGCCACCCCTGTAAGACCTGGACTGGGATTGAGGACCTCAGGAAGGGGCAGCCCCAAAACTGCGAGACAGGGAGGATAACCATAGAAAAGTGGAAGAAAATGTCTCATTCAGTGAGCCTGTACATCAAAATTGCAAATACGAAACAACAGCAGAATTAAGATTAAACGAAAACAACTTTAAAAAATTTTGTTGCTATATTGCAATATGATGCTTTGTTTTCTCTCCAGTGACTGGTATGAACCCTCTGTCTCCTTATTTAAATGTGGATCCACGATATCTTGTACAGGTAAGATTGAGACTACTTCTTTCATGATCTTTATCTTTAACTTACTAGTTTTTAAGAAACTGCCAGGTACTCATGCTGTCTTGGTCTTGGCATGTACTTATGGAGGCATGAAGTCTCTGGTCTCCATTCACTCTTTTTTTCCTCCCAAATCCTGGGGATTTGGCTTCCATCTCTCCCTGACACTAGTTAATTCCCTTTAAAGGGTTTTATGGTTTGTTTTTCCATTTTTTTAAATTCTGGTAAGACACACTTAATAAAACTTACCATCTTAACCATTTAGGTGTACTGTTCAATGCAACTAAATACATTCATAATGTTGTACAGCCATCACAACCTACCATATCCGTATTTCTTTGTGTCTTGTAAATATGAAACTCTGTGCCCATTAAACAATAACTCCTCATTCTGCCCTCCTCCGAGCCTGTGGCAACTGTCCTTCTGCTTCCTGTCTCTAAATTTGGTACTCTAAGTACCTCAAATAACTAGGATCATACAGTAATTGTCTTTTTGTGACTGGTTTGTTTCATTTAGGATAATGTCCCCAAGGTTCGTCTATATTGTAGCATGTGTCAGAATTTCCTTTTATAAGACCGGATGTTACTCTTTTTCCTTATCCATTCATCTGTTCGTGGGTTCTTGAATTACTTTCATGTTTTAGCTATAGTGAACAATGCTGCTGTGAACATGGTATACAAATACCTCTTCCAAACCCTTTTTTCAGTTCTTTTGGTTACATGTCTAGAAGTAGAATTGTTCAATCATATGGTAATTCTACAGTTAATTTTCTGAGGGACTGCCTTGCTTTGTTCTACATCAACTACCATTTTACATTCCCACCAACAGTACACAGGGTTCCAATGTATCGACATCCTGTCAGCACTTGTTATTTTCTGTGTTTTTTTTAATCATACCCATTCTAATAGATGTAAGGTAGTAACTCACTGTAGTCTTTTTTTTTTTTTGGTATCACTAATATACACTTACATGAACATTGTGGGTACTAGATTCCCCCCATTATCAAGTCCCCGCCACATACCCCATTACACTCACTGTCCATCAGCATAGTAAGATGCTGTAAAATCGCTACTTGTCTTCTCTGTGCTGTACTGCCTAACCCGTACCCGCCCCCCGCCCCCACATTATGTGTGCTAATCATAATGCCACTTTTTCCCCTTATCCCTCTCTTCCCACCCCTCTTCCCCAGTCCTTTTCCCTTTGGTAACTGTTAGTCCATTCTTGGGTTCTATGAGTCTGCTGCTGTTTTGTTCCTTCAGTTTTTCTTTGTTCTTATACTCCACATATGAGTGAAATCATTTGATACTTGTCTTTCTCTGCCTGGCTTATTTCACTGAGCATAATACCCTCTAGCTCCATCCATGGTGTTGCAAATGGTAGAATTTGTTTCTTTCTTATGGCTGAGTAGTATTCCATTGTGTATATGTACCACATCTTCTTTATCCATTCATCTATCGATGGATGTTGTGAAAAGAGAATCCCTTCTGAGAACTAATCCCCAACAACTCATGAGCATAACAATGTTGTAAATTTCATTTCAGTTTGATTTAGAAGTTGCTATTGTTGCAGAAAGTTTTATTTTCTTTTAAATAAGTACAGTTGAGCTTTAGTTAACTTAAGATTTTACTTACTGTGGAAAAACTGCTTTGACAAATTGAAAGCACTTTGCAAGTACTGTTTCTTGAGGGGAGCTCAGCTTGTTCTCTGTGTTCTAGGATACAGATGAGTTCATTTTACCAACTGGAGCTAATAAAACCCGGGGCCGATTTGAACTGGCCTTCTTTACCATTGGAGGATGTTGCATGACAGGTGGGTGAAATCAGTTTCTTTCATTATCCTCAAGCCAAGTAGTCAAAAGTGCTTAAAATCAAAAGCAACTAGAATATTGGTTTCAGAATTTTAGAAAGTCATCACTGACATTTTCATCTTTTTCCTATTAAATAAAAGTGAAGAAAATCAGAAATGTAGTTGTTTTTGAATATATAAAGCTGTATTATTTGGCTGAATTAATAATTCACAATCAACAGTATGTAATAGTAATACTATAATAATACTGTGTATTTACTATGTAAAACTATGATTTACTAGGGGCTGCATTTGGGGCAATGAATGGTCTACGGCTCGGAATAAAGGAAACCCAAAACATGGCCTGGTCCAAACCAAGAAATGTACAGTAAGTGTCATAAAATTACCTGATGTAGTGATGTTTGGCTATTAACCTCTACTTTGTTGATTTGATCAGCACAGCTTTTTGATTACAAATGTTTGGAGTATTGACATACTTTTGGGGCTTTTTTTGTTCTTATTCAAAATAAAAGGAAATAAGGAATTGCGTTACTGAGTTAAACTTTTAAAAGGAGTGATGTTTGAGCCAGAGTCCCTCAGTCAGCTGATGCTACCCCTCCTAACTTCTCAGCCGCACCTGATCCATCCTCATGCCTATATGACATGCTTTTCAAACTGTTGAAGTACGAGTATGTTATTGGATTGCTCGGGGGCATGGAAAACCATAGGATGTGGTAGTGAGGAAATAAGCACACATGTTAGAATGATTGCCAGATCTGCTGTTGTTCGACTTGAACTTCTTAATGACTTCACTCTCCATTTCTGAAATGGAAAGCTGCAGAAAATTTAAATGAAATTCCTAGAGTGTAGAGGTAGTTGCAAAAAGAATAAGAAATTGAAGATGGCAGAGAAGGGAAAGTACGATTAACAAGGTCAGCAAGTGTATATAATGTATATCTTCACCCTGTTTAAGAAACAACATGCCTAGTGCCTGTAGATATTCCCTAACCAATATATATAGTTTTACATGTTTTTATACTTACTATATGGAATCACACACTATGTATCTAATGGCTCATGGTTTTGGTTGAGACACATGCATCTTCATCTTCCTTATGTTCTTTAGCCAGCAGATGGCAGCAGATGTACCGGCATCATGCCTTGGGGATCCTGAAGTCGTGACCAGTTCTTCACAGTCCTCTTACTGCGTGTATCGCAGCCCTTGCTTTACTAGCCCAGATACTTGAATATTGTTATGTTCTTAACATTTGTCCCTCACTCCAATCATTTTACTTTTCTGTATTATGGAGAACTCTGAACATATTCAAAAGCAGACAAAGAAATAAAAGTAGTACAGTGAACACCCATGAACCATAGCCCATCCTCAGCAAATCATCAACCAGGGCCAGGATCAATTGTGTTCCACCTCCTTCTCCCTTTGCATGTTATTTTGAAAGAAATCCCCAACATCATACTATTACATACCAATTTGAAGGTGGACATTCTCCTAGAAAATATAACCTTCATTTCTTAAAACAGTGACAGTTACTAATTTTTTGGAAAGAATCACGTTGGTTTGCTTTTTTAAATCTCACGTGCCGTTTTGTATATAATCATTCTACTTTTCCTGGATAGGAAGCATTTAAAATAGGAGACCTCATTTAAAAATGGAAAGAAGATAGGGTTTTAGGCCAGACAGAACTGTGTAGCTTCAAAATGTAATTTCAATACTTACTGTTTTGTGATCTTAGATATTCTGCCTTTAAGGGTTGTTGAGAGATAATTAAAGTGAGAAATAGGTAAGGGCCCAATAAATGGAGGTATGTTGCCCCCCAAATGTTTTTTTAGTATCATTAACATACAATTACTGAGCAACATTGTGGTTACTAGATTCCCCCCATTATCAGGTCCCCACCACATACACCATTACAGTCACTGTCCATGAGCGTAGTAAGTTGCTATAGACTCACTACTTGTCTTCTCTGTGCTGTACTGCCTTCCCTGTGCCCCCCCTACATAATGTCTGCTAATCATAACGTCCCTTATTCCCCTTCTCCCTCCCTTCAAACCGACCCCCAACCCCCACCTCAGTCCCTTTCCCTTTGGCAATTATTAGTCCATTTGCGGGTTCTGTAAGTCTGCTGCTGTTTTGTTCCTTCAGTTTTTTCATTCTTCTTATACTCCACAGATGAGTGAAATCATCTGGTACTTGTCTTTCTCCGCCTGGCTTATTTCACTGAGCATAATACCCTCTAGCTCCATCCATGTTGTTGCAAATGGTAGGATTTGTTTTCTTCTTATGACTGAATAATATTCCATTGTTTATATGTACCACATCTTTATCCATTCACCTACTAATAGACCCTTAGGTTGCTTCCATTTCTTCGCTATTGTAAGTAGTGCTGTGATAAACATAGGGGTGCATGTATCTTTTTCAAACTGGGTTCCTGCATTCTTAGGGTAAATTCCTAGCAGTGGAATTCCTGGGTCAAATGGTATTTCTGTTTTGAGTTTTTTGAGCAACCTCCATACTGCTTTTACACAATGGTTGAACTAGTTTACATTCCCACCAGCAGTGTAGGAGGGTTGCCCTTTCTCCACATCCTCGCCAACATTTGTTGTTGTTGTCTTTTGGATGTTGGCCATCCTCACTGGTGTGACTTGATATCTCATTGTGGTTTTAATTTGCATTTCTCTGATGATTAGCGATGTGGAGCATCTTTTCATGTGCCTGTTGGCCATCTGAATTTCTTCTTTGGAGAAGTGTCTGTTCAGATCCTCTGCCCATTTTTTAATTGGATTATTTGCTTTTTGTTTGTTCAGGTGCATGAGCTCTTTATATATTTTGGACATCACCCTTTATCAGATATGTCATTTATGAATATATTCTCCCATACTGTAGGATGCCTTTTTGTTCTATTGATGGGTGTCCTTTGCTGTACAGAAGCTTTTCAGCTTGATATAGTCCCACTTGTTCATTTTTGCTTTTGTTTCCCTTACCTGGGGAGATATGTTCATGAAGAAGTTGCTCGTGTTTATGTCCAAGAGATTTTTGCCTATGTTTTTTTCTAAGAGTTTTATGGTTTAATGACTTGCATTCAGGTCTTTGATCCATTTCGAATTTACTTTTGTGTATGGGGTAAGACAATGATCCAGTTTCATTCTCTTACATGTAGCTGTCCAGTTTTGCCAACACCAGCTATTGAAGAGGCTGTCATTTCCCCATAATATCAATGACTCCTTTATCATATATTAATTGACTACATATGCTTGGGTTAATATCTGGACTCTCTATTCTGTTCCACTGTTTGTGGGTCTGTTTTTGTGCCAATACCAAATTGTCTTGATTACTGTGGCTTTGTAGTAGAGCTTGAAGTCTGGGACCATAATTCCCCCTGTTTGATTCTTCCTTCTCAGGATTGCTTTGGCTATTCGGGGTCTTTTGTGGTTCCATATGAATTTTAGAACTATTTGTTCCAGTTCATTGAAGAATGCTGTTGGTATTTTGATTGGGATTGCATTGAATCTGTAGATTGCCTTAGGCAGGATGGCCATTTTGACAATATTCTTCCTACCCAAGAGCATGGGATGAATTTCCATTTGTTAGTGTCCTCTTTAATTTCTCTTAAGAGTGTCTTGTAGTTTTCAGGGTATAGGTCTTTCACTTCCTTGGTTAGGTTTATTCCTAGGTATTTTATTCTTTTTAATGCGATTGTGAATGGAATTGTTTTCCTGATTTCTCTGTCTGCTAGTTCATCGTTAATGTATAGGGATGCAACAGATTTCTGCATATTAATTTTGTATTCTGCAACTTTGCTGAATTCAGATATCAGCTCTAGTAGTTTTGGAGTGGATTCTTTAGGGTTTTTTATGTACAATATCGTGTCATCTGCAAACAGTGACAATTTGACTTCTTCTTTACCAATCTGGATGCCTTTTATTTCCTTGTTTTGTCTGATTGCCGTGGCTAAGACTTCCGGTACTATGTTGAATAAAAGTGGGGAGACTGGGCATCCCTGTTTTGTTCCCGATCTTAGGTGAAAAGCTTTAAGCTTCTCTCTGTTAAGTATGATGTTGGCTGTGGGTCTGTCATGTATGGCCTTTATTATGTTGAGGTACTTGCCCTTTATACCCATTTTGTTGAGAGTTTTTATCGTGAATGGATGTTGAATTTTGTCAAATGCTTTTTCAGCGTCTATGGAGATGATCATGTCGTTTTTGTCCTTCTTTTTATTGATGTGGTGGATGATGTTGATGGATTTTTGAAAGTTGTACCATCCTTGCATCCCTGAGATGAATCCCACTTGATCATGGTGTATGATCCGCTTGGTGTATTTTTGAATTGGGTTTGCTGATACTTTCTTGAGTGTTTTTGCATCTATGTTCATCAGGGATATTGGTCTGTAATTTTCTTTTTTGGGGTGGTCTTTCCCTGGTTTTGGTATTAGAGTGATGCTGGCTTTATAGAATGAGTTTGGAAGTATTCTCTCCTCTTCTCTTTTTTGGTAAACTTTAAGGAGAATGTGTATTATGTCTTCTGTAAATGTCTGATAAAATTCAGTGGTAAATCCATCTGGACCAGGATTTTTGTTCTTGAGTAGTTTTTTGATTACCGATTCAATTTCATTGCTGGTAATTGGTCTGTTTAGATTTTCTGTTTCTTCCTTAGTCAGTGTTGGAAGGTCATATTTTCTAGAAAGTTGTCCATTTCTTCTAGGTTATCTAGCTTGTTAGCATATAGATGTTCATAGTATTCTCTAATAAATCTTTGTATTTCTGTGGTATCCGTCATGATTTTTCCTTTCTCATTTCTGATTCTGTTTATGTGTGTCTTTTCTCTTAATAAGTCTGGCTAAGGGTTTATCTGTTTTATGTATTTTCTCAAAGAACCAGCTCTTGGTTTCATTGATTTTTTTTTTCTGTTGTTATATTCTTCTCAATTTTATTTATTTCTTCTCTGATTTTCATTATGTCCCTCCTTCTGCTGACTTTGGGCCTCATTTTTTCTTTTTCCAGTTTCAATTGTGACTTTATTCATTTGGATTGTTCTTCCTACTTTAAGTAGGCCTGGATTATATACTTTCCTCTTAGAACTGTCTTCACTGCATCCCACAGAAGTTGGGGCGTTGTGCTGTGGTTGTCATTTGTCTCCATATATTGCTTGACCTCTGTTTTTATTTGGTCACTGATCCATTGATTATTTATGAGTATGTTGTTAAGTCTCCATGTGTTTGTGAGCCTTTTTGTTTTCTTTGTACAATTTATTTCTAGTTGTATACCTTTGTGATCTGAGAAGTTGGTTGGTAGAATTTCAATCTTTTTGAATTACGGAGGCTTTTTTTGTAGCCTAGTATGTGCTCCATTCTGGAAAATGTTCCATGTGCACTTGAGAAGAATGTGTATCCTGCTGCTTTTGGGTGTAGCGTTCTGTAGGTGTCTGTTAGGTCCATCTGTTCTAATGTGTTGTTCAGTGCCTCTGTGTCCTTACTTATTTTCTGTCTGGTTGATCTGTCCTGTGGAGTGAGTGCTGTGTGGAAGTCTCCTAGAATGAATGCATTGCTGTCTATTTCCTCCTTTAATTCTGTTAGTATTTGTTTCACATATGTCAGTGCTCCTGTGCTGGGTGCATAGATATTTATAATGGTTATATCCTCTTGTTGGATTGACCCCTTTATCATTATGTAATGTCCATCTCTCTCTTGTGACTTTCTTTGTTTTGAAGTCTATTTTGTGTATTTTGTCTGATACAAGTACTGCAACACCTGCTTTTTTCTCTCTGTTGTTTGCATGAAATATCTTTTTCCATCCTTTCACTTTTAGTCTGTGTATGTCTGGGTTTGAGGTGAGTCTCTTGAAGCAGCGTATAGATGCATCTTGCTTTTTTATCCATTCTATTACTCTGTGTCTTTTGATTGGTGCATTCAGTCCATTTACATTTAGGGTGATTATCGATAGATATGTACTTACTGCCATTGCAGGCTTTGGGTTCATGGTTACCAAAGGTTCAAGGGTAGCTTCTTTACTATCTAACAGTCTAACTTTGACTCATTTATTATGCTATTGCAAACAACAGTCTGATGATTCTTTATTTCTCTCCCTTTTTATTCTTCCTCCTCCACTCTTTGTATGTTAGGTGTTTTATTCTGTACTCTTTTGTGATTCCCTTGACTGCTTTTGTGCATAGTTGATTTTATTTTTTGCCTTTATTTAGTATTTTCTCTGGTGACATCTATTTAGCCTTAGGAGTACTTCCATCTAGAGCAGTCCCTTTAAAATACCCTGTTAGAGATGGTTTGTGGGAGGCAAATTCCCTCAACTTTTGCTTATCTGTAAATTGTTAATCCCTCCTTCAAATTTAAATGATACTCTTACTAGATACAGTATTCTTGGTTCAAGGCCCTTCTGTTTCATTGCATTAAATAGATCATGCTATTCTCTTCTGGCCTGTAATGTTTCCATTGAGAAGTCTGATGATAGCCTGATGGATTTTCCTTTGTAGGTGATCTTTTTTCTCTCTCTAGCTGCCTTTAATACTCTGTCTTTATCTTTGATCTTTGCCATCTTAATTATTATGTGTCTTGGTGTTGTCTTCCTTGGGTCCCTTGTGTTGGGAGATCTGTGGGCTTCCATGTTCAGAAAGACTGTTTCCTTCCCCTGCTTGGGGATATTTTCAGCAATTATTTCTTCAAAGACACTTTCTATCCCTTTTTCTCTCTATTCTCCTGGTACCCCTGTTTATGCAAATATTGTTCCATTTGGATTGGTCACACAGTTCTCTTGGTACTCTTTCATTACTAGAGATCCTTTTTTCTCTCTGTGCCTCAGCTCCTTTATATTTCTCTTCTCTAATGTCTATTCCATTTACTGTCTCTTCTACTACATCTAATCTGCTTTTAAATCCCTCCATTGTATGTTGCATTTCAGATATGGAATTTCTTAATGATTGAATCTCCGTCCTAAATTTGTCCCTGAGTTTTTGAATATTCCTCCATGAGCATGTTTATGATTTTTATTTTGAACTCTCTTTCAGGAAGATTGGTGAGTTGTTTCATTTGGCCCTTTTTCTGGGGTTTTTGAGAGTTTGGTCTGAACCAGGTTCTTTTGACGTTTCATATTTCTATGTGGCGCGCTCTAGTGCCCAGAAACTGTAGTCTCTGGAGTTGCTCAGCCCCTGGAGTGAGGTTGGGGGTCACAGGGGAGTGGCGCTGGTGCCTGGGGGGAGGAAAGAGCTGTTTCCTGCTTCCAGTCTGCAGTGCCTGTCTCGTCAGCCAGTGGGCCAAGTACACAGGTGTAAGCCTCTATGCTTTTGTGTCTGTAGCTGTTGTAGGCGGGGCCTCCCTGTGGCTGGCCTGACGCCAGGGCAGTGACTGCCGGTTTGTGAGACGGCGCTGGCAGGCCAGGAGAAAGGCGCATCAGGCTGCGTATCACAATGGGGGGCCTCGGAGTGGAGTCGAGTAGGCATCCAGGAGGATGGAGCTCCTGAAGCTCCTGAAAGTTCCTAACCTGCTGGGCATAGGGAACCCAGACAACCTTTTTCACCTATCTCTTCTCCCATGCAGGAAGGTCTGTGCAAACCCTGCCTCTTCAGCAGCCCTGTTGCTGCTAGGAAGCCTCTCAGACTGTCTGCCTTTCCTTTGTCCCTGAGCAGCCAGATGTGGATCCCTGTCCTCCACAAATGACTGGAATCTCCGTCTCTCAAGCACTCTGCCTGTCCTAGCTTTTCCACCCCACTAATCTCCAGAGCACCATGCAGTGTAAATCTGTGCTCCCAAATCAGATCTCCAGGGCTGGGTGTTCAGCAGTCCTAGGCTTCCACTCCCTAACTGCTGTTTCTCTTCCTCCTGCTGGTGAGCCTGGGTGGGGGACGGGCTTGGGTCCCTCCAGATCAAGGCTTTGGTACATTATCCTGTTTCATGAGGTCTGGTCTGTTCTCCAGGTGTATGAAGTCTAGTGCATTCTTCTTTCCTGTTGCTGTTTTAGGATGAGTTGTATTAACTATATTTTCATATTATATGTGGTTTTGGGAGGAGTTTTCTGTCTCACTTCTCACACCGCCATCTTGAATCGATTCGCCCCAAAGAATTTTATCAAATTATGGTGCTACCAGCAATACAATAATGAAAATTAATAGTTTTTAAGGCTTGTTACAAATGAAGAAACAATGTGCTGAACCTAAAATGTATTGGTATGTAACGTAATTCATTAGAAACAATGCTCCATAATCATTACTAATTTTTGTAAACAACCTTTTAGAAGTAGTACAAATATTTTTTACTATTGAGCATTAATTTAAATGAGTTCTTTTACTATTTGCTATTATAATTCCGTAAGTTCCAGCAGTCGTCAGCCTTCCGGACAGAACCATTCCTGTGATGGTGTTACACTGCTGGGAGAGGAAAGTCCTGTCTTCTTCCCCCAGTTGCCTCTGTCACTGTTCTGGTGGCATCAGGCACTGGTGTGAGGCAGGACTGTGCTTCCTTGAGAGTGTGCTGAGCATTCAGTTTGGCTGCTTAGTTCTAGTCTGGGAGCAGACATAGGGTGATTTTTCTGTATATTCTAAACATCTTTTTCCTTCCCTTTGAGTATTGTTAATTCTGCTTTATATAACATTCCATGCTTTGATTCTACTTAATATTCTAAGTATATACTCCATGTTTTACATAGATCAGTTTCTGTAACCTTTATGAAATACATTGCAGGCTGTCTTTCAGAATCTTTATGTATTTGATAATGTATTTAATAATGAGAATTTTCCTTACTCATTGCTCAAAAATTTGGGAGGTTTTAACCTAACCTTCATTTATGTTTACGTTAAGTAAAAGCCATCCTTAATGAATTCTAAGGCGGTATTAAGATAAGTTTTAAAGTTAAGAAAACTTTGTTGGGTTTATGCATTTTAAATAGGTATAATTGTGGTTTTTCAAATTACTAGAGAAATAATGACTCTAAATACAGATTCTTTCTCTTTCTGCCCTGGTAGGATTTTGAATATGGTGACTAGGCAAGGGGCACTTTGGGCTAATACTCTAGGTTCTCTGGGTAAGTAGATCTCACTTGATAATAAATCATCAATGCGAGGAAGAAACGTGCATGTATCATGAACAATTTGATCAACCAAAATTCTGGTCCTAGGATACTAAAACTGGTTAAATCCACTTTGCTGAGTAGTGTATGTACTGCTTAGGAAAAAAACATGAATACCTAAAAAAATAATCCCAGTTGCAAATAACATTGTGAATAACATTTCAGAATGTTTTAAACCTTTTAAACACTACATAGTCTCCTAAGGAATATAATAAATAAAATCATGTTTTAACTAAATGAAATCCACATAATTCAGTACCAAGGCATATATGGCTTTGCGTGTTAAGAAAGGTTCAAGGTCCTGTAGTAAGATATGATAGATTAATCCAGCCCTTTTGCTATGTTTTCCTAATAGCTCATTCAGCATTCCATTTACCTGAGTACATTTCCCAGGCTTAATTACCAGAATTGCTATAGCGCCTTTGTAGATAGTGAAAACATTTGCAGTTCTAAGCAAGGGGTAATTTAGCGGTACTTAGGACCAAATGTTTTCATACTAATTGTTCATGATTCATACTATTGACTTCTAATTACTCATGACTTAAAATAAACCTGCTTTGAAAGCAGTACATTTTCACACTGTAAATCCAGATTCGCATCTGAGATCCTAGTAAATGGCCGATTGCACGGATGCTGCTCAGGCCCCTTCCCCACCCCGACACTCAGTCACCTTCTTGTGTTTTATTTGACTGCTTATATACCTGGAGTAATCAGCCATCCCGGCCTGCCCAGGACTTTCTCAGTTTTAACACTGCAAGTTTCATGTTCCAGGAAACCTTCAGTCCTGGGCAAACCGGGATGGCCAGTCACCCCGTGTTTTCCTGCTGTGATGTGATCGGTCACAGTGTTCTCCTCAAGCTCAGTTTCAGTCAATATGTTGACCCAGAAGAGCCTTTACTGATGTGCAGAAACATCACAACAGGGCAGTTGTGGGTCTGAATTTGGAGTAATGTTGAGGGGTCAAATGTCACTAATTTTGAGAAAGGATAAGGAACAGGATTAGTGCATTCATGGCTAGCACAAATCTTTACAGGGATAGGAGAAAGGGTAGTTTGGGGAAAGATCTTGTTAAAACTAAATAGTGCTAACTATTAACAGTTTTTACGTGTCCTGGAACCAAACCTCACATTTTTAAGTTACATTTTTCTTACAGTAGAAAAATAATGTGGTTTGGTTTTTGTTTCTAAATCCAAAATACAATTATTATGAATAAAATAAACAGGTAAAAATTGAATATATTCTTCCTGGGACTCCTCAGTGGTACTTTCCATAAATAGTTACTATTAATGTTTCTTCCAATCTTTTCAGAAATTTTCTTCTTATATCTAGAGTTGTGCCCATGCACCTGCTTTACATCATTAGTTAAAGTAGCTCTTCCTGCTCTTTGTTTCAGTAGCGTACATAGCAATCCATTGTATGGGAAGTCATACGATGGCTTTGTGGCTCAGTCCCCATTGGATGGGTGGGCATTTTATTTTTTGCCAAGCTTTTGCTACGACAAATACTGCTCTGGTGATCGTTCCTTATATATCTCTGAATACTTAATAGAATGATATCTGCAGGATACATTTGTCTTAAATATAATTGTCATACTGACTGCCAGTCACTTTTATTACTGACCGGTTGCATGTCCCCTGTAGCTTTGCTCTACAGCGCATTTGGTGTTGTCATCGAGAAAACACGAGGCGCAGAAGATGACCTCAACACAGTAGCGGCTGGAACCCTGACGGGCATGTTGTATAAATGTCCAGGTAGGCACTGCTGACATTTGAAGTGTGCTTTTTATCCATGTTTCAAAGAAAACTTTATGCATTTTTTGCAGTATAATCTAATGTTCTCCAAAACCTCATCATTTTGGATTTTGTTTTGATTTTTTCTTACTTAGTAAAATACACAAAATTAACCTTCTGAACCATTTTTTAAGTGTACAGTTTCAGCCATGTTAAGTGTATTTATATTATTGTCCAGCCACCACTCCCATCCATCTCCAGAACTTTGCTTCATCTTGCAAAACTGAAACTCTGTACCTATTAAACAACAGGCATCCATTTCCTCCTTCCTCCAGCCCCTGGCAACCACTATCCTACTTACCATCTCTATTAGTTTGACTACTTCAGGTACCTCATGTTAGTGGAATCACATAGTATTTGTCTTTGTACTGGCTTATTTCACCTAGCATAATGTCTCCAGGGTTCATCTATGTGGTAGCATGTGTCAGAATTCCCTTTTTAAGGATGAAAAATACTGTGTTGTACACATATACCACAATTTGTTTATCCGTTCATCTGCCAGTGGACACTGGGCTGCTTCCACCTTTGGCTGCTGTGAACAATGCTGTTATGAATATGAGTGAATGAAATACCATTAAGGTCTGAAAAGTAAAACCCTAAGAGTTGAGCCAAAATGATGTGGTGAAGATCAAATACCAAATTCTCAGATGAGGAAGAAAGGAACATTCACTAAGTTATGACTGTGCACTCAGCTATAAGCACTTAATATAACTTGCTTTATTGGAGAGTATGAAGTGATGATCATCAGACCCCAGTTTTATCGATGAGCATAGTATGAAGATGACTTCTTAGAAGGTCACGTAACTAGTGACAGTCCAAAATTTTTCATCACATTTCTGTTTTAAATAGCTTAATTCACCACATATGTTCTGTATTCATACCTCTGAAAAGTACTTTAGTTTGATTGCCTTATTATAAATTAATTGCTGAATTATGCATTATATTATGCAATAAGCTTTATTTATGCATTAAATACTTGATTAACTAATTCTGTTTTTTAGTAACATCACAAATACCAGGTAGCATTTTTGCTTAATTTTAGGAAAGAGAAATCTCAACAGGATTATAAAATTCCAAGATTTCCTGATATCTGAGAGTTAGAGGCTTTTTCTATAGTGAAAGTAGATTGGATTTGGAATTTTATCCCAAGCTCACAATACTTTTTTGCAACACGTGCATATATGTACACACATAAACAGAGCTCCCAAGGTGCAGAAAGACAGAAAATACCTTTTATGTCCATACCTTGGCATAGGAAAAAAACCCTAAAAACCTGAAAATACTTTACATTGAAAATCTTTAGGGTCAAACAAAAGAATTTAAAACTAATAGGCAGCACAAAGGTGACACTCAGCCAGCAAGAGTTTACTTGGCCCAAACTGTGTTTACAAAAGAATAAATTAATATTTTAAAAGCAGGAGATTTCACACAAAAATTTGGAATTCCATCTTCTGAATAAATGGAAGACATCAAGCTTATAGTATGCACGGTGGCAGGTGGCTAGACGGGAGCTGCTGCTGCCCCAGAGGCTGGGCACAAAAGCTCCAGCACAGACCCCCACTCCCATTTTCTTTCCTTTTTTTTTTTTTATTGAAATATCGTTAATAAACAACCTTATATTGCTTTCAAATACATGACACGGTGGCTCAGCAGTGAGCTGTACTGAATCCTCACTCCTCTAGTGCTGTCACCCTCTGTCAACACAGAAAGATGTCACAGAATCATTGTGCTCTCCATGCTGTGCTATCCCTGTGACCAACTTACGTTATGATTGTGAATTATTGTACCCCTTTATCCCCCTCACCCTCCTCCCACACACTCCAACCTCTCTTCCATGGCAGCCACCAGTCACATCTCAGTATCTATATTGGTCTTCTGCAGCTTTGCTCATTCTGTTTTTCTTTGTTTTTATATATCACAAATAAGTGAAATCATACACCATCTGGCTTGTTTCACTTAGCATAACAACATCTAAATTCATCCATGTTGTTGCAAATGGCAGGATTTTTTTATTGGCTGAATAATACTCCATTGTGTATATGTACCACCTCTTCTTTATCCATTCATCTATTGATGGACATTTAGGTTGCTTCCATTTCTTGGCTATTGTATAAATAATGTGGCAGTAAACATAGGGGTACATGTATCTTCTCAAATCTCGGATTTTGTTTTCTTTGGGTAAATTCCTAGAAGTGGTTTTTCTTGGTTGTATGGTATTTCTATTTCTAGTTTTTTGAAGAACCTCCATACTACTTTCCACAGTGGCTACACCAACTGACATTCCCACCAACAGTATAGAAGGGTTCCCTTTTCTCCACATGCTTGCCAACACTTGTCATGTCTTATCTTTTGGATAGTGGCCATTCTGACTGGTGTCAGGTGGTACCTCATTAAGGTTTTGATTTGCATTTCCATGATGGTTACCTGTGTCACTCCCTTTTTGAGTTTTCTTACTCAAGATTAAGACATACACATTTAAAAGAGAAGTGTGAATACTTGACATTGAAAAAAATAGGCATCTCGCATTCTGTCAAGGACTTCTGTGCAGTAATAGCATTTATAGCACAGCCTGGGCCACTCCAACATTAATTATAGGAGAGAAAGCAAAAAAGAATGTCCATCAATTCTATGTTAGAAGACAAGTAGGTTCTAGTTTCCATTGCAACTGTGGAACATAGAGGAGGGAAATCATTTACTGACCAGAATTCCAGCACTGGTTCATTGATTTCTGGCTTAGAATAAATTTCAGACAGAGCACAGAATTATGAATTTTGTGTGTTAGGAGTACAAATATTACTTCAACTTCCATATTCTTGGATTTGGAAGAGAGCTCAGGCATCCTTTAGTCTGAAGCCAGCATAAACCATTAAGAAAAGAAGTTTACATTTAGGGAATGGCTAATTCCTGCCAACCTAAAATACCTCCAATCCCCAATGTACTCTTCAAAAATAGAAATTAACAACAAAAAAAAGAGTTAAGAATGAAAGCAGGATGACTCAATTAGGTTGGAGCTACTTTAATAGAAAGAAAAATTGTAAGGAAAAAATACATGAGAAAGTGGGTGGTTGTCAGACCAAAAAGAGGCTAATTTAAAGGAATGATTCTGATGATATAATTTTAGTTCAGATCTAATGCTTCTTTAATGAACTATGTAAATGTTTTTCAGAAGGTGTGAAGTGTCATTATAGGTTTTCTGTGGCATATGAAAATCTGTTTAATAATGACTGTACCATCCCAGCGCAAGAACAGCTGCGGTTTGCTCACATTCCTGAACTCAGGAGTGTTGAAGAGGTCTGGTCACTTGGCTTAAGGAAACAAGGCCTTGGAAACTGATAGGGTCTCCCATTCCCCCTTGCCAGAAAAATCCCTCACATCTTAATCCAGTGCATTCCATAAAAAGTCATCTTATAAAAGCAAACTAAGCCAAAGGGTGTACAAATTCAGTTCTTCAAATTAAGCAGTTTTCATCAGGACTGTTGTGAAAGGTACTGTTTGAATGAATGCCAGCTCTTCGGAATTAAACTCCATATGCCAAAAAGAGCCTCTTGATGACTCCTGTATTTCCATTGCTGGCTTCAACATTCTTCAGTAAATTAAAGTGCATACAACATATGTAATAGGCCAAGGGCTAACTGCCATAAGATATAAATCATTTCAATAAATCACTGAAACCAAAAACAAAGTGATGGTAGATGACATTTAATACTGGCAAAGGTAAGCAAGTCCTTTGTGGGCAGTTTGGCCTTAGTTATTAACATTTTAAATTTGTAGATCCTTTGCTCAAGTAATCTAACTTTCAGCAGTTTATCCTACAAGCAGACTAAGGCATATGTGCAAAACTGTATGTACTAAGGTGTTTTTAAGACAAGCTTCAATGAGAAGGTGATATTTGAACAAAAAGAGGTGATGGAGCATGTGAGGTGGGTGTCTGAAAAGAACAATTTAGGTAAAGGCCACAGTAAGAGCAAAGGCCCTGAGGTGGGAGTTAAAAGGCAGTGGGAAGAGCAGTAGAATTCTGGAATCATGGGAAGTGTCGGGGACCAAGCCGTACAGAAGCTAGAGCTTCCTGGGCCATTGTAAAGCCCTTGGCTCGGCTGGACTTTGATTCGTACCTTCTAATGCCAGCATTTCCATTTATTTATAAGCCTTGTAACTTCCAGAGAGTTAAAACTTTCACCCATCTCCTGGGTGCAGAGTTGATACAAGATGTTAAGGCAGAGTTTATGAACCCTCTGAAATTTCTGTAAGATTCTCAGAGGGGTCTGGGATACTCCATAACCACCCCTAGGAAAGCACCCCCCAAAAAGACTTAAGAATTTGCCAAAAGGACGCCATCACGTAGGGAGTCAGCAACAACTGAGACATTTCAGCGAGGTTCGTCCTGCATGGAAGAACTGGGACTCAAGGGGCGGGTGACTGGGGCACTGAGGAGGGAAGCCCGGGAAAGCCAGCTGCCGTCCGCGCAGGGCACTCATGCCGCTCCACTCTAGCAGAGCGCAGAAGGGAACAACAGGGAAGCATGAAACAGCCTTCTCGTGGCCCTGTCACCTTTGGTTGGTACCTTTCTCTCACTGTCCCCCCATTTCATCAGGAGTGAAATTCTTCTGAGTTCAGGCCCTTATCACAAGCCCTGAACTTCTGTAACAGTATTTTTCATTGATCATTTTGACTTTAGGCATCTACCTCCAGTCTTTTACGCACTCTTCCTAGCTTAATCTCCCTGAGAGGTGGTTCTGATTCTAATACTCCCTCTACAAAAAGTTTTGATGATGACACACTGCCTTTAAAACTGAATTTAAATGTCTCACCCTAGCATTTCATGCTCTAATCCTAGCCTATGTTTCCAGACCTCCCTCCTATACCTTCCTATGCATATCATGACCAAACACATAAATTTAAAATCCTTAAGACCCAGCTCAACTGTTGTTATCCCTTTTAGGAAATTTCCCTGATTTCTTCTTTATCCTGAAGGCAGTTTGGTATGGTGAAAAGACAGTGTGCTTTGTACTCAGACTGGGTTTGACTTCATTAGCATTAGATCCCTAAACAACTGCATGAACAAGAATAATTCGTCTGAATTTCAGTTTTTGTCTATAAAGCCAGGTGACCTCTCTTCCTTTCGTAGACTTACAAATGAGATAACTTATATAAAGCCAGTGAATTCTTTTCTGCTGTAAGCTGTTTTGTATAATTCTTATAAGACTTAGCACAGTTTTCCTAGTAGGAAATCAACAGATGATACTGACGAATGAAAAATCAAGGAAATAGCAAGATAGTCATGTTACTTAGAAACATGAAGGTAAAAAGCAAAGATTTGTAAGTAGCTGCCGTGGGGACTAGGAATTGGGATGATGGTGAGTGTACCGAACAGTTCTCCATCACTAAAATCCTTAGTACTGTCTTGACGTAAAACTATGTATATGGACTTGGATAAAAATTAAAATTAAAGACATATATATCAATATAATAAAAAATTTTTAAGTAGGCATTAGATTGCAATGGGGAGGGGCAGGTATTCTTAAACGGGGATACAACTTCAGTTTTGTAAGATGAGAGTTCCCTAGAGATGGTGGTGATGAGAGCACAATACCAATACGTTACATTAAGTGTACTGCATTGTACACTTCAATATGGTAAATTTTGTTACGTGTATTTTACCACAATTTTTAAAAACAGTAAGTTTAACGAAAATTCTAAGGTTAATAGTGCCAAAAATTTTTGAATCATGTCTACTAGCCATCTTAGTGTGTCGGTAATGCTATTCCTGTAAACCAGGGGTCTGTCTGTTCAGGCTAAGAATTTTTTACATGGTTACATAAGTACCAATATGATACAGCCTTTGGACCCTTTTCAAAGCCTAAAATATTTACTTTCTGGCTGTTTTAAGAAAAACTTGCTAATCCCTGCTCTAAAGTAATTGTCTGCTGAACATTTAAGTTCTGCCACTAACCAGCCTTGTACCTCACAAATAAGGAAGTTAAATATTCTGTGCCTCATTTTCCCATGTTTAGAAAAGGTAATATTTGCCCTTTCTGGAAGAGTTGTGTAAGGACCCAAAGATAAGAGGGTAAAGCTGTGAAATACAGGTCTGGTGTCACGTTTGTTTTGCTTTTATAGGTTGACCATTGGCCTTATTTGGTAATTCTGTGTTCAGACCAACTGTTTGCTCATCAATTTCCTGAGCTTAGTAGGGCAAAAGTTGTTTGATTACAGAAAGCCTACAACCCAGGCCCTCAAACTTTTTTAACGTATCAGCCAATTTGGAAACCCTGGAATTAATAGAGTTAAAAATAAAATGTGGCTGGTATAGGATAAAAGGCTACCCTTAAAGTTAGGATTAACTGTGCTTAATAAATCAAACACTGCATATGCTTGGGGTCTGCTTGCTGGAAATAACATTTTTCTAGCCTTCAAAGAAGTAACTTCACTAATTTGAGCTACGTTTGTTTCATTTTGGTCAAAAAGTAGAAAGCTTTCTGGGGGATAAATTACTCTTAAGGAACACTTAATGTGTCACCTATGTCCCAAAGATCTTAAAGCCTTTATAGTTCCTAATTTCATTGTTACCCCTAGGGCCTGTGTCTGGGGAGACTTGTTATTTGACAGGTGAGAACTACTGTGCAAATCCTTCCAAAGGACCAAGTAGAAACCATGTTCTTAGGACACTCTAAGGGCCAATGAGAAGGAATGGTTTGCAGCTATTTCCCCACCAGTGGGCTAAAGGTCCAGAGGAGTTAGTCTGAAGTTGAATGTTTAATCCCAGGAAATAGTGTCTGTAGAATTGTGCTTTCAATTACCTGCCTTCCATCATTTTTCTAATAATAAACAGCAGTGAGGCCACCTTAGCTTTTGCTTTGTTTTGTTGATTCAGAATGGAGTATTATATGTTTGTTACCTGCCTGAAAGAACTCTCGTTACACTTGAAGTTTAGATCTAATAACTGAACCATACCAGTGCTGTTACAAATAGCTTAGCACTTATTCTCCCGTGCTTCATAGTTTACTTTTTCCATTTTAGGAATTTGGTCTAATTATAGTTCTCTCTCAGCCCCTAAAACCTTTTATTGACTTACTGGTTGAATGCATGAAGTAGATTGTTGTTAAAGTGAGCAGACTGTCTTAAGTTAGCAGATTGATTATACCTTTTATAGTTTTTCAACCACATCAAAAACAGCTACAAAACTCAGTTGCCATGCCTAGTCTAAATACGGCAAGAAGAGATGGTATGGACTTCAAAGAGGTATCCCATTTACTGTGATTAATTTTTTTTAATGTTTCCGATCCCCTTTCCCCATATCTGACAGTTGTTTGTAGACGATGTCTAGTCTATTTGGGTCTGTTCGAGAGAGAGAATTAAGACACATCAAAGTGGAAGCCTAAGCAGGTCAGTTATCAGAAGTCTTCAGACAAGAGAGGCCCCCGGAGGGAGTGGCCCTGTTAACCTATCAGCTGAAGCCATCTGGCAGGACAGTCACTGCAGGAATGGTTGGTCCAAGTGTTTACTCAGCAACATCAGTGAATTTCACAGAATTTACTTGCTCAGAGCTAAAGAGCCTGAGTAAACCACAGGACCACAACTCCATTCCACCTCAGCCTTCCTAACCCATGACTTGGAACAAATACTCCATAGGTACAGGATTGTGAAAGATCAAGTACTTGTTAAGTTTGAGTACCCTTATTCCTCTTTTTAGACCTGAGGACTGTTCAGATAACTGGTTGAAACATTTTTGTTTCTGCACTTCAAGGGAGATACCTATTGCTATTCTTTTTCCACAAGAAAAATTATTCATTGTTAAGCAAAAATACCTCACGTTTTTCAAGTAGTATGATCAGTCAAATATTATGATTGTAAGTGTCTTATCACTCATTAGTTGTAGGAGATAAGATGTCTGACACATCAGTGTAGGAATGGGGTTGATGCTGGATTATAGCCATTTTATCACCATTTTTGAGTCTCAAAGTCACTATCTGGAGGGCCTGTTCAGAGTCCAAAGGCTGTTCAAAAGTGTTTACAGAGGGTGTCACCTTGTTTATGTTACAGCCTTAAATCAGTTGATGGTGCCAGTGAAGTTCTAAATTACATAACTAACAGGAAATAAGAAAGACCTGCTTGGAAATTCAGTAATAAGCATAAGCTCTTGTTCAAAAGTAGCAACAAGTCAGATTGAGGAAAACCAAGAAAGTACTAATGCTGGTGATCTTTAGGGGCAAATTGTGAACTTAGAAGTGGGAAAAGGTGCTGAATATGAAAATACAGGTATTAAAAACAAGTGATTTGGGAAATTTCTCTCCTGAACTTGCCCTGATTTCTTATATTACTTTTTAAACTTGTATTACCCTGCTTCAGGGTAGAGTATTTATAAACATGAATGGTGTGTCTCGGTCTTATGACAACTCTTCCTTTGAACTCTTTGATGACGGGACACTGTGCAATACAAGGCTCTCTCTTCTTCCCCTGCCAGGTGGCCTCCGCGGGGCAGCACGAGGCGGTCTGGCAGGACTAACACTCACCAGCCTCTATGCACTCTGTAACAACTGGGAGCACATGAAAGGCTCTTTTCTCCAACAGTCACTCTGAGTATTTTTCCAGCTTATGGTTGGAGGAGGACACTTTTGTCATCATCCAGACCTATTTATAAATCAGTCTGGAGTTTTCTCTCTTCTGCCTACAATTAATTTGAAAAATTGGAGATTCCAGTTCACTGTGCTGAAGATCCTGGACGGCTGACCGGCCTGGCGCCCTTCCAGCCACTAATGAGTTGAAGCCAGAACCCTTTGGTGGCTGAGTAACTTGTTCTCTTTCCTTTGAAGATCTCGAACCTGTTCACACCTACCCCCTGAACTGGAAAACCACTTATTCCCAGAATTCAAGTCATGATTGTTGTCAATACTGTATCACATTTGTACATTTAATGATCCAAAACTGTAATATTGCCCTGTATTCCCAATACGGGTGAAAATAGAGCCAAAGTCAGTACTCCAGTGTAAACATAATGGTTTTCTTCATTTAAAGGCATCTTTCTGGGTATAAAGTGAATTTTTCTGCCCCAGCTAGGCTAAAACATGTTATATGTTATCTCATGTTTGAGATAAAGGCAGCTGGGTTAAGATTTTTCTCCAAAAGTTGACACTAAGCCACCTCAGGATATTTTACATTAACCATTATACCATTAGAGTAGAGTGCTGCTAGCACAGTCTGTCCAACAGTCATGCTCAATTCTGTACACATTAACTCATCCCTTACCAGGGGTAATTAGAAAAAGATGAAATAGACAAAAGCTGTACGTTTTTTAGGAAATCTTGGGAAAGCTAAAGGAAATAAAGGCAAGTTATTTAAGTGCTGAATTTGTTTTCTCATCTATGAAATGAAATAAAACTGCCCTGGTTACACAAACACTAATAGACAACTGGTGGTTATTATGATTGGGAAAAGTAAGGATAGGGCCTTTTTGGATGCATCTAGTAAGAATGAATTTGGTACAAAAGCACTGAAGTCCTCAGTAAAAAAAAAAGTTTAATATGTTTTATCTGCAACTGAGCAAATTTAAAGTAGATGGAGTTTGCAGGAAAAGAATAAAAGTGGAAGGTAGTAGGATACCGATTTGGTGATTTGAGATTCCTAAAATACACTGGTATTTTATTTAAGTGAATATAAAAGCAAAATTTTTTTATGTTTGTTTCTCACATTTTTTTATGTTCAAGTTTTTTCTCAGCTGTACTTCTAACTAAAGATTATCACCTTTACAGGATGGGACAAACATTTTCTGACGAAGTAGTTTACCCACACACACGCGCTTGCGCGCGCACGCCAACTACGGCTAATAGGCTTTTAATGGAGGGAGGTACAAAATGCATCAATGCAAAAGAATGTTTTACATAATCATTAGCATAGTGATTAATGTAAATTTAGGAATAAACTGTTAAAACCTCAAAAACTAGAGTTTCCTGCAATCTAAGATAATGGAAAGGCTCAGGTTTTTACCTGCCACCTTATTAAAGTTCTAAACGGTACCTAGGGAGGCTAAAAAGTAATAGGAGGCTTTCAGCTGTGGTTCTGAAATGAAGCTGTATGGCAATGACCATGTGCAACTTAACTTTTTCTAAAAGGGCTTTCTAGATGACCACATCACAAACACATATAGGCAGGTTGAGTGGCTTAATAGTTTAGCAGCTAAGATCTCAGAGAATTAAAAAACATTACAAATCCCATTTCTCTTCTACGGAGAAACTTTTTAAAGCATGGATATGACTTTAAGGATATTGACAAAACATTAATAATTCCCATAAAGCTTCAACGAAACACCCCAAGGCACAGTGTTCAAACAGCCTGTTCACAAAAATGTCACTGTATTATATAATTTTAGAGGTATAGGTATGCTATGCTTGCAGTGAGAGCACATTTAATTCATCCCTAGTAAAAGCACCAGGTGTCCAGCTCAGCTTCCATTTACACAGGATGCACCAACTCTTAGGACAGTGAATAGTTCAAGTACTACATTTCCAATGTCTTGCCTGTTGCTCTTTGATTAGTCAGCACTGGGGTTTTTTGCCTGTAGTTCTTCAGTGAGCCTTTGTAAAAGAGCTCACTAGATACTTCAGAGAAGGATGCATTTAGAGAAGGGAAAAAAACAAAATTTGCAACAGCTGAACTTTCAAAAGAAAAATAATGAAGACTCTGACATGTAGGCTAAAATATTTCATAATTAATGTCAAAAACTGCCGAGATTGTTAATACACATTTTGGTAAGAAAAAAATACTATACTGGGAAAACTAATTATTTGTGTGAAACATACTGTATATTAGTTGATAAGAAGACTCATTTCCACCACTAATGGAAGAAAACCCACAGCAAGGGGGAAGCATCTAAAGAAGGCAATCAAAAGTCACGGAAGTTTACTAGCTCTAGAATACACCAACATCAACACATCTTGATTACAGAACTATTTGATTTTTAAGACAACACTAACAACCCAATCTAAGCCACAGAGGCTATGAAAAAGACTCTCCACCAAGATGCTGTGTTTCTAGTGTAGGGATGAATTAATACTTCTGTAAGAAGGAACTGTATCACCTCAGCATCAACAGCCTTCTTTTTTTACCCAGTAACTCATAATGTGATGACTAACTTCACTCGTTGAAAATTAGACAGGAAAGGAACTAAGCTGACTGATCAGACCCAGAAATAATGATTTGGCAAGCCGCAGACACTCGGCTCATGGATGGAAGATAATTTGCAGAAAAGCTGCTTAACTCCAGTACTCCATTCCTTCACATCTGTAAAGAAAAGCCCACAGGTAAAAAAAGTCACTTCAGTGTAGGATCAAAGCACATTTTCCCCACCCTTAAAGCTCTCATTTTTTAGTAAGCTATTAGAATCTACACAGGCTCTGAAAATACCCCCATGACAGCTGTATCATCTTGAAAGGTCACTTTAAAGTATGTCCTAATCATTTTATAACACAAGTTCAAGTGAAATACATAAAATTTCTATGATCTCCCCATCCTTACTTGCCTACTATCCATACCATAATAGGAATATGGCTCAGTGCACAAGGTGTGAATTCCTGTATATGATTAAACACTTTAAGCTGCTAAAATCTGTAACATTTACATGAGGGGCATGTAGCTACCTGTAGAGGAGTTCGATACAACCACTTCTCTTTATCAACTTTGAGCTGCATACAAGCAAAGAGATCACAGACTGCTGGCAGGCCATAGTGGTCCGGGGGGAAGTTAGGTTCCTCCTGTAGGGCTGGATTAAGTAATACTTCCTGCAAGACAAAAAGGGTGGGTTGCTATATAAACTGGGAGGCATAAGACCAACTTAACTCATCTTCAAAATACATAGTGTCTATAAAGAATGTAAATGTTGGCCATTCTAATAAAAGTGAAGGTGACAACTGTTTAATCTTTTCCATAAATAACAAACAGGCGGGAGTTTTTTCCCTTTCTGCAGGATTTTTATAGTCATAAATTATTCATTCTGTTGCCAACATGGCACCAAAACTAATACTTAAGCCAAATTTAACATTTAACATATTTAAAGATCTGGCCCGTTTGCAAGGTTTAGGACTAAGAAATTAAAAATCTAGTAGTATTTCAGGTGGTGCTATTTTGATGTTTGTGCTCACCTTGGCCTTTTTTCGAAGTAGCCACTTATCTTCACCTGAGGATAACTGGCTGAGGTTTCCCGTCTTCTTTCCTGGTAAGACCCAGTCAGCTGTGTTAAAGGGAAACCAGGAAGGGGCCATAGGGTTCCTAAGCTTCTGTTTGCCAGCTCTGTCCTCAGTACTAGGCACTTCCTTGGGACACGCTTCTTTGCATGAGGGTGTGAAGAGCCACTCTGACAAGGGAGTGTTCCTTACGGCTTGGAAGGAATCATTAACTGTAGAAGGAGCCGCTACCTTAGATGCCTGAGCGTGCTCTGTTGCCTTCTTCCTGGAAGGACAGAGCCACAAATCCAGGGAATCCATATGCTGCTCGGGTGCAGGGTTTGGTTCCACAGGCATTCCATTTTTATCCTTTCCTTCTTTCTTCAGAAGCCATTTACACAGAGCTTCCTTCTCACAATTCTCATCACACACACACTCTGCAAAACTTGTACAGGGCTCATTGGCTCTGCATACCTCCTCTACTTTATATGGGTCATGATGGCTGTGGACGAGCCAATCTTCAGTAATCATGCTGAGAGTGGACAAAGGTTTCTTGGCCTCCACATGGTCATTCAGGCACTTCAGATTGCCCAGATTTTCAATCTCCACACCTTTGGGCTGGTTGCCCCGACAATTGGTACAGGAATCAGGTTTAAAAAGCCAGTCATTCACACTGTAAGCCTCCTGGAACACCTTGAACAGGAGCTTAAACTTCCCACCGGCTTCACAGCTGCCGCTCCCAGGCCTCTCCAGCTTACGGGATTCCTTGGGCGTCATCAGCCAGCCAGAAAGGTCCATCTCATCTTGATCAAGAAGCTCTCGATCTCCAGCCTTTTCAGCTTCAAAGGAGTAAGAACTGGGAGTGGAATAACTGTTAGACTTTCGGTAACTTGGTGTTTCAGGAACTTCTTGTGGACTCTTGTGGAGCCAGTTTTCCAAGCCCATTAGGTCGCCCCAGATGTGACTGAAGGAACTGCAGGCTCTGACAGAAGTCTGCACAAGAAGGAAAAAAATATTAGTTCACCAGGATATTATGACTGCTTTGGGATTCAACAACCAGTGAGTTCTACTTGCATATTTACTCTCTGCCCAATGTTTTTAAACTTAAGTATAAAAAGCAAGGGACAAGAGATTTCTCTGCTGGGATAGTAAAAGACATTTGAGTACATAAAAATTTTAATTTTCTGCAGTTCAGTATACTTGCCTTGAACTATATGAAAGGCAAACTAGAAGAAAGCATTTGTAGCATATTTGGTAGAAGAGTTCTATATAATATGCTTTTATGAATAAACACAAAAATGAGGAAAGGATAGGATTAGGCAAGTGATCAAAGAAGGCTAATAAACATGAAAAATTCTCAACATCCTTAGTAATCAAAGAAACAAAAAGAAAAACTGTTACTGTGTAAAATTCAGAGAGAAAAACATGATTATCATTGTAAATTTCAGGGAAGCAGGTATTCTCAATACTCCCCTGGTGAGACTATAAATTGGTACCGACTTCCTGGAAAGCCAAGTTGGCAATATGTGTCAAAAAGACAGGGTATGCAGAATTGTAATCTAGGAATGCAATTCCTAGGAATTTACTCCTAAGGAACTAATCAACATACACAAATAATTAACTCCTGGATTTTTAGAATTATTTTGTTTATATTCAGAAAAACTGGAATTTAAGTTATAGCCAGTCAATGAAATACTATATACTATTAAAGATTTATGGAAGAAATTAAATGACAGAGAAATATACCCATGCTTTATTAGTCAAAAAAACCTGCTAGCCAAAAGAGGATTTACAGAATGTTTTTTAATGTATGCATAGAAAAATGCATGAACAAAAATGTTACAGGTTGTCTCTACATGTTGGGATTATGAGTTTATATTTCTTTTATAGTTCTTTAAAGGCTTCTAAATTTTCTATCTGTAGTGAAGAGGTATCACTATAATAAAAAGTTGTTAAGTTTCCAGATGAGAACTAAAAAATAAATGAAGACGTACACTAGTACCTACCCACATGTACCACACTTAACCTCAGAAACAAAGGCAGCACAAACCTGACTGTTCCCCAAGGTCTGTTTCTGGGTGAGCCGGTCCTGGGGGTTGGTGCTTGGAATGTAAGGAGCCTGACGACCACTGGCAGGCTTGCTTCCAAGAAGCCATTCGCCGAGATGGGCAGGTGTGGTGCTGGATGCTGACTTCTGCTAATCACATCATATACTTTGCTGCTTAATGAGGCAATGTCAAGTGCATCAAAAGTTCACCAGAAAAGCAGGAGACCCAAGCTCTCTAATCTTGGATTGCTGCTGACTGACAAGTTACATGATGTCCCCAAGCCTCCATTTTCACAATCATAAAACAAGGAGGTATAGCTATCTCCAGGGTTCTGCTAAACTCAAAATGTCTAGGGTCCTGTAATCCACACTGCCTTTAGAAGTAAATCATCCAAAAGAGAGAACCCACCCAATCAGAGAACTAATGATAACTTCATAGGAAGTAATTGATAACTGCCTTCTCCTTTTACTTAACACCTATAAAACCTCTAGCTTTCTGACATTCAGTCTTAAGGGATGCATTTAATTGCATAAACCTAACTCAGTACCACTGGTGCCTGTTTACAAATAAATGGCAACAAAAACAAACAAACAGAAAAGGGATTTAGTCAAAGCCTGAAAGGAATATAGAAATATAAGCCAAGTAGTAACTTAGTTACCAGAAACAAAACAACACTCTACCTGCTCTGGCAATGGGATGTAGCCTCTTTTCTCCAGGAAGGGGCCAATACTTGATAAACTAGCATGAGCCATCAGGTGCTCAGGAATTTGCTATAAAATAAAAGCAAGTTAATTGTATTTATCAGTGTTATGCTTTCATACTAAGACAGTAAAATTGTGATTTCAAAATTTCAAAAGTATTAACCTAAGCATTGCCATTTCACTAGAATATTCTTTACACTGAATTCAATGACCTACAAGTTAATTACCAAATTCAATAATTCTTTATCTACTACATAACATATAAGAAACCTTCACCAAATTTAGTAGTACTACTACTTTTAACAAGATCAAGACCCAAATGAGACCATGTTCGGTTCTATATATTAATGACCATTTAAGCCATAAATTTTATAAGAAATACATCTGAGGTATTTAAGAGATACGAGATGAATTCTATAGATTACAAATGAGTCAATATCACATTCCAAGAGCTCCCAGCCTAATGCCCTATCAGATTAATCAGAACGTGAAAATTCTGAAGTTTACCAAATTCTTAGTAAAAGTGTGATGTTTTTAAGACTACCTGTAATGCTGTAGACCTGAGAAGCGCACTATGACCCACTGGAGACCAACATTACTCACAGCAGTCTTGAGGGACCCGAATGTGGTGATGGCCTGGCGAAGGGCACTTGTGTCTGCTTCAAAGAGCAGGACAGTCGAATCTTCAGGTTTGAGGGTCAAACCACCCAGTCTAAAGAAAAAACAAATAAAACCTGGCTATTTTTAAGGGAGTAACTGTGTCAGCTTCATCCAAAACAAAAGCCATATGGTGAGTAATTTGAAATTACTGTACTTTTCTAAGTAATTCAACCAAAGGTTGTGGTAACCATGCACAACCAAATATATTATTAAATATATACAAACAGGATGACCTTATCACAGGACCAGAGAAGTTAAATCCAATACATGCAGAGTTACAAAATTTGACTTTTTTTAATACACTGAAGTCAGAGCCTAAAGTCAAAGCAAGCAAATAGGGTCTTTACCTCTCCAGGCACACGGAGACTTGATTGGCTAAATCTTTGTTTTGGGTGCACTCCAGCTGATGAACCAGACAATTGAATTGACCCAGTAACTGTAAGAGAAATGAAACCATCTAAGCCACAATACTACTAAAAGCACCAAGTGTATCCAAGTTAACAAATGGTACTTGAGGTGAAACTTTGATCTATATTAATGCTGCATTACAGAAAAGACATTCTCTGGAAACCAGAAATCACACTCAAACCAATTACAGCTTTGCAGCCACCTTACCCAGTAGAGCTGTTGGGTCTGCTGCTGAAGCGTCTCCTCCTTAAGCTGATGGATAAGATCCACCTGTTCATACAGCCACACCTCACGGCTTCGGAGGTGTTCCAGGTGACGGCTTATGGAGCTGTGAATCTGGGCTTTGACCTAGGAAACAATACACGTGTTAGCTTCATTAGTGTTAAAAGCCCAAAGAATGTTTTTTCCCTCAGAACAGTGAGGTTCTTGCAACTTTTTTGGGGTGGGGGTGGTCACAAATCCTTTTAGTTGTGTAGTAACATCTATGGAATGTTTCTCCAGAAAAATACATATACTCAAAATTTTGCCTATGATCTCAGGGTTTAGTGTCTCAAAGCCCACCCGTGGAGCCACCAAACCGCCACGGACCCAGTTTAAGAATTCCAGCCATAAATGTATACTAAGCTCTAAAATCCTCCTTCAATACCCCTCCTCCAAAGATGATCAAGTTTATCTGGGCGTCCTGAAATAATCAAGAAAAAAATACAAGGATGTGTCATATATTACTGATCCCCCTCAGCTTTCAATGTAATTTCAACAAAGTCTTCCAAATTTATCAGTGGAATAAGACAAGAGGGTTCACTTAATAGCTAGCTCATATCCCTTATCTCACCCTACAAATGAGCAATCCATTCAGTAAAGGGGTGTACTACACGTCAATAGCCAGAAGACACTGGGGTAGACAGTTTGAGTAAATTATAAATTGTTTCTGGAAGCATAAGTAGTGATTCATAAGGGAGACAAATATAAGAATCCTAAGAAAACTAAACAGCTATAATTACCTATAAGGATCTACATCAGAAACTATTTTAAAACAACATTTTTCTGCATAATGAACTTCTATTTCAGAGTCATCTAGTACTTAGTCTACCCACTTACCGACAGAACACTGTCAGGCCACAGGACCACACAGGCTCATTCTGATTGGCTCTGACAGAGGAGGTCATTTACAGAACCATGCGGCCACCCACCAAGTTCAAAGACGGGACATGCTGAAGTGCCACCCTTTATGCATCAAGAACACAGCTGAGCAGGACAGCGCTCGCTCATTTGTCCTTTTTTACTGATGGCAGTGCTTGGCATGGGGATTACACGAGCAGCAATAAAAAAAGTGCATAGTACAAGGTTTTCCAGGCTCTCCTAACATTGGCTTGCTTTCTCTTTGGAATCAAAGGCACCAACCTCTCAGGAGCCCACAAAGGCATAGGGTGAAACTCTTTGGGTTGGCACTGAAAGGCTAAGTCCTCGACTGTGCTCTAACCAGCCTGTGCTGAGAGTCTAGACAAGGGAAAAGCTCTGTCACACCTCTCGCAAGTTATCTTTAATCTGCTGTTCAGCCCGGAGAACTCCACCAATTGCAAGCTCCAAGTCCCTCTGTGCATCGCAACACCTCAAAAGGGGCTCTCTATTACTGGAGCAGCCGCTCTGGTCCTGTGAGGCACTCATTCTGCTCCCTGTTCCTTTAAAAGAAAAAAACAACAACAATCCAAGTTGCACTGTAATTACAACCAAAATCCACCTTTTAACCACCCCCAAATGATCATTCCAACCAGCTCCCAGTCACTAATTACTTAGATGACTTCCAACATAGGACTTGGCAAACAGAGTACTCTTCACAAATAATGCCTTTCCCCCTGCCCACCACGACTGTGTTCCTGCCACAAAACTCTGTGCATCTACTTTAGTGACACTTTATATGTGAACAGGTATTTCTGAAAAAACTAATTTTCCTGAATTGATAAAAGTTAGAATCCAAAAAGTTAGAAGCACTAGAGTGTAAGTTTCTATTTACAACACACAAAGTTATAGGAAGTATGTGTTCTTGTTTTACAGAGAGGTGAAGTGTTAGATCTAGAAGGATCTATAACTGCTTTGAAAAGAAGCTGCAAAATAACACCTTGATCAAGAGTTTAGAACATTGTTTGGACCTGGCATTTACCTACATTTATTGGAAGGATGGAATTTTTTTATTTCTTTCCTTTTTTTAATGTGGATTTTTGTTTAATTGAGGAAGAACAGGGATGGCTTCATAGTTAGGAAGCTTTCAAGAATGTAAATCTAACAAAATAATTTCATAGGATTCTGATAGAAGGGAAAGAATTACAGAAATTAGTGTGGGGATCTACAGCATTCTCTAATAACAAGTTTACAGGAGATAAGAAATAAAAATGAAAGGAATGGGAAAGGGAAAGGGACTGGGGAGGGTGAGTGGAAAGGGAGGGGGAAGGGGATTAACGATTAGCACACATAACGTGGTGGGGGCATGGGGAGGGCTGTATAGCACAGAGAAGACAGGCAGTGACTGTAGCATCTCACTACGCTGATGGACAGCGACTAATGGGGTATGTGGTGGGGACTTGATAATGGGGGGAGTCTAGTAACCACAATGTTGCTCATGTGGTTGTATATTAATGATATAATAAAAATTTAAATAAATAAAAAATAAAAAAAGAATGATGGAGAAAAAAGAAAAGAATGTTACATAACCAAAGACATAATGATCTGAGTCTGGGACAGAGGAGTGTCAAAAATGCAATGAAGCAAAGCTTGACAAAGCTGCTAAAGAAAAGTTTGGTGGTTATCCTAGATGGATTTAGATCAGAGCTGGTTTCTAAACACTTAGAAAAAGAAAGCAGTGATCACTGTAGCCCAGCATGGGTTCACTAAGCCCTGTGACACCAAAGTTATTTCCCTGGATAGTTTTACTAAACCGATCAGCAGTGTAATCCTACAGACATGATATAACTGGATGATAATAAGGACTTGTGACAACGTTATATGCTTGGTATCTTTGTGGACAAAGTAAATATGGGCTAAACAGAAGTACAACTAAATTGAGTCAAAAGACTATGTTTTTTAAAAGCTACCTGAAGGACAAAGGGCTGAAGCCAGTCTGTAAAGTGTTTAGAGGTTTGTCCCCATTTTCCCCAAGTACTCAGTTGCTTCCCGTAATTCCTTGGATGAAAGCACAGATGGGAGCCATTTAAGGTTGGAGATGACATGGGGTGGTGACAGAAACAGAATCCGCAACAATCTGTACACAGCTGTTAAATCATACAAAACTAAATGTAAATGTTTTACCTTGAACGGGTAAGGACAAAAGTGAAGAGAATAAATGTTTTTAAAAGGATGGAAATTTTCAATTGAAAGTAAACTGTGAGTTAGCTGAGTGCTGTGTCTGAGGGAAAAACAACTATTTGCATTTGCCAAAAGTAATAGCCTTTGTCACAGGATTAATCTGTTCCATGTTTATTAAACTAAATTTGAAATTTCTTTCTGAGTAACACACTTTAGAAAGAGGCAATTAGAAAAGGGAAAGAGGCCTCAAAACCATGAAAAATTTCTCCAGCAAGGGAAGCTGTGTGGCCTAGATAAGAGAAGTCTCTAGAAGGACTTGCCAAATATTTGGAGACCTGTCAAACAGAAGAATTAGATTTGTTCAGAATAACCCAAAGAGAGGAGAGAAGGATTTTAGGAGACATTTGAGTCAGTAAGTGAAATAAGTTCCTAGCAGTCCTGAAGGCGATGACCTTCTCAGAGAGGCCAGCTTTCGGCTGGACGGCAGCCCGCCAGCGTGGACAGCCCTCCACATGGCTGACTGCTTGTCTGAGAAGGGGACTTTGGCCTCAACTGCATCTTCAAGCCTAGGTTTAGGACCAGGGGCCTAGCTAGGCGCTAGAAGTGGACGAAAGCCATGTGAATCCCCACTGTCTGAAATAAATCAGTGGGCAAAGAAGCCCAACAGGCTTTCTTTTAGCCATCTCAGCAAGACTCACAATTCAGGAACTACAGAGTTCCTGTAAGAAACTCTGGAAAGACTCGTGAAACTTTCTAACTTCCCCTTGTTATTCTGTCACCTCTGTCTGTTGTCCCAAAAGACCTCTATCCTTAACTGGATTTAACAGAAATCCCTGTGGAATTTTTTCTGGTCCTGGAAACATCAGCTTTTGCTACCTCGATGCCTTCTTTTTCACACTGTAAGTCACCCATTTACAAGCACAGGCGTCTGGGTATATTTGGCACACTTCAAAAAATAGCTGCATAAAACAAGTGAAATGTTGGCTCATTTGGAGAGTGGGAGTGTCACCCCACTACCACAAGTTGCTTTCCTTGGCACTTGTTTCTTGTAAACAACGCATGCTCAGCTGTCTTTCAAATTACTAACCAACTTTCAGCTGTGCCACGTTTCCCATCCTCAGGTTCTCACCATTTGTGTGGAATGCCACTATGCCTGGCACAGTGTAAAAGCCAATCAATAAAATTAAACTAAAACGTTGCTTCACAATGTCAAAGAGCCCAAAGCTCTAGATTGTCTAAACCAAACACAAACAGTGCTGACTGCATTACCATATCCCTAAAGAAAGTCTTCTCAATTCAATCACAAATACTGTACCAAATATGGCAAAAGTATACAAACTGCATTCTTCCCATATCAGCTATGGACAGAAAGTAGATGAGATTTAAAAGTTACAAAACTGAGTTTTCCCCACCTATTAATCACACTTTCAAATTAAAATGAGTTGCTATCCTTCAAAAACAGTTATCTTGTTAGAATAAGGGTCCTTAGAGCCCCTTTGTCCACCACTAATTAAACCTGTTTGGTTTCCTTAAGGCAAGTCCCCGGATGCCTGTCCTGCTGCTGCCCTCCACTCTGCCCTCCTCCTCCTTACGGGGCAGTTCCATGCCCCAGATCCCCAGAAGGCAGCTGTGCAAAGGCTTGCGGAGAAAACCCGCAGGGCTGAGATCGAGAGCTCCAATACCCGGGGGAACCAAACCAAGGCTCGAGGAAGCGCAGCCTTGACTAGCTTTATGAAACGTCATGTCCAAAGAGATTATCACTCAGAGTTACTTAGGGCAACTAGTTCATATGGTCATTTTCAACCATTCACCCTTTGCTTCAAGTTCAAGAGCTAATGTAGCAATCATGATGGTCAAGAGATTACTCTGGGGGGTCTGACAAACTGGAGTTCCACCTGCATCTGCCAGCTTGAGACCCATGAGCTAGTTACGTAGCTTCTTTGACCTCAGTTTCCTCTGGAAAAATGGAGGCAGTAACAGTAGTTACAAAGAGTTGTAGTGAAATTAAAGTGAGACATCACCTGCTGAGAAGCACTTAACCCAGCCCTTGCATACTGCACTTTTTAACACTATTGTCACAAGGTTTAGCTGATTTACAGGGACCTTAGGAACCTCCACCTTGGACTACAGAAAGCAGCACCAAAGTCTGAAAGGGCGTTGAAATGAGGTGGCCCTGACTTAGAACGTTTAGCCATTTATCAATGCTATGACCTTGGACCAGGTGTCCTTTTTGAACCTAACACCCTAATTCTAAGATAAAAATAATACCGACTTTATATAATTAGAAGGATGTAGTACTTGTTTAATCAATATTAGCTCCCCATCTGGTCTTCCACTAAACAACATAGCAAAAAGCAAACTTCTTATGGCAAAAACTCAATACTCTAAACCCTATACTATACACCAGGAATGTACACTTTGCCTGTTTTCTTACCTGTAAAAAGACTGGACCAAATCAACCAAAGATTATTAAAAATGTTTTTTCCTCTTCACTTTCATAATTCAAACTACTGCCCTACTACCTTCAAAAGAGGACTGCCTTAAATGTGTATTTTTTGAGACAAAGTTAAAAGTTTAAGTGCTTTCTAAAACTTTCCTACCTCTAGGATTCCTGTCCTAGGTTTTGGAGGGGGAAACACATACATCCCTCAAAGTTCTAGAAATAATATATGCCATATCTGCACAATGCTTTGCACAAACCTAGTTGTGAAGTCTGAAGACCATGAAACCAAAATTGAGCAACTAACTATAAATGAAGCTAAGTCGTTATCACATGGGCAAACTATAAAACTTCCAAAGAGCTATAACCCTCCTGTGACTGACACAAACCACAATTTAAAGTCGAAAAGTCCTTGGCCATCTCTTAAGTAGACTATTCTCAGGTCATAGAAGCACAAAACCCAGACAGTTTAAATGACCCATCTAAAGGGCCACAGCCTTAACAGGTTGATTTGGGTTTAGAACTAAGGTCTATTCCTGGATTCTCTCCCTCTGAGTAGCTTGTTCTGCCCATAAATTGTTTTTTATTTGCCAACACTAGAGTTTAAAATTAACATTTCAATGGATTACTACTGGAATAACTTCCATGAAGATTTTCAGTCTATTTGCATAGTCCTCAATAAATGACAGTTTTTCAGAACCTTCTTCCCTGGATAATGCTAACAAAAATATACAGTGCCTTTGCATGTCATGACAGGCTCAAAATCAAAACACTGCCAAGTACCTGTGCCAAGGATGAAGGAAAAGAGCCCTGGGCTCTGATCCCACATCTGTATCAAAACCACTTAGAATTCCATTTGTCCAAACAGCAGCAGACTCACAGAACCCAAGAACGGACTAATAGTTACCAAAGGGAAAGGGACTGGGGAGGATGGGTGGGA